>CM040241.1:241725118-242045282 GCA_022545495.1 Chrysanthemum lavandulifolium | reverse complement strand
TAAAATTTAGACCGATAATATGAGCGGTCAAAACAGATTAAGGTTGAAACAAGTATTTCCTTAATTCACGTCAAAAGGCTGCCTGGTTGGATTGTACCCCAAAATATCATTTTGTAAACTAATAATTTAATTTTGTTAAGAATGAATTATATAGTAGGTTGTATGCATACAAAAACAGACATCGGGTGACTTGACTTATTCCTATAACAGAATAATGATGAAGATTACCCAAGAGATAGTTATACCTTAGGTTTGGGTTTCTGTCAAACACAATTGATATTGCACGCTGTATAGACATGTCTTCAGGAACTCATCTCTCACTTTATTAGTCTGCAATTCATAAAGGAAAATGTTATATGCTACTGCGCCAAATAATTGACGAGGGAGAAAGAAAGAAGACGTACCTCTTCCAATATGATCTCGAATGTTTTTCCAACCTCTGCGACTAACTTTGACAAACTTTATTCCATTCATCTCGTACAACGCATAGCTGAAGAACATTGAAGAAAAATACATCAATAACGTGAAACTTCACAAACTTCACGATTTCTTGGTTTAACTGCTTAATCAACTTTCCTTAAATTTCTCTTATAGAAAACATAGTATATAAGTAAATCACCGAAAAAAATTCACAAATTTGCTTATTTGAGGTAAGGAAACTCTAAATCTTTACTATTTCTAATAACCAACATTCAACTGTTGTCCGGTTTAAGGTAACCAACTTCTCAGTTATTCTAGTTTTGGACTTTTGGTCAATCGGTGCCATAATAGTAACTTCCCATCTGCGATAATTTCATAGTTACACGCATCACATTACCAGTTACCCAAAATACAATAAAGGTCTGTTCAAGAAAGTTAGTTACATTTTGAGCAATCAACCTTTGAAAGTACATCAAGAACTTATTGTCGTATTAAAGTACATGTATATTGATGTCTACAGGAGAACCAGCAAAGAATAAAAAAAAATATGCTAAAAGGCTAAGAACTAACAAGACACTTTTGGCATTGCTTATAGAAATAAAAAAATACAAAGCGGCAACAATACACCCACCTCCTACTTTTATACAACCAAACATTAGATAGACCTAAAAGCATACATTACATATGAATATATAAAATCCACTACCTCTCCAAATCATGGTCATATAACACTGAGTTATCACCACTAGTTCGGTATAAAGGTAATCCAAGTCTTCCAATGACCGGTGCCAAGGGATTTTCATTACAGACCCCATGCAACCTGCAAGATTAACGTAACATGCAAGTAGTAAAAATCAAATATGGTTTTATTTATGATAAGACCGTCAAGATCATCAAGTCTCTTCTCAGTTCTCACCATGATGCACCTAAGTCCACAGGAAAACCAAATGAGTAATCTGTACAAACCCGACCACCAACTCTGTTACGAGATTCAAGTACTGTGACCTGAAAGAAAAATGGCATTAAGTCATTAACAACAAATTTTTTGCATGTTTGTGTAAGGCTAATGTATAAGATGATATTATCATCAGAATTTCTGAAGCAGATAATATTTCTTCTTAATACCTGAAATGAAGCATCATAAAGCGCACGAGCAGCAGATATACCAGCGAAGCCACTACCAATCACAATAACAGATGGTGAGGCTGAACGCGTTGGTTCAACGTTTGAATAGCAAATCACTATATTTTAAAGAAGAAATCAGAATTAGATGCATGCAGAGGAATTGCTATAAATTCCACATGTTACTACTCATAAAGGAACCATCATGCCATGTTTTGTTGGCATGCAAAACTACAAAATTCTTAATACCACAGTTCACCTTTATTGATGCTTTTACATCGTTATCAAATTACTCAAATAATGAAAACTGACACATACAATAAATTTACAATCTTCTGTCATGACCAGTTAAGTCAGACAAGAGAATTACGCCCACTGACAGCTATTCTGGCTAGAAACTGAAGAGAAATTGATTCTCCGTAGCAGGTTTACAGCTTAATAACTTATACATATTAGATGGTTGAAATAAACAATATAAAATATTACGGAAAGTAATACAGATGCCTAAAACATCAACCTAAAAATATGCCTAACAACTAGATTAAGATATGTGTCATACATTGAATATATTAGCCATTTTTTAGGCTGATAATTTAGGCAAATGTAACTCAAGTACATGCATGTGCAAATATATATGTGTGTGGGGATGTACGCAAACCAAAAAAAAAGGTTACACTTATTTTTCTTCATCAACATTTGCTACCAAGAACATGAATGCTGTGTTATGGACCACATCAGAACAATAATATACATATTCAGAGCTGTCCCCACCAGTTGGCAATCAATAAATACATGGTGGCAATGATCTCGTCCATCCCACAATAAATAAATTTAACAAAATTTCAATTCACAACACGTATTGCCTTATAAGAATGACACGTAGAGCACAAATGGACAACCTATAAAAACTACTTGTCATCTTATGTGGGATACCACAAATTCTACTACCCAACCTACATGTATGACGTATTCAAAGCACCAACACACATCACTAATTTGCAGTGACGGAACTAGGGGGCCAGCGGTGTCATAGGACCGTAGTGTTAATTTTCATACGAACCCTCGTATTTTCCCAAATGCACCCTGTCTAAGGGAAAAAAAAATGTGCACATGGTCACTTATAATCCTAATTCCGCCACAGCTAATTTGTCAAATAAAACTAGTACGCGGGTTAAGTCTCTTACATCCACAAATATCTAATCTAATCTGTTACCTAAATGTAACTCACTTTCACCTTTTCATCATTGTACGTAAGAAAAAAAAATGTTTTTTTAACACACTTTCAATATTTCACCGTTGTATGTAAGTAACCTTCTACGGTAGGTAACAACATAATACGGCGATGCGCAGCATCGCCATATAATCAAAAACTTACCTACAGTAGAATGTTACTTATACACAAAGGTGAAAAATTGAAAGTATGTTACATACAATGGTGGAAAAAAACATTTTTATCTTACGTACGATGATGAAAAAGGCGAAAGTAAGTTACATTATTCTATAATAATACTAGTGTAACACATAAAGATCCAGAAAACTAATAATTAGCTACTAATAAATAAATAAAACAATATACAACAGACAGTAAATAATAACAATGAAAAGAAAAAAAAAGTTACCTTGTTTCAATTGTTGATTAGTCTTGTCTTGTTTTGAACTCATGATGATTAAATAATGAACCGACAATTACTATTATTATTATTACTACTACTACTTCTATAATCTAAAGGTTTATCAAATTGGAAATTAAAAGTATTGGGTAACAACTGTTTTATAAAAAAAGGAAGAAGAAGAAGAAGAAGAAAGTGATTTGAAGAAGAATTTGATGATGATGAAGGATTATAACCTAACCAGCTCATGCGTATTATAAATCTGTCAAACCCCTAATTTAATTTTCAGATCTGAAAAAAACCCTCAAATCAAAATGTAATGTAAATGTAATGGATTTTCCGATCAGGTTTTGCGATTCGCTGGTGTGTGTTTTTTCTGTTGGGTTGTTGTTAGGTGTGATATATATAGAGGGGAGAGATCAAGTAGTTCACGTTACTTTGTTGTTGTTGTTCTCCTGGTTTTGTTAGGTTTGCTTTTTATAAACTATTTGTGTTTCTGTTTTTTTCTTAAAAATATATTTTGATTTGGATTAAAATAATATTGGTTTAATTATTGTGCATGAATAAAGTAATGTGTTTTTTGTATTGGTGTGATGTGAAATCAAATATGTGGCTGTGGAGTCATGGGTCAGTGATTGTGATTGTGATTGTGATTGTAAACATTACTCTATTTAGAGAAAAAAAAAAAAAAAAAAAAAAAAAATGAGTCAATTACATGTTTTAATCATTCAAATAAGACTAAAATACATCGTTGGTCCCTAAACTTGTACCAAAGCATCATAGTGGGACAAAATTGGGCCTTTTCATCGCCACATGTCCAAAAACATGGCCTTTAAATATCAAATTAGTCATTTGACAAAGTCAAAGTCTGATTTTGGTTTTATAGTCGAGGATATTTTAGTCCATACACATTTATACTTTTACAACACATTTATATTTTACCCCTTCATCTTTCATCTTGTCATCATCTCCCAAAATCATCATCTCCCCAACATTCATCACATTCATCATGTCATCATCTCCTCTTTGGTTCATTGTTGCAATACGTTCATCACCAAGACTTTATTTCACAACAATGATGATTATATCACCAAGACTTTATTTCACAACAATGATTATATCATCATGAAGCCAATTTCATCAATAAATGGCATACCGAATCAATAACGTGCAAACCAAAATCTATGTATCATATTACCAAGAAATCAAAAGATTACACAAATATACATAGTAACGCACCAACAAATATTGACCAATTGACTAAACACTACTTGATATCCGTCATCTTTCATTCAATTGTTTTCACTAAAATCGCATCAATGACTTCACCGTCTTCACCGACCCGAAGCCTTAGGGCGTCACCGGTTCCACCACCACCACCGCAAAGACCTCCACTAGCTTGGCTATAGATGACTAACCCGTTGCATCATTTCTTGGTTTAATGCAGACATTGCATCCTTAATGGTCTGAGTTGATCCACCTGATATGCCATCTTTTAGCTCTTTTAACTTGGACTCTACCTTTTCTTTCACTTCACTGGGTACCTTTTCTCCTACTTCTCTCAACTATTTTTCCCATTGGTATACAGCCGATTCCGCTTGGTTCTTTGTGTCAATGGCATCCCTTTTCTCTTTGTCCTCCTTTGCATACTTCTCTGCTTCCGCCACCATTCTCTCCACCTGCAATAACAATCAATAATTTGGGTATAGTAAGACCTGGGGACATGCATTAGATCTGAACAAACACGCTTAAATGGGTCAAATGAGGCATAAATCATGTAATCAGCAATTCAACTGAAGTAAATATCATGCAATGAGCAGCAAAATTAGTTCAAATCAAAACACATCGAATCGGAACAAAAACCTAACCACATGCATAGGATCCGAAGCTTAATTAATAACAAACTTAAACCGGTCAACAGAAGTCAAAATCGCGTAATCACGCAATTAGCAAAATATCAGATCTGAAGCGTAATGAACAACAAAATCACTTAAACATATCAACTGATGTCACAATTATGCATTGGACGATCAACAAAACTACAAACATTTCAACTCATTCAATCCGTTTCAACTGTTTACCTTTTAGCTACATGTCATGATCGCCAAAACTAATTTTCAACAGATTTATAAGTAAATGTGTCAGACTCAGTTACTCAAGTCAAAAATACATCTTGTTTCTCATCCAATTAGCTAGATAACTCAAAATCTAACAACTACGAACCATTTTCTCAAAACACTACATTTGCCGTTTCTTCACTTTCTTGATATTATGAGCTAGTAAACCACCACATTTTGTACAAATTAGCAATTCCAGACACGTCATTAAGTCTAAATGCTAAAAATTTGATCATAATCATTATGTTATATTCAATCAAACAAACTTAGCTGCGTACCTCCCTAAAATTTGTTTTTTTTTATCATCCCTGCATTGAATGCAAATCCTTATCGAGACAGGGCAAGGACCCTTCATCTCTATTAATCGCTTAACAATATCCCCCCTAAGTGTCACACCGCTACCTTTACTCCGGTCAAAAACTCTTATAATCCAATAGTGATCATAAAAACATCTAACAATATATAACCCAATATTCCAATGGCTACACATACATCTAATTGCAAACTTCAATCCATATATAACCCAATATTCAAACAAACATCAATCACCCTAGTACTATATTAAAAATAACGCGCTTTATTTGCTCTTACAAACCAAAGTGATCACACATAAAATCCTAATAAAACACAAAAAAACACTAAAACCAATCAAAACACCTTAAATCTCCAAACAAAAGCAACCCGGATCATAAAACCAATAAAATGAAAACTTTACCTCATTAAGTTTATCCAGGTGACAACAACATTAGCTTGTTGTTTAGGTTTACCAAAAACACGCGTAAACATGATGAATCTTCAACACCTATAAAATCAATTCATGGGTTTTGATCTTTCATCAGTCAATTGAATTCTTGCACAAAAACGCCCAATTTTTATCGTTAAATTTAAGATATAAATTTTTACATGTATATATATATTATACTGAATTAAATTGTTGAAGCAAAAAAAATACTGAATTAAATTGTTTGGTACCTTTGATTAAATCTGTTGTAAATGGAAGTTGGAAACTTTTGTATGATGATCAGATGAAGGAATTAAAAGTATAATGGAATTTGATTTTAATTTATGGGTTTTACAATTGGGGGTATAAAAGTGGGGATGTAGCGGATCAAAGAAGTTACCGGGTACCCCTACAGAACTGGAAAAATGAGTTAGGTGGAAATGTTTAGGGGAATGATTTTGTTTGGGGGGGGTGTGAAGAAAGAAAAAGAAAAATAAAGACGGAAAGAATTTTGTCATACAGGTTATTTTGATTGGCGTACTGGGGAGATGATGAGTTGGGGAAACGATGACCACGATGATGTTGGGGAGATGATGATTTGGGGAGATGAATGATTTGGGGAGATGATGAAGAAGATGAAAGATGAAAGGGTAAAATATAAATGTGTTATAAAAGTATAAATGTGTATGGACTAAAATACCCTCGACTACAAAACAAAAATCAGCCATTGACTTGGTCAAAGGACCTGTAACGAGTATAAACAGTGAAAAAAGGACCCCAACGATGAAAAAGCCCAGTTTTATCCCATCGCGATGCGTCTTGCCAAGTTTAGGGACCAATCGTGTATTTTAGTCTTCATATAACATTCTTACATATTAAATTTTGTTTTTAATGGTTGAGATTGAAAATGGATAATTGTTTCACACATATCAAGGAAAATGTGGATTATAATTTTAGGACAGAAAGACTAATATAAAAACGAAAAAAAAATGTTTTATAGTCGAACCGATATCGTAGAGCATCCAGAATGCATTTAGTCATTTGCTAAAGCTATTGTTAAAAAACAAATCACTCCTATGCTAAAAAGTTTTGTGATGACTAAGTTGAGAAAAAAAATCATAGCTTTATATTGCATTGAAGATGCCTTTAGTTTAATAAATCGCTTGAGAAGGTTTCAGCGACAATTAATAATTTGTTTATTTTTCGTAAGATTTGCAACTTTCGAGAAGGATTTGAAGGTTTTCGACGATGATGAATTGGTTTTGGATGGATTTGCGAGACTTATGTCAAAATTGACTGGTTCCAACGAGTTGCACCCGACGAGCTGGAGGTTTCGAGGAAGTAGATTCGTGTAACTCACCGCCTACAACGACCGTAATATTGTCCGCTTTGCCTGCAGCCGCACGACTTTTTTGGCAACCATTCGAGCAATGCATAGGACGTCACCCAACCTCGTACTAGCATCACTCTGGTACACTTGAGTGCAAAAGTTCTCATTGAAACTACCCACGATTGTACCAAAACACATTGAGTCATGATAAGACGAATGTTATCTTATGAACCTAACATCTCCTCATAGGACAACCAATGTAAGATTTCCACAACCCGGATTTCACTAGGTTTTTTTTAGTTCGAATCGGTTTGATCTCCTTCGATTCAACTGGGTATACAAAATTGATAAACCAGTCGATTTCTGGTTTAGACGGTCGATCAGGTTATTTTCAAAACATTGCAAGAAACACACTACTGGAAAAAGTATACATGTTCTCGTGAAAACAAATTATACTTATTGCAATGTACTCAACATAATGACATTTCACTCTTAATTAGTTATTTGATTTTCATTAACACTCGTATATGTAAAATAGTAGAGATTAATATTGATTGTGTTGTTCCCGTTAACTTGGTTAGAATTAACTACAAAGTTAAAAGATAAACGTAAAGTAATGTAATGGTAAGCTCACAGAAGAGGACAAAGTTAGCTTTGCGAAGAAACTTGACCAACTGCCTTTCAGTGAGAGGGAGGACGTTGTCATACTTCTTCAAAATTTCTGGACAAAAAGAAGTTGCTAAGTCAGAAGAATCACCCTCATTAAAAGGAGAGTCTTCAAGCCTTGTAGGTTGGGGTGGTGAAGGCTGATGCTACTGTTCAGCGGTTTGAGCATTAGTGTCCAGATCTTCACCGGAAGCATAGTTGTCTTCTTCATTTTGCACAAGCTCTTCCTCATTGAAAAGAAAAGCTTCAACATCAGCCATTGTGTGCAAAAAAGGGTTAGCCGGCTCCTCTTCATTAGAAGACTTGCCTTGGTTGTGGTCACTCAGGGGGTTGATGGTTCTGTATCAGCGGGTGGTTTAAATCTCACTAGTTCTTTGTCCCCATGTGGCCCTTCAAACACTGGTGGGTTTGTGCCAGTGCTATCCTTAAGGACCGTGGAAGGTAATCCCGTATCATTGGGTTGCTTGTTTCCCCTAAGTCTTTGGGATCAATAGTTGTGCCCTAAAAAAAAAGTTGTTATTTGCGAGTATCCTCATTAGGCTATGAAAGGGTATGGATCCCTTTTCCAGCAGGTTGGTGTTGCCCTGCCGAAGATTTAGGACTCAGTTCTCCCTGAGACTCTGGTTGTGATTTTCCAGAGTCATGAGCAGGATGTGAGGTTTGAGATGATTCCGACACAACTGACTTGTTTATGTCAGCTGAGTCTTTGGATTCAAAAGGTTTACCCGAGGACCTTGAGTGTGATTTCTCAGAGACCTCCATTGCAGGTTGTTTTTGGGTCAGTGGAACATTGGTCTCCTTGGGTGGCTTTTGGTCGAGGGCTTTCTCCTCTTTGGAGGCAGTGTTCCAAAAGCCTCAATGCCCTGTGACTTGGTGGTCACAGTCTGAGACTTCATTCTCTTTTTCTTTTTGGGAGGAAGAGGTGGGGACACTGAGTCTTTATAATTATTTACAGCAATCATATAGTCCGTCAATTCAATGTTGGAGACTTGGGTTGGGTCCTTTTTAAAATTTGTGGCACTCAGGATAGCAGGTGATGCGTAGGTTCGGGGTCGAAATACTTCTTTTTCTACGATCAAGCTTTACAACCCTCTAGGTAGTGTACCTAATCGTTGTAGTGTACTATGTGTAAGCCCTGGGGGTTGACCGTTCTCTAGGGGCATAGAGATGATAGTAGAGATGTATGACGAGAAGGTAAGGTTGAGGGTGATTCTTTTAGCTTTTATATTTTTAGAAAACAAGTAAAATCTCGTGTTTAGGAGTGGGGTGGTAATTCTACCAATTTTAACTACTAATAATTTAAACTAAAACTAATCATACTAATAAAAGAAGAAAATAAGGTATGGATTGATTGGTGTGTTCTTATGATAATTAAAAGCGCTTTTACTTAGATTTTCTTACTCCTAGTTATCTCTTATTGGTCGGTTGAATTGTCACATCCTCATTCTAAATGGTGCATTTTATTCCGTGTTGGTCATAGGGGGTGCCTAATTCCCTAGTTTTATGAATTGTAACTCTCCTCTAGACTATCTGGGATCGCCAAGTACCGTAGTATCTCCCCCAAATACTTTATTATCCTAAAGCTACAACTCACGCAATAAACACAATGATGGCTTAAGTGCACTCTTAAGTTTTATACTATTTAGGACGTTCAAGCTCGCAACAATTAAAGAAGAAGCCAGTTTTCCTTACTCTAGCATCTACCAATTAAAACAAGAGACAATCTAACAATAATCAACAACTAGGTTTCATAGATCTAAGCAAACACAATAATAATTTAGCTACGCATGATAGATAAGCATGAACACAAACAAACAATTGAACATAATATAAAATGGTGATATAATGGATTAACAAACTTATTTTTTAGTGTAAAGAAGGGTTTGAAACCCTAAAATACTGCCCAATTCGGACTATGAACGAACTAGAGTTTGCTCTCCAAAATATTACACATAAAATACAGAAAATTCGAAGTCTATATATAGATATACACATGTGACGGTGTCGCCTTTTGATGGTGACGCCATCTGGTCACCGTCATTAGGGTTTTGTTTGGGACAAGTCATCGTTGGGACGACGTCAGTTGAAAAAGTGTAACGCCGTCGGGCTTCAATAAGGACGTCGTCTTGGAATGAGTCTTGGTCGTCTGGTGTAAAACAAAGGGAGACGCCTTCCTGAAATAAGGCGTGACGCCGTCATGTTGTAAAACTAAAAAGTGACCTGAGCCGTCGCTTGAGACTTTTTAGAAAACTTTGTGAGCGATGGTGTCGCCCTGTGGATTGGGACGCCGTCAGGTGTGAAATTCAGCCTTGAAATCTTGACTTTGTCGTTTTCTTCATGTTTTCGCTCCTTTTTGTTCAAAAGTGCTTAATTCCAGCATTTTGATTCCAAAAGACCTAAAATGTGAAAAGGAACGATTTTAAGTAACAAATATAAAAATTTATCGATTTAGGGCTTAAATGACCCCCTAAAAATGTATGTTTTAAATCCTTATCAGCATGTAAAAACTCAAAAGATACATCTTGAGTATAGTTGGAGCCCAGTAACCTTTCAAGGGCACAAGAAATAAACCTATGGTAAGATACATAAGTTACCCTAGATTTACTTAGGAGCCTGGTTACAAGATCACTGTAAATGATCTTGCCTATGTAGACCTCAGTCCCAATGATGAGACAGTAGGGCATCATTAGTTGAACATAATTAACCAGCTCAGTTGATGAGTAGTTCCCGCCGAGAACCAGAATCACAAAAGGGAACATGATTCTCCAAGCCACAGAAAAAGAGTTTTTAGTTATTGGAATTTTATCCAAGTAACTTGGTTTTAGAGCTATTTTGGCTAGCTCGGTCTTTACAGCCTTACGCTCAGGGTGGGAAACATACTTACCCTTTTTTTAGGCCAACCCACTAGATGAACAGAAGGTGGAAAAGTCAAAGGTCAGTGGCCTTTGGCCATTCATCATTGAGAACCTGATGAGGTATTCTCCGAGTGGGCGTGCGTGATAACATCAAATAGTCATGATATTTTAGTGTCAATTTCCCCTAATATGCTCATCATTTGTATTTTTTACATCGATATATGCTCGTATTTCTTAATATTTCATTTTCAAGGCATAAATGAGCATAGGAACAAAGAGATGCAGACTTGGAAGGAAACTAGCAAAGTTATACAAGAGTATGTTGTCCAAGAGTAAGTTACAGCGTAGGCTCCACTCTCAATTTACGCCCTAACAATGATTAATACATGAAGACCAAAGTCAACGTAGTTCAAGGTTACGACGTAACTCCATCGATTTGGTTACACCGTATATTTCCAATGACTTAGAAGAATTCATTGGTCATGAAGTTTACGTCATAACTCACTTCCAAGGTTACGGCGTAGAAGTGATGATTTTCACTACGAGCACTTTACGGTCATAACCCAATCTCTAGGTTACACCGTAAGGTATTTATTGAAGATAAGATCGTCAGAGATACGCTAGTTACGACGTAACTTCTTACTTAAGGTTACGCCGTAACTTAGACGAGGCTTGGATGGTATTTCTGCTATTGAACTCAGCAGGATGGTGATGAAACATTGTACCAACATTTCCATAAGGGTCTCAACATTTCCATAAGGTGCCCGACTCATCATCTCAACAAGCAACAAATGGTCAATATCTTCTATAAGGGTCTCAACATTTCCACGAGGCAAATGCTTGACTCCCAAGGGTTGGTCCCTGGGATGACTCATATTCGAGCCCTTGAAGCTATACAAGACATGGCAGACCATTCACAGAAATGGCATGATGATTGGAGTAGTAGAAGCATAGGAGGAAGCTTGGATGGTATTTCTGCTATTACCAACAAGCTTGAAATTTTGGGGAGAGATATGAAGAAGTTACATGAGAATGTGCATGCTATTCAAGTAGGGGTGCGACACTTGTGATGAAACTCATCTTACTAAAGATTGTCCATTGAAAGAGGAAGTTAAAGGAGTTGAAGAGGTCAAATATGGGGAATCTAGTAGGCCTCCCCAAGGATATGGTGGTAACAGTAATGGGCACGGGGGTACTACATGAAATTTTATAACCGCACGCCCTACGGGGAAACAAGGTCTAAACTTGAGGAGACCATCAGCAAATACTTGGAAGACTCGACCAAAAAGCATAATGAACAAGACTCTTGGTTAAAAAGCTTTCAAGAGGGCACAAACAAAAGTCCGATGAGTCATGATGAATCTCTTAAGAACCTTGAAGCCATGATAGGGAAGCTAAGTGATGATATTCATAAGAAGAATTTTGTTGAAAGCGGCTCAACACAAGTGGCACAATGCAAGACGATTGTATGATCTTTCAAAATAATTTTGTTGACAAAGAGGTAAAAAAACTCCGATGAATGTTTCCATAATACAAATCAATTTTGTGGGGTTTCTTTTTTGTAGGATGACACTAATCCACAAGGAGCTATACCTCGCCAATTACCAGAGAAGGAGTCTAGCTTAGAAAGTTTCACTCTTCCTTGCACCATCAGTAATTGTGATTTAATGGCATTAGCCATTTAGGATTTAGTGTGAATGTTATGTCAATTTCACTTTTCAAAACCTAAATCTGACAGGTCTTAGAGAAACTAAATTGATAGTGGAAATGGCTGATATGTCTAGGAAAACTCCGATAGGAATTGTTGAAAACATGCTTGTTAAGATCAACAAATATTTTTTCCTTGCCGATTTTGTAGTTATTAATATGATAAATGCACCTAATGAACACATTATATTTGGAAGACCCTTCCTTGATACCTCGCACGCCCGAATTAAAGTCTTTGAAAGAGAAATGTCGTTAGGGATAGATAACAATAAGGTAGTGTTTAGTATGAATGTGTCAAACCTCTAACAAGGTAGTAAAGGCATGTATGGAAAATTATACGGTTAAGGAGGAACCATCAGATATACTTAAAATTTTTGATGATCTTTTTTCCTATAAAAATTCCTTGTGTTTAAGTCTTGAACATGAATGCAACCCGGAAGAAACCGAAGGAGATGGATCTTTTTGGTTTGACTCCGATGATGAAGTAGGAGGTAAGAAGAGAGAAAAAGTGCCTGTAACTACAACAGGTAAGCTATACTTTTGTGCGCGCATGGAAGTTATGGATGAAGGGGTAAAACATACCTTGCCATTATGCAATCCCTTTGTTGATCAATGTAATAGAGGTGGAATGATGCTAATAAGCCAATTGGAAAAGGCCTTAAAAGTCGATGGTGTTTTGAGGAGGATACAAAAATTAAGGAGTCTTGGTTCAATACGAATTTCATGACCAGCCAACTCAATGAAAATGTACAATGGACGGTTCAATTTTGAGAACCGGTTATATTGGAGGACAAAGGGTCGGTTCAAGCATGGCCTTTTTGCAATCCCTTTTTGAAGAAATGTAATGGAGGAAATTTTCCAGAAGAAAACATGCTCAAGAGGTTCACTAACGAATGGGCATATTTAATGAGCATAAAAGGAGTTATATTGGATACTATGAAATATCTTTTAGAGGTTGGTTCAAAATAAAATTCGGGAATCCTCCATTGAATAAACAAGTTGAAATTCAGCTCCGTGACCAGTGGGCCAAGGAAAATTTTTCAATAGGAAAAGAGAACCTCGAAACTATTAGCCCTTCTTCATGTACATGGAATGGGACGCGGCTGGAGTGTGATGCTGGAGAACGTCACCAAGAGGCACCGTCTTGAAGCACCATGGCTTTGAGTCTAACTTACAGACTTGTTAATAAACAAAAGTGCTCTTTCAGGAGACAACCCGAATTATCTTTTTCCCTTCCTTTTATTAGTTTAGATTGGTTTGGTATGTTTGTTATTACTTTTTTGCAAGTATTGGAGGAAGTAAGATGGATTAGAACTCACTATGGAGTTAATCACTTCTGGAAATCGTTCACAGAGAGCTTCTAGGGCGTAACCTTGTCCTTTAGCTACGCCGTAACCATCCCTTGACATCAGCAATTTTGTTAGGTCTAATTACCTACGGCATAACTCACTTGTTGAGTCTACGCCGTAACCTTTCCCTGTAGCTAAATTATTTTTAAATAACTTACATTCCATAACCTTGCAATAGTAACTAAATGAACTTTGTGGGTGTGTTCCCTGTAAACCCTCACGAGACTTCACTCATCCATTCGGGACACCGAATGGTTTAAAAGGCTTGTTGCATATGCTAAATGCAACCATGATTCCTACGAAAGTGAGTTAGGTTTTTATTTTTTTAATTTTTTGTTTTTAGATTTATGCTTGTTGGTAGTAATGTGATTTCAGGAAATTGAAGTTTGCTCATGGAGCCGAAGTCAAAGCACGTGATGCAGGTTTTTCGACCAGGATTTAATATTTCTACGTCTCGTCTACCTAAGGTCTACCTATTGCACTAACGAGCAGTGAACCCGATCATGGGTAGTATAGAAAGTGGTAAAGCCGAGGTTGTTCCCAAGACCTATGTAGATGATGATCCTATTAAGTCTAAGTGTCACGGTTTTAAAAGGTTTTAAGATTGAAATGATTAATTAAACTAAAAACAATAAATAAATTGTGTAAATTAAATTGAGGTTGTGAACAGTGGAGAGAAATTGTGCTAACCTAATTATTCATCCTATCATGTATTGTCTATGTTTTCTAATTACTTCTTATTGATTCAAGTGGGGGTTCAAGTCGCTATAACAACATTTGGTCAATTCGTCATAACCTATCAACAAAGGTTCCTACCCGACGTCAAAGGCCTACCCTTTGGGGAGTCGAGGGTCTCAAGCAACCTAAGCCAAGTCATGTATCATGTATTGTCTATCATGTATTGTCTAATTATTCATCCTATCATGTATTGTCTATGTTTTCTAATTACTTTATTGATTCAAGTGGGGGTTCAAGTCGCTATAACAACATTTGGTCAATTCGTCATAACCTATCAACAAAGGTTCCTACCCGACGTCAAAGGCCTACCCTTTGGGGAGTCGAGGGTCTCAAGCAACCTAAGCCAAGTCATTAAGTACCTTACATGCAAGATTCACAACAATGTGTGCCCGAGTGCTAGCATCTTAAACACACATCCCTAACTTCTTAAGTTCTTCCTTTCGAACGGTGATCCTTTGGTCAATTCACACAAGAGGGATTTGATAGTCTTTTGGCCAATTCTTACCAAGCCTCTCTACCTACTTACTTAGGATCAGTTGATCAATTCTCCTAAGCAAATAAATACGACCGCAACTCAAAACTACCGAAGCTAGGGTGACTACCAATGAACTATGCATGTATACACTAGAACAATAATTGAAAAATGAAAACATGAACAATACAATCAAGGAATCATAACTAGGCTAGCACCAAAGGTGCTTAGCCGATCATATTAAAAGACACTAACAATTCAATGTATAACATGATTAATGAAGACATGAATTAAAGTGTAAAATAGTAGTTATCGCTAAAGCTTATAGATATGGTGTGATTCCTCCCTTGGAGATGGCTCAGATGCTTCAGATGATCGCCCTTGGAACCCTCTTCACGTCTCTCGACTTTGTGTTGTGAGTGAATGATGTCAAATGCAAATTTTAGGGTTTGTATTTATAGGTCGATCATAGTTACGGAAGAATTAAGTTGAGAGTTACTGCCAGTAACTTAATTATCCTCTAAACAGAACTCTCCTAGTGGTGACTATGGCGTAACCTAAGGAATAGTTACGCCGTAGTTATAGCTCCGCCGTAGTTATAGCTCCGCCGTAATTTTGACGAGAGTTACACCGTAACTTAAATACCCTTCAAACAGAAGTCTCGTAATGTTGGTTATGTCGTAATGCAAGTTAGGAGGTTACGACGTAGTTGACGGAGGTACGAAATTATCCATGACCTAGATGTTTACGGCGTAACTTAAGTTGAGAGTTACGCCGTAACTGCAGTTGACTTTGTCTCTATAATGTAATCACAGCTACGGCGTAATTGAGAATATGAGTTACGCCGTAGCTTCTTCAATGATAGCATACTAAGGTAAAATGGTTGAGAAAATCTCCAAATTCGCGTCTCTAAGCTCCAATGCTCATATATCACCTGAAAACGAAATATAAAGGAATAAGAGTATATATCCATATAAATGACATAAATATGAGCATAAATAAGGGAAATTAACACTAAAAAGTCAAGATTACTTGATGTTATCAAATATCCCCCGACTTGAACTCTACTTGCCCTCAAGTAGACCTTATTATATTAATTTCTAAAAAAATATCCCCCAAATTACCTGGAAGATATGAGTTTAAAATTCCTTATGCTAGAATAAATCAAAGCCAAACACCTTACGAAATGGGAACAAACACTCATATTCTCTCTTCTAATTTAAGTGTCAATTTCGGGGTGATCACTCAAAGCACAGTCATAGCATGTATTCTATCATAAGCTTGACGGTTACACAAATCTCCACCACTAGAGTTAAGGACTAAACAATTCTTGAAGGCAATAAGGGTGAACATAACATGAGGTTAAGGGTGAAATGTCATTACTAACGTGTCATGACAAAGTGGACAAAATCAATGATACATGATCAAATCCATGGCCAAGACACCAACTATTGCTCGCTTCATCACCTAGACACGCTTCATGACTAAAGGGTAGGATAAGACACGGGAAATAATTGGTGTAAAATGAAAAATAACAAACAAATAGTCTTAACTTATAACCAAGTTGTCACCGCCTACCGTCCATCCAAAGTTCAAGCTTCAAGATGAAGAAACCGGATCATGATGCATCAAGTAAATATGCCATTAGCGGATGATGCGCGTACGAAGCGCGTTCGGGGTCAAAGGAACTTCCTTTTCTTCGAGCAAGTTTTTCAACCACCTAGCAAAGGAACCTAATCGTTGTAGTGTAGTATTGGGTGGCGTTGGTACAAAGAAATACCCAAACCCTTAATCTAGGATTTGAATAGAAAATAACCTAAGTTCTTTGACCGTTAAACACTAACAGTCACCGAGTGCATAGTCTCTCGGTGAGCCATCTTCGTGACGCCAAGAAAAGACATAGAAGAAGTCACTCCACCGCAGGCGGAACTTAAAGGGTGAAGACCGAGTCAAGAAGAAGATGGTGGATTCAAGAAGTGATGACAATAACTCACCGAATCCATCAAAATCCTCTCCAACTACAAACATCAAGACAAACCGAAATCAAGATCAAGACCGTGAAGATCAAGAATGAGCGGACAAAACGGTTATGCTTGAAGCGATAAAGACGAGTGCTTATCTTCAAGAAGTCAACTTTCCTCGAAGGCTCAAAGATCGATCGACAAGTAGAAAGTGGCTTGGTCCCTTTACCTAATATAGTCTTTGTAAATGAGACAAAATACATCAAGATTTTATCTTCGCAAATTGTCATTGTCACTTAGGAAAGAGTTAAAACTCATTCTTGTATAAATATCATAAGAGATGGAGTGAAAGGTTAAGCTTGTGAATTGTAAAACACACATACACGCAAGCCATCTTTCACTCCTCCAACACAAATTTTAATCCCCGAGATAGCTCAGTGGGTACTTGTAGTTGTGCTCGGACTTAGCTGCGGCTAGAGAGAGTTGCAAACACTTTGTCATTTCAATCCCTAGTACTCGTTCCGCAAGTACTAGGGTAACGATTCTTTGATTCATTTCTAATAAGAATATGACGTTGAAAATTACTCTCGTGTTTTACTTATATCTTTTCACCATTGATTCACTAATAGTTGTGTTTACTTTACTTAAATTGTTTTATACAATAGTGAATAGGAACAACAAGTGGTATCGAGCAAGGTCGATTATAAACTGCTTTTTAAGCCGCCTAAACGCTTTTAAATCAAGATCCTTAAAATGGTCAAATTGATGTACCCCAACTAGTCGAAAAAGGGTGAGCTTATTCAATTGTTGCTCCTGGACTTGAAGTTGGTAAATTCAACAAATGGAAAAACGATGCTTTGTTATTTGATCGATGGAACCTTATTATATCAAGTGTATAAATAAAGGTCCATTTATCCCAAAGACTGTTGAAGGTTTGCCAAAACCTCAAGCTCGATGGACTCGTGGATGAGAGAGAGTGGTCAACCAGACCAAAGACTCAAGAGTATCATAATATCTTGTCTTCCCGACGATATTATGGAGTCTCGTTATAAGCTATAGTACAAACTAAACAAAATTGGGATGACCTAGTTCATAGTCATGAAGGCCCATCCGATACCAAAGAAAACAGGATAATGGACTCAAACTGAGTATAACACCTTCGTATAAGGACTCGTAAACTCGTCTCAAACTTACAAATGGTACAAAACTCTTTAAATGAACTGTCAAATGATGGTGTTAAGTTGTCCAAACATGAAATCAATGTTGGTTTTGTCAATAGTCTCTCCGAGAAGTGGTTGAATTTCTCTCGTGGACTTAGGAATGCTAATCATATCCGTAATCTTGAGCTTCCGAAATTTATGGGAATTTGTCTATGAGGAAAACCTCATCAATGCATTTATACCGACTTAAAGAAGTCTCGTAGTTAAGTCCCCACCACCACCTCATCACCAATATCAACCGCTTTTTCTAACAATGTGGTTCAAGATTTCCAAGAAAACTCGATGATGAGCCCGATGAGAGATCAAGTGAGAGTACCTAAATGACCGAACGCCAATTTCGTGAAAGGGCACCTTGCTAACTCTCGAAGGTTTATAAAAGAAACAAAGGTTTTTCAATGCTAAAGCAATCAGAGACACCGAATGCTTTAAGTGTCATAAAAGAGGCCATTTTGCAAAAGACTATTTTTCAAAAACAATTTCAACCCTCTTACAAACCATCGTGGTCTAATCGGTCTTGAGCTTTAGCAAATTTCAACCAAAGATCTATCGCCTCATCAAAATTTTCAAAACAACTGATCAAACAAAACTGTGGATTTTGAAGCTAAATACAAGAAAGCCAAAGCTAAGCTAGCATTGTTTGAGGCCTCACCCTCGTAAATAACACAAACTATTAAATGCAGGTAAAACAAAGGCCTTGTTGTCAAACCTTCGATCGATGAAGAGCCGGTGTCATCAGATGATGAAATGGTGCATGTTAGTGCACATATGGCCCTCTCGTAAGAGGACAAGCTAACCGTTGGAAAGAATCATGCAAGGAATGGAGAATGGGTCAATATCACAATGAAGAAGTTAATATTTTACTTTCTATGGATGATGACTCGATTGGCATTCTTATATGAATTATCTAAATGTTGACCTTAAGTTCGTAGAAGAGCAAAGATCAATCTTTTTCAAAATACAACAAGCTAAGTTTTGAATTGAATAAGTGTAGGGATGAACTGCTTTTTAAAACAAGCTAAGCTTGAGGTCATCACTTTGCAAATTCAAAGCGTGAACTAGTTAAAAGAAATCGCTCTCTTCAAGACGAACTCAAAAGGTTCAAGATATTCTTGATAGTTGGATCGCTAAGAATCCTGTGGTCTTTGATGCCTGGGAGCCCCAAGAGTGAAAGAGAGTCTTAGGTGAAGATCATCTTCCCGACTCTCTCAACAAAGACCGTGGTCCTAAGCCATTTGTGTCCGTGGCATGATTACCAATATGTTGACTAGTCCCAAGCCCGGTGATTGGATTGATCAGTTAATCCTAATAGTAAGCTTCCTAATTTCGATTATGAAAGAATTCTAGAGCCGAGAGTCAAGCTCTTAAGAGCATGCTTGACTCCGATGCGCCCAAGAGTAACGAACACATTGAGTCCAAGCGTAGTCTAATGCAACGCCCACCCCCGAAACCTCTTCGTGGTGCCGCACCAAGCTCTAAGCTTACTCCAATGTAATTAAATCCTCATTCATCAAAGGAAAGGTCCGGACTTGGTAGAACCATCCCTAAAAGGCCAACAAAACCAACTCAACAAGAGTCTACTCCCACCGAGACTTCCACATCCTCGATCCCCACTAAAGTCGACTAAATTCAAAGAATCGATCGAACTTGTGAGAAGCTAACCGATAAGATGGAATCCATCGAAAAGTCCTCGAATCAATCAAGGAAACAAAGTCGCCTTCCTCTAGTTCCTCAAAGTCAAAAGCCACCACCAAACCAAAGCGTAAGTGTGATCTATGCCACTATACCACCATACAACCGATAATCGCTATAGAATCCTTTTTGTATGATCTCGCAAAAGGAGGATCACAAAACTTCGATCACTTACAATACGTAAGTTCTCTCAAGAAAGCAAACTATACCAAAGTTGGTCATCATTATGCTTCAACCTCAAAATCGCTCAAAAGTTTAGAGCTAAACCCTTTCCTCCTTGCCCACATCGCTGCTTTAATGATCATCATCCACGATGATTGTCTCATGAACACATGTTGTGATATTTATGGAAATCCACTCATGAGACATCCCAAGATGACAAAGGTCATTCAAGCAAGGAGAAGTACCAAGCAACCCGTAATCACCGAAATCATCCTCGCCTCTAAATGCAAAACCTGGTAGCACAATGCACTCAACCACCGACCATGAGTCGATTGCTAAATTCAAGGCACTATTAGACCCAAGCCCACTAGTAAGTGGGTCAAGAAGAGAAACTAATCCACTTTACTACTTGTGCAGAGATACGCAAGGGAGCCTATCCGGCATCTAGATAGTGGATGCTCGAGCATGACTGGTGTTAAGGAGTATCTGCACAAGTATGTAAAGGAACCAGACCCAAGGTAGTATTTGTAATAACTCATCATATCCCACCGAAGGTTATGGTTCATCATACCGTAATGGAATAGTTTTCTAGAATAGCTTATGTCAATGGTCTAAACTACAATCTCATCGTGTTAGTCAACTCGTGGATACAAAGTACATTGTGCAATTCAATGACAAACAAGGTACCATTTTCAATGCCAATAAAGAAGTTGTTTTGATAGCTCCTGAAGGGATGATGTTTATGTCTTAGACATGTCAACACTCTCAAGATGGAACTGTCTCTTTGCCAAAGCCAATTAAACCGCTAACCGGCTATGGCATAAGAGACTCTCTCACTTAAACTTCAAAATATCAACAACCCGCAAAACAAAACAAGGTCCTCGCTTACCATCATTGGTTTTGCAAAAGACAAACCATGCTCACTGTGAAAAGGGCAAACATCAAAGAGCATCTTTCAAAACAAAACAATATTTCTCCATCAAAGTCGCCTTCACTCTCCGTGATATGGATCTCTTTGGACCACTACCCTAGATCAATCCAACATGAGAAGTATAAACTTGTCATTGTTAATGAGTTTTCAAGATACACTTGGGTATACTTTCTTTCCAAAAGAGTCGAAGTCGACACTATAATGTCATTCATCGTGAACATTGAAAACCATAATGACATTATCATTAAACAAATCGAATCGAAAATGGTAATCGAGTTCGAAATGAAGAGCTTGAGATGTTCGTGATGAAAAGGGAATCTCCCAAAAATTTCATCTCCTTACACCCCCGAACAAAATGGGGTAATGAAAGGAAAACAAAACTCTCATTGAGGCAAATAGAACTATGTTAAATGGCTCACTCTTTCAAAACATTTCGGATCAAGCAAAAAAACAACTGTTACACTCAAAACAGTCAATCATTGTCAAAAGACGAATAAAACCCTTAGGAGATATTCAAAGGTAGACTTCACGATATCGCTATTTTCATGTGTTCGATGTCCGTGTTTATTCATAACCACAAGGATCATCTAGGCAAATTTGATGCTAAAGTCGATGATGGATGCTTTCTAGGTTACTAACCGATCTCCAAAGCCTTCGAGGTATTTAACACAAGGAGACAACAAGTTGAAGAAACCTTTCATGTCACCTTTGATGAGAGTTCGTAAAGCATCGTGTTCACCAACACCTCGGTGGAGGAAATAGAATTGATAACTCATCAAGATATCCTCCCGATGAGTATAACACCGAAATCAATTCCTCATACCAAGTCGATGTCGACATCTCATATTATGTCTTGCCTCACAACCTCGTCACAACCAACTATCGCTGAACTCATTGATAATCAATCGCCCCTCGCCGATAGGTAACACCGAACCAAATGTTCAGAACACGCGACTCATGAACCCCAACCCGAACAATACATCTCAACAGATGTTCTTAATGATTCGTGGCTCATGCTCCCGAACTCACCCCGAGTCTCCAGTGACCTCTTCAAGCTCAAATCCTAGACTACAAAGTAAGTGGACAAAATCTCGTGACATTGATCTTGTAAACATTATTGGTGAACCCACCGAGGCATGCTCACTAGAAGCATGGTCGCTAATTTAACCGCAGTTCACCTAATGAATGTCTATATGCCGATTACCTATCGATATAGAACCCAAAAGTGTCACTAAGGCTCTAAAACACCCAAGCCGGGTTCATACCATGCAAGAAGAACTTCAGCTTGATAAAAACAAGGTCATGACCTTGATCAAATGTCCTCGTGATGTCATAGTCATAGGAATGAAGTGGGTTTTAAACAAAACCGATGAAAATGGCACCGCATTAAAAACAAAGCCGACTTGTAGCCAAAGGTTACAACAACAAGAAGGCATCGACTATGATGAGACATTTGCTCTGCTGCAAGAATGAAAGCCATCGGATCTTCCTTGCCTATGCTACCTACATGAACTTCAAAGTTTATCAAATGGATGTAAAAGTGCATTCCTAAATGGTGAACTCAAGGAAGATGTCTATGTTCAAGAACCTCCAAAGCTTTGAGAGTAGTTGATATGTGCTTATTCACATATCTTTTCACTATCAAACCGACCCAAAACAACCAAGGAAAAGCCGCTTATTGCTTATATTTGTGGTTTTCGAGTTTGTGTATGTCAGTACGGATATTCAAAACGCAAAAAGGATCCAAAATGTATGTAAACCGAGCACGAGAGATTGAGAGAATTTTAATGAAATGAAGGTCGGGATTGCATATTTTGAAGATATTATTCTCGATGATGATTTTGGAAGTTTGAGCAAAGTTTGAAGAAATGACAAGAATAGTCCCTCAAGATTGAGCTATTGACAGAATTGGTCCCTGAAGAATCAGAATTTACAAAAATCACCCTTGGATTATTTGAGCTGTACATGATTGGTCCTTGAAAGATAATTCCAGATTTACACTTGTGGTCCCTTGGAAATTCGAGTTGTACAAGATTAGTCCTTTAACTATTACATTTGGTTCACATATTATCCTTAAGTCCAAATCATATTATAAACCCACGGCCCAAAGTGTAATATCCGGATCATGTGACCCGAACCCAAACACACCTAATGCCCGGTTTAGTTTATTAGACCCGAAAACCCCCAACCCGGTAACAAACCCGGTCAACAACCCATTTTCTTGGTCAAAAACCCAAACAAGTATATAAAATTCACCCCGCGCCACTTTTTGCCCCTTTTTACCAGATAATAAGAACCCTAAGTTACCCCGTGTGAAAATTGGTACAATTAACTGAGATTAAGGGCAAAAATGTACTTTCTTCTGACAATTCTCTGACACTTAGCTATCCAAGTCATCAATCCGTGTGAAGAATGCCACGCACTGCTCTCCCATTGGCTAATGAGACGTGGAAACTTTGATCCAATGATTGAGATTGAAAGGACACATGTGGGAAGCGGTTATTTTTGATCCAAGGGTGTACAAGAGCTCAAAGTAGCACAAAAGGAAGGGATTCGTGAAGCTTCCAAGCCTTAGCTCAACTATATATAGACCCTCATTTTGTATCTCTCTTCTTATCTCATTTCTTTGTAATTTTCCTCTCTCTAGGTTTTATTTGTAGTGGTTAGTAATATTTTCAATGTTTTAATAGATTGTAATACGAATTTGTACTAAACCTTTTAATAGTAATATAATTGCATTTCATTTTCAGTGTTTGTTTAAGTTTCTACTTTCCTTAAAACTGCTTATTATGTTATTTTATAGCTTATCTCAGTTTTATAATCATCTGTTTTAGTGTATCTCTTCAAAATCTAAAAAAATACAAAAAAATCACAAATAATCATTTGAAAAATCAAAAATAGCTTTAGATCGTTGTAATGATTAATTCAAGATCGATTCATCGTTTCACCAAGTTCATTTAAGCCGCTTAGCTTATAGTGAGCTTATATTAGTTATCCCACCAAAATCACTCAAAATCTCAAAAGTGTGCGTAAGCTACGTTGAACTCGATATGGTTGCCGGTTTGGTTCGCTTGGTATTGCTTTGATGCGTGATCGGGTCGATTATGTCGGTGTTGATTAGGTTAGGGTTTGTTTAGGATGAGGTCCTATTTCGCAATTGGCAAGCCACCGTGGCTATGGACAGCTTGTAAGTGCGGTTTCCGCTCTTGTTCACCAATTTATCGCTTGATCCGCTTTATAGTGATGTTTGTGTGTTTTGATCCGTGTTCATGAGTATTTAGTTTAATCTAGTCAATACTTGCTTATTAGTTCTTTGATTAGTAGCTATAACTAGTGTTTGGCTTAGCTTAGTTTACTGTGATAAAAGCTCATAAATCAGTATTTTGTTTTTGGTACTTGATTAGATAGTTCATTGATAGTCACTAGAGGAATTGGTTTGAGCAGTGTAGCTCTTATAAGTCAAATCTCTTTGGATCTGCTCTAATATCTGAATCTGTCAAATATCAGTAGGTGTCATTTGCTGAATTTTGGTTCAAATCTGGTAGATCTAGTTTGTGGTAGTCTTAATCAGTGATATAACATCATTATCAGTTAAATAAATTGGATCTAAAATCAGTTTAGTCAAAATTGGTGAGTATTTCTTAAAAGTCAAAAGTTGTAAAAGCAGTTTTTATCAAAACTTTGTGGTTCATTATCTGAGTCATTACTGAGTTTTAGAGTCTGAGATTTTGGAATTAACAATTTCAACTGGTCTATAATTGATAAATGTTTTTGGTGAAAATCGGTTCTCGCTATTTTGAGCTTTTAATCGCCTTATCAAAGTAGTATTATTCTCCTCTGCTCACACTCGAAAGTAATGTGCGCTTTGAAAATAGTTGCATAAGCTTCAATTTAAAGAGTTGTGGTCCGAATTTTGGTACAATCGTAGTTGGCTGTGGTTTATAAGTTTGCACAATTGGTTCTCTGCTTAGCTTATCCTTTAAGCTCGTAGATAAGTCGGAACAATGGGGTTAAACCATCGTTGGATCAATAAGCAGCTGGCTTATTTGATAGTTCTGAGCCTTAAGCTTGATTAGAATAGTGATACTTAGTTGCTTGTAGCTTAATCTAGTGTACTGTAGCAATAGTAACTGTTTGGTAGCTTATCTAGCTTATTAGCTTATTTTTGTAGCTTATTTACATTAGCATTTACACAGTAGCTCATTAATCCTACACATAAGCTGTTGATTTTTCATTTTTCATAGATTCTTAATATAATTTTAGCTTTTTCCTGAAAGTTTCATAATTTTTGGTCATCATTTGCTATATTTCTTATTTTAATTAGATTTTAATCACTTTTTAATTACCTTTATTTGAAAATAATTGAGAAAAAGTTCCAAAAAATAATTTTCCAATTTTAATAGTTTAAGAAAAATACAAAAAGCATAAAAAAGATTTTTCCATATTTTTCTCTTTGATTTTTATAATTTTTAGAATTTAAATTAGAATTAAATAGTTTAAATTAGTTTTTAATTTTTAATAAATCAAGAAAAATCCATAAAATTAGTTTTAATTTTAAAATAGTTTTCTAATCACATTTCTAGAGTAAAAGTAAATTTAGGCATTTTTAGGACATCGTTTAGTTGTAGTTGCATTTTAGTCGCGTTTTATTACGTATTATTTAGATCGCGTTTAGGATTTCCCGTAGTTAGTTTCCCATAATTACTTTCCCTTCCCCGTAGTTTCTATAATCAAATCTATAATCCAATTCATCAAGCATAAAATCCAAACTTAAAACGACGTTATAATTCACGCCTCGCTGGGAAAACGATCCGGTCGACTAATCCGTATTTACACGATCACACACGGATTGATTTACTATTCTTTTCCTAAGAGAATTTGAATCATTCTTCGTGAGTATTTTTGATATTGATATTAAGGATTTATCCCCACACACATAACCCTTAACCCATCAATCAAATTTTGTCGCACGCCGGGAGGTTGTGTCACGACAATATCGCTTTGAAGTTTGTCGATTAGTGACTGAGAACCTTCATTCGTGAAGTTATTTTTCTATAAAATAAAAAATACAAAAATATTTTCCTTTTTCTTTATATCTATATCGATTAAAAATACAAAAGATTTTCTTTGTTTTTGATAATAAATAAGCCATCAATTATATAACATTCTCAACGGAGGTGTTATCATTATAAGTTCCCTAACAAAAGATCAAAACTTGCCTTTGTGTCGCCAGGATTTATTAATCTCTATTTGATAAACAAACCGTGTGGTGGGTACAAGGACGGTCCGACATTAAATTGCGATCGAAGAAGCGGTTTTTAATAAGCTTCACACGACCTACTAAGCTTCTCCGCCGCCAGCGCTTTGTCTTGTAGAGGTGGTTTATTCACTGGATTATTGGTTTAAGTTCACCGTGTTTTCGAATATCGGTTTCTTTTAATTGACTTGGTTTTATGCATGCGCACTCGCCTCAATCAAGACGTAGACGTAATCGTGAGAATAGACGCATTCGAAAGTTACGCATCATCGCTGAAGAACCCGCCATGGCGTACACTGAACGATGAACGAGTTACTTCAAGCTCCCGTGAGACGGCTACGGTGATGCTATCGCATTTCCACCAATTAACACCGAAAATTTTGAACTAAAAACGAATCTAATACAATTGGTATCTAATAAACCTTTTGTGGTTTAGACCGCGAGGAGCCCCATGCACATCTCCGTTGGTTTAATCTGTTGCTTCCACGACAACTTCGGGCGCCACGAGTCGATTAAGTCGAGATTATTTCCATTTTCCTCGAGGGGCAGCCCGACTTGGCTCAAAAAGAACCCCTCAATCAATCACAACATGGGAAGATCTTTCTAAGAAGTTTGTGAACCGCTTCTTTCCTCCGTCAAAATAACGATGTTACGAATCGATCATAAATTTTCAACAAAATTTGACGAGAGTTTTGGGAAGTATGGGATAGATTCAAGGAACTTTACGAATGCCCAAATCACGGTTTACCGATCTCCATCGATTGATACGCTCTATAATGCTCTACTCCATCCGATCAAGATTCGCTAACGCGTCACGGTGGTAATATTCGAGTCAATGCCCACCGACATTAGAATGATTATCGAGAATAAGTCAAAAGTTTCTTCGCTCAGAACCGTCCCGTTGTTTCTAAGATTGCTTCAAGTGATAATTATGTTCGAGGAGTTGAGTCGATCGATCTTACTCATGCTATTACTTCTATGATGAGAGAATTTAAGAGTCGAATCGAACCACCAAAGCCGCGATCGAAACATGTGTTATTTGGGTGGTCCTCATCCGTATTATAATTGTCAAGCCACCGATGGCGATCTCCGAAATGCTTCCGTAGCATCTCGCTAATCCGTTCAAAACCGTAACCAAGGATACCGTGCCAACCAATGGGACCACCCGCTTTGCACCCATTCCTCAACAAAACCAAAACCGTTATCAAAATCAATCTTACAATCAAAACCGAGGAGCCAATCTTAGTCATGGTAATCAAACTACCAAGCTCCTCCACCTCAAGTTTACCAACAACCACCTCCTCCTCAACAACAATATCAAGCTGTTCCGAACAATGAGTTCCTATCTTACATGAAGAGTTCTGATAGCACCATTCGAAACTTGCAAACTCAAATTAACAGCATGAGGACGGATTTCAAAAGAGACATGGAAGTTACGAATAACAAGACTATGAGAGAAATTAAGGATATGATGGCTAGTTTCTTTCAAAGCAATCAACCTTCTACATCTTATTCTCAACCCTCGAGTTCTCTTCCGAGGATACTATTCCTAACCCGAAGGTGACATGAAAGCTATCACCACCCGGGTGGTGTTGCTTACGATGGACCCGCGGTTCCTACCACTATATCTTCTTCTCCTTCCGTGGGTAAACCGTGAGACCGGGGTGACAAAGGACCCGATGCTTCCTACCGATAAGTGGAGTATCGAGAATGTCCAACCCACGGTTGTCCAAACTTCGAGCCCAAGGATGCTCCGTTAAAAAGACTAATTCAAAACAACACTTCCATACCCGTCAAGGATGAATGATCAAAAGCAACGTGAACAAGCAAATCTTCAAATGGAAAAATTCTTTCGATATTTCAAGATCTTCACTTGAAATTAGCTCATGGATGCTCTTCTTCTCATGCCTAAGTTTGTTTCGACGCTAAAAGGAATGTTAAGTAATAAAGAGAAAATTGTTGATTTGGCAAAACGCCTTTGAATGAGAATTGTTCACGGTTATTCTCAAGAAACTTCCTAAAAGTTAGGTGACCCTAAGTTCCTCATTCCGTGTGATTTTCAAGGAATTATCCAATGCTCCGCCTTGGCGATCTTGGCGCGAGTATTAATTTGATGTCAAATCAATTTATGATAAGCTTTCATTGCTCCACTTACTCCGACATGTATGACCCTCGAGCTAGTCGATCGAACTACGACTACACCAATCGGTATAGCCGAGGATGTTTTTGTTAGAGTGGGGAAGTTCGATTTCACGGATTTTGTTGTTGTGATTTTGATGCCGATCCTCGCACCCTTTATTCTCGGAAGATGCTTTTAAGGACCGGACATGCTGATTGATGTTTATGAAGGAGAAATTACTTTAAGAGTTGAAAGAAGTCGTCACGCTTAACGTTAACAATATCAAATCTTTTACCAAACAATATGATGCGCCAAAATCAAGAATACCGAAAGTATAAAGGATCCGGAATTCCTACTAATAACGGAAGTACCACACGTCCAACCTCCGTAGTTCAAAAAGTTGGGCCTAAGTCATCGAGATTTGATCTTTCACGCTTCACGGTTAAAAGTTTATCTACGATACATGCCGAACGAAAGAAGAAACTAGAAAAGGAGTCTACTACGGTTGTGGTGGAAAATGCTAGCTCCAAGAGCACACCACTTGTCCCACCTCCGCTTCGTATCGGATTGATCTTGTTTCTAAAAACACCGAAGTTTCTTTGAGTGGCAATCCCACTACTTTTCCGATTCTTTCCTTCCCATACTCAATATGAGGAAGATGATTCTATCATAAAAGAAATTGAGGCTTATTTGCAAAGTGATTCAGCCACCGAAATTGATAATGCCGACATCGATATCGAAGGAGATATTCGCTACTTGAACAAATGCTTTACTGAGATTCTCAAAAGTTACTCAAAAGTTGAGCTGCCTTTTAATCCTTTGGAGCCCGAGCTCAAGGATTCTTCCATTGATTTTCTTTCGAGGAGTTCGCCGATGAACTCGCTTCACATGGATCCTCTTCCACCGGAAGTAGGATGATATCTTTGATTTTAGAGCCGACTTACGCGAAATTGAATATTTGTTATATCAAGATCCGTCGATTTACTTTGAGAAGTTCACCAATGAACTTGCTCCCACCGACTCAATTCTATCCGATAATGAAGAGAATGAATATGATGATCCATTTTATCCAAAGAAAGATAAGGAAGTTAAGATTTCGATCGATGAGATTGTTGATTCGTAGATTCCATTAATCGCTTTTTATCCGAGAGTGATTCCTCTCTCGCGAGGATTTTCACGTGGATGATACGCTGATTTCGCTCTTTCGAGGACAAGATTTTCAACTCGATACTCTTTGAAGAGTACATTCTTATCACCAAAGTTATTCGGAAAAGGATCCTATCTTGATGCCTTCATTGTTGAACCTTTGCACTACACTTCTTTGTACCATGTACTCTCTCTTCCTTTGGAGTATTTTCATCTTGATCCGTCATGTTATCGTCCACCCGCAAAACCACCGGATGATGGATCACTATTTCTTGAAAAACTTTTTGTGAGTTCGGGAGGATTTATTCCTAATGTGCTGATGCCCGACATTTTCTTTCCCACCCGACCCACCCATTCTCTTTCTCTCGGGAATGAAGACACCGTCTTTGATCCTGGCATCTCTACTACTTTCTTCCCCAAGGACAAATGAATTCGGGGGCGAGTCAGGCTAGCGACTCGGTGATCAAAAACAGTAGCGCTCCGTGGGAGGCACCCCATGCTTATCCTTCTTCTTTCTTTTCTAATATGACGGAAGAGGTCTACCTCTTCGATTTCTCGTGTTTGGTTGTTTGTGATATTGTGTGTAGGATTGTCCCGATATGAAGACTCTCGTTTCAAGTTTGTCGCTTCTCCACTCGAGTCTCATGATCGATGCCGATGGAACCGATATCCCAATCTTATCGACTAACGCTTATCTTCTAGCATACTTTATAAACGGCTTTTAGATTTTCGTGATACCCTTGCTTTAAACATTGAGGACAATGTTCCATTCTAGTCTGGGGTAGGGTAATCTTCGATTTGATTTGACCGCACTTGCTTATTTGTGTCGTGTTTCTCTCGCAACCCCGTTTTTCCTTGAAAATGAAAATTGTGCAAAAATGAGAAAATTTAAAAATTTTCGTAAGCTTTTGCTAGTTTTATGATCAAAAAGTTCTTGCTAGTCTCTTAGAAGTTATTTTAAATATGCGTTTTTCTTGACGTAGTCTTTGCTAATTGCTTAGACTAGAGGCTATAAAATGCGATTCTAGCTCACAAGGCCAAGAATTTGCAAGTCTCCCTAAGTAATTTTAAATATGCGAAGCTTAACCAAGGATTTGCTAGTTTCTAATAAGTGACTTTAAAAATGCGAGACTTAAGATTATTAGACGAAGCATTTGCTAAGTTTATATATGTTTTGACACCTTGATTGACTTTCCGCTGGTGAGAGTAGGAATAGAATTTGACTGACCAAGGTTGAGCCCTAGCTTGTTCCCTTAACCATAGGTAATCTAAAATTATCGGCTAAGCATCCATGATCTCATTATTCGGGATTTTAAATTTGCAGATCGAGAAATGATAGAGTTACTTATGAGTTTAGATGCTAAACGTGAGTAGTTGGTTCTCTTTAGAGCCCATCAAGGTACTTATGGCTTTTTGTTCCCACAAAATTGTTTCACCCCATATCCGCTATAATAATTAGAGATGTCGAGTTTTTGGCGATAGTTAGTTCTTTATCTTCTTAAGAGAATCTTTGTTTGAAAAATTGGGTACACATCAAGGATCCGAATAAATAATTGAGCAATAAGTGATATGTGAAATGAAATAAGTAAAGTCATGAGTCATGTGTCGAGATCGGACCCTGATCTTTAGCCGGATTGAATGAGATCTTAGCCTAACCAAATGGATTCTCATCTCATGAAGCCTATAGTCTTGAATTACCCTGAAGCTCCGTGGTTCACAAATCATATAAATAAAAGTATAAGTTCAAAAAAAAAAAAAAAAAAAAAAAAAAAAAAAAAAATGTTGAAAATTGAAAATCAAAAGTTAGTGAATAAAAATTCCTTGATGTGGACCTCATTTTTACGATAATGGTTCTTGAGAGAAGACGGATAACTAATTATCGACTTAGCTTTGTATCTTTATCTAATAACTTTATCGAAACGAGAATTTGAAGAAATTCACTTCTCACAAAAAATAAAAAATCTAGAGGAAATAGGAAATGGGAACGAAAGGTAAGTACACAAGTAACTTCCATGGGTAGTGTTAGCATCTAGAGTCATATTTAACAATGATTTCGGTTTTACGCTTAGTTTGGGAGCTTGTGAAAATCGTGACTATGTATTCTATCCGTATGGTCACTTCACGCAGGTTGTGTTTTCTACCCGTGATCCTAACGTGTCGCTTGAAAAATGTTTGAAGTTATTGATCGACATGAAAGTTCATCAAACCGTCATTCATAATCGGATGTGCTTAATCGCTATATCTATATATGTGAATATTAAAAGGTAAACGGGCGCTTTAGAATTAAGGGCTTTAACTTTTGAGGAATCTTGCTACTTCTTCAAGAGTGAATTTCGACTATGTCTGCAAGCTTGATAAAGCCCTTTATGGACTAAAGCAAGCTCCCGTGAGCATGGTATGAAGCTCTCTCACCTTCTTGATTCAAAACAAGTTTGTCTCGAGGAAAGATAGACAACACATTGTTTATCTACAGACAAAACAGTGGCGATACTAGTCCAAGTATATGTTGATGACATCATCTTTGGCTCAACAAACTATACACTTTGCAAACAGCTTGAAAACCGATGACAAAGAAGTTTGAAATGAGCATGATGGGTGAACTCACATACTTCCTTGACTACAAATCGTGCAAACTAATAAAGGAATTCCATCACCAAGAGAAATACACAAGGAATCTCTTGAAGAAATATGAGATATTTGATCGTGCTTCAAAGAAAACACCAATGGTCCCTCCTAACAACCTTGACCCGATCTCACCGCAAATCAAGAATCAAACCCATTTCGTAGGGATTGTTGGCTCACCGATGTATCTTATCGCCTGCACTGCATATACAATTCTCATTCTGCCTAATAGCAAGATATCACCAATCCCAAAGAATCCCACCCATCGCACCAAAAGAATACTCATGTATCAAGGGAACCCCAAGCCTTGGACTCTATTATCCAAAGTGCTTAGGGTTTGGTCTCAAAGGTTACTCGATTCGATTATGTCGGCCGCAACATGGATGTAAAAGTACCTGTGGTCCACAATTCCTTGGAGGAAAACTGGTTTGTTGGAGCAAAAAGCAACAATCGCCAAGCTATGTCTTCGATGAAGTCCGAGTATGCGGTCACGCAGGATGTCAGGTAAATGTTTTATGGATGAAAAGTCAACTCAATGACTATGACATCCATTACAAAATGGTACCCATCTTCTGTGACAACACCAAGACTATTGCAATTTCCAACAACCCCGCTCTTTCATCAAAGAACCAAACACATTGACATCGATATCACTTCATCGTGGACCACATAATGAAAGGAGACATAGAGCTTCATTTCATCCCTACCAATATCAACTTGTCGATATCTTCACCAAACCCTTGATGAACCTACCTTCGTGAGATCGAAAGCTAAATTAGGAATGCTAGACATTGAAAGTCAAGAAATTGAAAATCAATCCTAATCTCAAGTCTTCTCCAAATGGTACATCCTCCCCGAATACCCAAAATTTTCTCTCATCGAATGAGTAAGACTCATTCGTAGTCCCTAACTTTGACAAAGAGCATTCAATGAGTAACTAAATGCTCCAAGTATCAATTACTTAAATGTCCTAGGTTGGTAACCTTACCAATTTAATAAAGGAATATATGTCTCTTTGTCTTATCGTCATCCATGTCAAGGGTCCTCAAATACTTACTCACCCCACTTGGCATTAAATGCCTCTCTCACATGAAATATCCTAAGGATATTTTATTATCGCAAATTGCACTTTTATCAGCATCGAATCGCTCCTTGAAAACGGATTTTATCATGGTAGTGGAGGGTGGCAATAAATGTGGAAATTCAAAACGTTTTAAAACCGACTTTACAAATCTACAAGTATGCACAAACTACCCTCTAAACACTCTATAAATACCCTCACAAAACCTTATAACCCACACAAAAGATTTCATAACCAAAACTCACAAAATCTCTTTTCAAACCCAAAATCTTTGTGTTCTTCAAACTTTTCTCAAAAATCTTCTCAGAACCTTTACAAAAGTTTTTCATAACAACTTAAGAGATTCAAAAACCTTTGATTCTTCTTGTCAAAGTTATTCTTCTCAAAACACTGTTTTAATGGAAATGGCAAGAACACAATCTTTTCAGTTTGCTTCAAAGTGGGTAGGTGATCTTAACATTGTTGAATTTAAAACAAATAATGTCATAGGCAACTTTGAATATCCTCAAAATGTCCCAGCCTATAAGGACATTATGAAATTTTTGTATATCTGCCCACTTAAAACGGCCTTTGTTCGGTGTCCTCTATTCTGCACTCAAACCTCCTCGTGGAGTTTTGGGCTACACTAAGGCCTTGACCCGACACTCTGCATCGATGAGAATAACCTTAGACCACCTGTGGAATATCTCATCGATTTAGTCTTAACGGGGACAACAATTCACTTGGATTATAAAACATTTTGCACTTCAACAGTGGTTAGACTACAACAAGGGAGTTTATGTCGCCCATCCCGAACCCTCCACTTGAAGGATGGGTTAAAACAAATTGTTTTAGATCCAAAATTTTAGACAAGACACCAACACAAAGAGTTCATTTCGTGGCTCGGAGGATCCTATTCACTTTTGTGATTCGTGTCCTCTATGGAACCACTCATCCACCGAACAAGTTAACTCTATTCACTTGATGATGGCATACCGCTTGATGAATGGGGTCATCACGACATAGGGGAGATCATTTACCGTGATCTCGAACCAAGCTCCGAGCAAAACTAGGACAAAATACGCTTTAGATCCTAGGTTTGTCTCTTGTGCTTTACAAGTGTTACCGGCTCCAATTATCCTCGTGAAGAAAAATATTGTGCTTTACCTAGCATCCCGAGCCAATCAAATTTTCAAAAGACCCATCCCTTGTCACTAATATTGAATTGACGGCCCATATGGTTGTCAGAAACAACCGTAGGGAATCGTTGTCTCCTAACCATGCTCCTAAAAGAGAAAGGGAAGTCTCGATCGACTAAGACCAAACCCAAGTCTCGTGGCCCCGAGGCTTCAGAGCACAAACAAAAGGCAAAAGAAGCCCCAGATCGATCCGCCACCCATCGTGACCAAGCAACATCCACCCTAGTGACAACGAAGGACACCGATAAATCACAATCGCCCCTTGGTACCAACTACTACTCCCCAAGATCCGTAGGAAACAAACAACTCGCCGGGTAGGGAGCGCCCACTTCGCCCAATGATGACATTAGCAAATCACGCCTTTGTCGAGGGCACACCAATTATCCCAAAGACTCGTAGGAACTAAACAAACCGCTGATAGGGATATCACCTTCGACCCGCTAAAGGCACCGAAAACCCATCGCTGTCTCGTGGGACAAAGACTCAAGGGAAAGGAACAACCGCCGACACGGAACCCACCACCAATCCTCGCCCAGAGAAGGCACTGGAAACATCCACCAAGGTCCGAGGGGTCAAAGGGGATAAAGACTCGAGGATTAAAACCATCTTCGTGGTCAGGGACCAAGATTGATGAAATCGTGGAATCGGTCAAAGAAGACCCAACACTCAACTCAAAGTGTAGGAGGCTACCGAGGTTTACTTAAAGAATTCTCGTGCCTTACTAAACTTATCAACATGTCGAATCGCCAATGTTCGTGGTCTTCAATCTTCGGTCCGCCTCTTTAGACAACACTGGCTCTTTGATGCTCAGTGACCAATATGGCTAAGGCTTCCTCATCAATGGCGAGAATCTGGGCCTAGGATGACAACCTTGAACTCTCTCAGCTAATCTTGAAACAAAGGTCACCGGGTCTCCAAAAGGATACATATGATATCAAGGCTATGATTATCGAAATCTACCAAGCCTTCAAAGGTAAGGCCACCCAAGCTCCCCAAGGTCCGAGTCAACTCTTGCCTCACTAACGCTGTCAAACAGCTTGAGGGGAGAGCATCAAGAGACTTCTCTCACACCGAGGGGAGCCAACACCACCAAGATTCCGCAGCCCATTATCATCATCACCACTGCTTTCAAGAATACCCATCTCATCAATCCCACCACCAACATCAACAACAACAACACCGACAAATACAACACCAATCATAACAACAACAACATCCTCGGTTGCATCATCTTCATCAGACAAGACAAAGAGAAGGCCATAATGCAAAACCGAGCCTAAACTTGAGCCCGAGATGATTCCTACAAAATCGGTGACACTAAATACCGCCACACCTCAACAAATTAAGTAAATATCTTGCTAAAAAGAAAGGAGATTGAAACAAGTCGAGGAAGATAAGAAGAATAGAGAAGCACTAGCAAAGGTAGTCAAGAAGTCGAGAACATGGGAATAGATCCAAAGAAACTCCAAAAAGGTCAGCAGACAAAAGTTCAAGGATGCTCGATGGTCAAATGAGAAAATAGTTGGAAGAAAAGAAGAAGAAAGTTGAAGCCCTCGTGCAAAGCGTAATTGAGCATTACAATCGACAATGACAAGTCAAGGCTACCCGAAAAGATCACAGAGATGTCAAAATTATCCCCAATACCAAACCATTGACCATGAATGTTTACAGAGGGATGATAAAGACACCGAGATTCATGATCCCTTGAAATTCACCGACTTTGGGATCACCGAACTCGATGAAGCTGGGTCCAATAATTGAAAAGAAGAAGAATGCGGTGGTTAAGGAGTCGATGAAAATGCTCAAGAAAGGTATGAAAGATCGAGAGATGCACCAAGACAACCGGGATTCACCGCTTTAATCGCACCTCAAGGATCTCAACCACAATCATCCACTAGCAAAGGAAAAGAGTTGAGTTCCACCGAGATTAAAGTGCTCGACTAGAGTGTAACAAGGAGCTACCCAAGGTGTAAAGTTCGTGAACTGTCGGTGATTGAAAAGCTCGAAGAGGGCTATTCCACATTGATGTCTATGGAAACCCAAAGATTTCAAAGATGGAGTGACATTGATCGTGCAGTGTGGTCGCAATGCTAAGCTACATACCAATGGCCTCTCAAATTCAAACTCCTACAAATGTCGTTCTCAGGTCGACTTAAATGCCAAGATAAGAGACCATCCCGACAGTGGAAACACTCATCACCAAGAAAGTCAAGCTTGAAGCACTGGAATCCATCCGGACCGACATCATTTTGAATTATCTTTTGTACTAGTGATAGGAACCTTGTAATTTGATCAATAAACGATGTATGTTTTGTTAAAATATTCAGTGTTCCTTATTGTATTCATTAGTACATTCAAGTAAGAAGAAGCCATTTGCTCACTTACATCGATCAAACACTTAGGCTATTTGTATATCCAAATAGGGGAGACCGTTGGTTCAAGAATACCCAAACCCCTTAATCTAGGATTTGAATAGAAAATAACCTAAGTGCTTAGACCGTTAAACACTAACAGTCACTAAGTGCATAGTCTCTCAAAGGAGCCATCTTCGTGACGCTCAATAAAAGACATAGAAGAAGTCTCCACCCAAGAAGGCGGAACTTAAAGGGTGAATATCGAGTCAAGAAGCTTGGAATCACTCCTAAACTAGAATTCAAGTGTTAGTAATTAATATGTAATAGTTAGCTTAATTATGGCTTTTATGTTAGTAATCAAGGCTAGGCTCATGTAGAAAGCCCATGAGCCTATGCCAAAGCCCAATAAGGAAAGGAAGGAACTTGTGTGTTGCCCTAGTTCCTTCCTATAAATAATCTTGTAAACCCCTTTGAAGGTTGGTTGTTCATTTTACATCTCATTTCCTACGCATAACTCTTCTCATATCATACGTGTGTGTGTTGTCTTGTTCAACCGATCACTCTCTTATCTATATTTCTTATATTGATGCTTGTGTTACTAATATGGTGACCTAACAAAGGTATCAATCGCCAAATAGTTGGGTGAAACGATTTTGTTTTTGAAGTTTACGCGTAAGTCTCGGTTTACAAACTTTCAAACGCAAAAGCTTTATTTTTACACTTTCAAATCCAAGATTCTTGTACTTTTAAGGTTATTTGGTGTTAAAGTTTAAGTTTTTGGCAAAAGTTTCAAACTTTACGTGTATTTCTTGGTTTTTAAGCTTGGTTTTATTCGTAGTCATTCTTCTACGCATAAGGTGTATTAAAGTTTTGGATCATCAAGTTTCACACTTTTGTGTTATTTTGGTGATATTGAAGTCGCCTCATCACAAAAATCTGGTTTAGAAACACTTTGGGCATAAAACTCGCTTTTGGAAAATCCTACGCGTAAGCAAACCCTAATCTTACGCGTAAGTTATCCGTGGTTTGATCTTCGATTTTCTTGGTTTACTCGGTGTTTTCTTGCTTGGATAAGCCTCGAAAACACTTCGACTTTGGATATCTTTTACACCGAGATAAGTGTAAAGGATTTTGGGCAAACCCTAGTTTTACGCCTAAGCATAAAAATTACGCAGTAAAATATCTTTACGCCTAAGCATTTTCTTACGCATAAGCACGCCTTACGCCTAAGGAAATCTTACGCATAAGTTTTCTACTACTAAGTCTTTAGTTTACGATAACCTAAGGTTTTCTCAACCCTACGCGTAAGCTAATCCTACGCGTAAGTATTCTTCTTACGCGTAAGTTTGGTGTTTTACGCCTAAGGTTTTCTTTGCCTAAGCTTGGTTTCTACGCCTAAGGACTCTTCATCAACAAAGTTTCATTCGACTACAAAGATCCATCATCAACACAAGTTTCAAGATGTCTCAACCACCATACTCTAACTACTTTCCTCATGTGTATCCTCAACAACAACAACAACAACAACTCAACAACAACAACAATTCAATCTACAACAACAAGTTTATCAACAACAATTTCAACAACAACATTTTCCACAACAAGGAGCAATTCCACCACAAATGGTTCAACCACCACCTAGTCTTCAAGTACAACCTTACACAAACTTTCACAATCAACATCCATCCAGAATACTATGAAGGAACCGTCTTGGTTTGGAAAGATGTGTGAAGCTTTAAGTAGCCAACAATCCATACATGAAGTCGGATCACTTGATAGACCTCCAATGCTCACTCCCGAAACTATGATCAATGGGTGATAAGGTTCTTTAGGTTTTGTGATCTAAAGAAGCCACATGGAAAGTTCTTGAAGAAGGTCATCATGGAAGGTCCATTTCGATGCCTACTATCATTACACCGGAGATCCAAATGCTACTCCACCAAGAGGTGATGTCACCAACATTGCAACTCTTTCGACCTCACCGCCGATGAACTTCTACATTTCAAGCCGATGAGCTAGCAATGCAATACATCCTTTTGGGATTACCCAATCCAATCCTTCAAGTGTTGATGCTCAAAAGATCGCTAAAGCAATGTGGGAACATATTCATCTTCTCATGGAAGGCACATAACTCAATCAAGAAGACATGGAATCCAAAATCTACTTGGCTTATGAACACTTCATGATTGAACCCGAGAGACATTAGAGTCATATCATCATCGATTCTCGACATCATCAATGACTTGGACAAACACAACATCATCATGCCAAGAATTGCAACAACACTAAGTTCCTTAGTAGTCTTGGTCCCGATTGGGAAAAGTATGTCATTTTCATCCGCAAGCTAAGAATCTTCATCATGCTACATACGGATTGTTGTACGACTATTTGAAGCCCCACCAAAAAAAAGTTGACAAAGAAAGGGTTATCCGTGGACAACCTGTTTCACCTTCACTTCCGGATAATCAACAATTAGCATTGTGGGCTCAAGCTTGTTATCCTCAATTCCCGACCTTACAAACTGTATTCACAAATCCTCCACAACCCACGCTCAACCAATCGCAACAATCACACCATATGATCCATCAAAGCAACAATCTCAAGAAACTCAATTGGTTCCATACAACAACAACAATGATCAAGCACTTTACAAAGGAATCCAATGAAGATGCGTAAGCTTTCGATGCATTGCAACAAGGGTTTGTCATGATTGCTAGAGCCTTCGGCCGATACTCTAACAAATCCAACAATCGCATTCGCACTTCATCTAACACAAGGAATCAGTCGTTGTTAACAATGGACGTGTTGAAGTTCGTAATCGTGGTAATGTTCGCCGATGGGTGGTGGTCAAGGGTTTAATCAAATGGGAAGGAATAACATGGGTGCTCCACAACAACAAAGGGCTCAAGTGGTTGAACAGGTAATGCTCGAATGGGGTTAATGGTCTTCGTTGTTATAATCAGAATGAGAAGGGTCATCCGCTAATGCATGCCCAAAGCCGAGGACAAGAGGCGCTTTATCACAAAGAGGCTTTACTCTTGGCTCTCAAGGATGAAGTCGGTGGAACTCTTACCAACAAGGAACACAGCTTCATGGCGATGCAGATTCGATGATGACATGGAGGACTTGCAGTGCTAATGCAAAGAAGTGATGTTGATGGCACACATGCAAGCTCTCCACATGAGTGACACAGCCCAAAGTGTATGACACCGACGGCTTGTCTCGTGTACCGGATCAAACTTTACTCATTAATGATCCGATATCTCACCCAACATCTACATCCGACAAGGATCGAGTGTTCAACATGAGCCGCCTACATCTCATTCGAAGATAATCAAATAGACCCCGTAGTTATATTTGACGATCAAGATGACCTTATGGTTACCATTGATAATCAAGTTGACTCGTGGTTATACTTGAGGATCCGACTAATGATCATGTTGAGACTCACGTTGAACAAGATGAACCTTCGTCTCATCTAGAAGTTGAGCTCATGACCTTAATTAAAGACCAAGAATCTCGATCGGAAATTTGCAAGCAATTAAAAGACAAAATGCACGTTAACTAGGGATAATGAATGCTTAAAAGGCAACTCAACGCTTTTTCAAAACTCAAGAAAACGTGAACAAGGTTTTGAAGTCGCTTTGCTAAATCTCATCAAAACGAAAAATCATTAGAACGACAGATACGTGATCTAGTCGCATCCAAGAATGCTTTGTTGTCTCAAATAGAACAACCGAAACATGATCATAAACAACAACTTAACGCCTTACCTTGGAAACTCAAAAGCCAAGTCTCGAGTTGTTAACTTGTCAAAACAGCTTCTCGAGTACAAAAAGCATTCCACGAAACGAATAGATGACTATCTTGAGGAAATTGTCGACTTACAAAACAAAATCAAAGAGTTTCGAAATGTTGTTTATAAACATGGTGAATCAATCACAACGATTCAAAAGTTTACTTTTAAACCAAATCCAAATGGATATGGACCGAATCTTGCTGATTACAAACCTAAGTTTTCAAACAGAGCATTCAAACCAAATCTCAAGTTTACAAAGTAGTAACATAGAATTGATGATTCCATTATGAGTGTTGTTGAATATAATCGTCAAGAGGAATTAGATGCGTAAGACGAGAGTCGATCAAAATTAGAAAATGTTGTTTATAACAAACCATTTAACTATTCAAAAGCCATCACTTTCGTCACACAAAAGGATTTTTCTAACACACCTTGGGTTATCACACCTACTTCGAGTCTTCTAGGGTCCCTTCCAATATCGCACAAATTAATGGTCCTTTACCTTCACTCAAAGAAATAAAACCATTAGCCGAAAAATGTAAAGTTATAAAATATTTTGAAACATTCATTTCGGACATCAAACTTTTGAACGTGAAATTGAATTTCATTCAAATAAAAGTTGAACATTTTCAATCGCCTCATGCAGCGTGCACAAAGAGATATTCTTCGAAAAGAATTTTACCTCATGTCCGAAATTTGAAAAATTGTGCTATATATTGGGAAAGGATTTTCACAAGGAGCTTGGACTTATGAAAAGAGTTTTCGAACAAACATAAACATCAATTTCAAATACAAAACGTAAAAAGAAAATGTTACGAAAAGATGTTGATCGACTCTTGGAAGATGTTATCTCTGCTGATATCCATAATGTTGTGTTATTACATTCTTTTGCATATGCATTTGATTTTATCACTGCGATTCTGTTGATTCTTGTTGAAAATGTTGAGAATACTGATACTGTGTCACAAATCAAGTCTTTAAAAGTTGAAAATGAACGTTTGTTAAACGAACTTTCAAATGCAAAACGTCGCCTTCAATGGTGTCAAAAGATTGTCATAATCGTGAACTCGCTTTGCAAAACAAAATCAACCAGCTTGCATACCAAAACTCTTTGTCCTAAACTTGAGCAACTGGATGACCAAAATGTGTCTTTGAAGTGTCAAATCTCAAAATATGAACAAGAAATTTCAAAAGTGAAAAGGAATATAGTGTCATATTTGATTTACTCAAAAGACTCGTGCTAAAGCGCCAAAAGATGTTGATAATCATCTTGCATATACCAAAGATGTTTTACGACGAGACGGACTCACTCGCTCGAAAATCTAGATTTGTTACACAAAATCCATGATCTAAAGGCGAGTTGGTGATACTTAAGCAAGATAGGGATAGTAACACAAAAGTAATCGCACCCAAATGATTCAAAATGACTCTAGAACATCTAATGACAAACCACAAGAAACTAATGTGCTTCCTCTATCGAAACAGAATAGTTGCCTCTTTTCCCAACGCCGCACTTCACAACCTAGAGCAATACAAGGAAGAATAGGAAGTTGCAACGTAAGAAAAGAACAATAAAGAATGTCAAGTAGAAGAACACCCTAGGACTTTGAATAAAACTCAAGTTGCACCCACTTTAGATATTGCGTCCGACAAATGTAATGGAAAAAGTGATGTAACGAATGTCGAACCTTTAAGTACTTTTGATGTTAAGTCCAAGCTTCTTGTGTTATATGTCGTAAAAGTATGCTTTCGATTGTCATGATAAATGTGTTGCTAAAACTATCTTGTCTCGCTTACGGAATCCTAAGAAACGGAATACCTCTAGGCCCACTAAAGCTTCTAAGTCCGTGCTTGGTAAACCGCCTCTTTAGATTCTAAGAAAAGCATTGATGTCCCTATAGCTCCATTATCACCTCCAGGAGAATCGTAGTACCACCTAGTGCATTCACTAAGACTAAAGCAAAGACTAGTTGGAGATGGCGTAAATGGTTACATAATACACTTGGCTTTACATGGATACCTAAAATCATGAACATGTGTGTTTCATCTATATCGCATCGAACCTCTAACTCTTCGGGTTCCACATCTACTTCTATTCCATCCGTGTCGCCTGTGTTGAATGCAGTGATATGATCATCCTCTGGGTTGTTGATAGCGGATGTTCCCGACACATGACAGCAATCTCAAATCATTATCAAACTTTGTTGCAAAGTTCATTGGCACCGCCGATTCGGAATGATCACTTCAGCCTATCATGGGCTACGGAGATTACATCAATGGCAACATCGAAATTAGCGTGGTTTATTATGTGGAAGGTCTCGGTCACAATCTCTTCTCGCTCGGTCAATTTTGTGATGGAGATTTGGAAGTTGCTTTTAGGGAGAAAACTTGTTTCATTCGTGATCTACAAGGAAACGATCTTATGTCCGGTCAACGCACATCAAGTCTTTACACAATCTCAATGCAAGACATGATTGCTTCATCTCCCATCCGCTCACTTTCTAAGGCAACATCTACAAAATCTTGGCTATGGCACCGCTGCCTCTCACATCTAAACTTTCAAACCATAACCAACCTTGCTCGATACAAACTTGTTGAAGGTCTCCCAAGATTTCGGTATTCTAAAGATCACCTATGCTCACCAGAACAAGGGAAAAGCACTCGTGCTCATTTTCCTTCAAAGGTGGAACACAACTCACAAAGATGTGCTTCATCTTCTTCACATGGATTTGTGTGGCCCGATGCGCGCAGCAACGATTAATGGCAAACGCTACATCTTGGTAATTGTAGATGACTACTCAAGATGGACTTGGGTTTATTTTCTTCAAGTAAAGATCAAGCTCCACAGATGATCATCACCTTTCTCACGAAAATTCAAGTTCACCCGAACACACAATCGACAAATCGTAATGCATAAAGGAACCGAATTTGTGAATCAAACTCTTCGTGCATTTTATGAGAAAGTGGAATTGAGCATCAAACATCTATTGCACGAACACCGTAACAAAACGGAGTTGTTGAAAGACGAAACCGCACGTTAGTGGAAGTCGCAAGAACGATGTTAATCAATGCTAAACTTCCGGATTACTTATGGGTCAAGCCGTGTCAATCGCATGCTACACTCGTAATCGCTCAATGATTACCAAGCGCCACAACAAAACACCTTATGAGCTTATCCACAACCATAAACCGAATCTCAAACACTTTCATGTATTTGGATCCCTTTGTTATCCGAATAATGATCGTGATGACTTTGGTAAGCTCAAAGCCAAAGTCGACATTGGAGTCTTTATAGGATATTGTGAAAATTCTAAGGGTTTCCGGATCCGAATCGTCGACAAAGCAAAGTTATGGAAACGATTCATGCAAATTTCGATGAGCTTACGAAATGGCTTCGAGCATAACAACTTGGAACCCGGTCATAACCGCTTAAACTTCCCCAAACCCCATCATCACCGAACCAAGCCCCCAACTTACTCGTCAACAAATGGAAAAGCTATTTGCTCCTCCGCTTAGTGATGATATTGATGAACGTGCTCCAGTGTATCCAATGTTTCACCGCTCAACCCGATCATAATCCAATACCGATACACCGCTACAACAACTATCGTTGAGGAAGCACCACCAATTGATTCTACAACAACAATTGAACAAACCGCATCCAACGACGCCGAACCAAATGATGATCTTCTCGAACAATGAAGTACCCCACCGCAGATTATGATCCAAATGCGTTCTTCAACCCGCTTGCAAATGAAACTGCCACACTCGATGTTGCGGAATCATCTACAAGCCATTTGAATCCTCCTAATCTGCATAATGTATATCAACATCAACCTTCCACACATCGTTGGACTAAAGACCATCCTCTTGTGAACATTATTGGTAACCCGAATCAACCAACAGAATTAGACAACGCCTTCAGACGACGACGGTGAACATTGCATTTATGCACTTACCGCTTGCCAATCGAACCCAAAACATTAAAGAAGCAATGACTTATGACAACCGGATTGAATCCATGCAAGAAGAACTTAATCGCTTTAAACGCCTTGAAGTATGGGAATTGGTTGAAAACCAACAGGGTCTATGTTATTGGTCTAAAATGGATTTGGAAAACAAGTTGATGTCAAGGAACGGTTATCGTAAATAAGTCACGTCCGGTGGCTAAGGGTTATAGACAAGAAGAGGGTATTGACTTTGAAGAATCATTCGCCCCGGTTGCTCGACTTGAGGTCGTTCGGATATTTCGCATTCGCGGCTCACATGAACATCACGGTCTTTCGATGGATGTCAAACCGCTTTTCGAATGGTAAACCGAAAGAAACGGTCTATGTCAGTCAACCGTAGGATTCGTTGATCCGAGTTCCCAACCACGCCTACAAACCGAACAAGGCTCTCTACGGTCTCAAACAAGCCCCTCGGGCGTGGTATGATAAGTTATCATCCTTTCTTATCGCCAATAATTTCACTAAAGGCTCGGTCGACCCAACACTTTTCATACAATATCACGGGAACACATTTTAATCGCTCAAATTTATGTGGATGACATCATTTTGGGTCAACACATCTAAAATACTCAAACGCTTTTTCAAAACTTATGAAAAACATTTTGAAATGTCCATGATGGGTGAACTTACATTCTTTCTAGGATTGCAAGTTCATCAATCACCCCGTGGTATTTTCTTAAGTCACCCAAATATGCCCTTGAAATTTTAAACAAACATGGAATGCAAAGTTGTGATACCTATGCCACACCAATGGCACATACCAAGAAACTAGATGTCGATTTGCATGGAAAATTGGTTGACCCTACCAAATACCAAGTATTATTGGGTCTCTCATGTATCTAACAACCAAGAGACCCGACATTGTATTTGTCAGATATCTTTGCTCCGCTATCGATCAAGACCAATCTAAACTCACCTCTCGAGGCTAAAAGAATCCTCCGATACATCAAGGGAACCATTAACTTGGGGATCCGTATCCGAAGGATTCTCGTTTTGAACTAATAGCTTTTTCAGACGCGATCACGCAGGATGCTTAGATTCTCGAAAAGTACTTCAGAGCTCTACAATTTCTTGGTGATAAACCGTGTCATGGCAATCGAAGAAGCAGGATTGTACATCGTCGTCCTCAACCAAAGCGTAATATGTAGCCATGTCGGCGTGTTGTGCTCAAGTCATTTGGATGAGAACACAACTCAAAGACTATGGTTACGTATTTGATGTAATCCCGATGTATCGCGACAATCGGTGTGCTATTGCGATCTCGCAACTCGCTCAACATTCAAAATCAAAGCACATCGATCTTCGATATCATTTCATCAAGGAGCACGTGGAAAAGGGTACCGTTGAATTATACTTTGTGGTATCGAATACCAACCGGCGATCTTCTCACCAAAGCCTTAGCTCCTCGCTAGGTTTAATGAGTTGGTCCACCGGATTGGTATGAGGTGTTTGACTCGCAGGAACCGGATGAACTTTTAAAACATTCTTAAAACCACCAAACACCAAAACCTCTTTTGTAAATATTTTTCAAAACAAAATACAAAAATATAAAATCGATAAAATCCAAAAATATTCTTCTATCTAAATTTCTTTCAAACATCAAAAGTACAAATACTTCCACAACACTTTGTTCTATCAAACTTTTCACAATTTTCCCGAACAAGTGTTGAGGGGAGAAAGTAAATATTTTTCGTTTCATAAAACCTTGTACTTGCATGTTTCCAAAAATATGTTGTTTCTTCTAAAATGGTGGATACGTTTCTTGTCAAATACTCTCCTCAGACTCAAATGTTTTCAAAATTCTTTATTTCAAAAGTCGAGGGGGAGTATCATTAAGTTTCTTGCCTTACAAGTGTTTTGTCTAACCTAAACGGAAGTTAAAGGATCTTGGTTGGAACCTTATTTGAGGTTGAGGGACCGAATGTGTCAACTTGGCAAATTAATTTTAACAAAATCATTCACCTAACACATTCAATGCACCACTTCATGTGCATTTACTCCTAAACCACCAAGATCAAACGCCCAAATCAAATCTTCAAAATCCGCTCAAGTCGCTCATAATCAGAAGTTCTAAATTGTTTTGATCAAGATTCTAAACAAGGATTTCAAAATCTTTCAAATCCAACGGTTAAAACTCTTTAAACCGATTTTTGGAAAATTGTTCACTCAAACGAATTGGGTGTTTATGTTTAACAGTGTTTGGATTGAAATGAGTTATGTTAAAACCTTTCTTAGTGTCTATTAAACTTGTTTCAATCGTCCAAAACCATCCAGAATCTTAAATTTCATTAATTTGAATTCTAGGGTTCTTGCGCTCATTTAGGGTTTTTCTATTCTGTGATATGTTATTAGGTGGTCAAGAAAGTGTTAGAATAAGTATATATGCATGTTTTGAACCTTTAAATTAGCCCAGAAACATCTAAACTGTAAGAATTTAAGTTTTAGGTTTTTAGGGTTCATATCCCATGAATCTTCTGATTCTGTGGTGGAAATGTGTTAAATCTTGTTCCATTGCACTCATATGACATCTAGGACACTCCGGAAACATTCTTGTTTGATTTGTGTAGCTATATCTCTTACGCATAGATTAAGGGTTTAGGGTTTAAGTAATTTTACGCCTAAGTCTTTCTGTGTATCCGATATGTTCTTGTGCTTGTTTTGTGATCTAAAAGATGTTTGGAGTTAACTGTAATCAAGTTTTCATGTTTATATTTAACATGTTAATTATTCGTAATGTCATAATCTTTAGGTGTTCAAACCGTTACGCTTAAGGATTACTTTATGCGTAAAGGTTACGCCTAAGAGAAATCTTACGCGTAACTCTTACGCATAAGAGGTCTACAGTGGATTACGCGTATCTTGGAAAGATATTCAGAAACAAGGCTTGTTACGCATAAGCTTTACTCTTACGAGTAAACTTTACGCGTAACATCTAGCTTATTCCTACGCCCTAAAGCCTTTGAACTTGTCTTACGCGAAGAAACTCTTACGCATAAGCTTGGTCTTACGCTTTAGCTTACTCCTACGCATAAGCTCCTTTCTTACGCATAAGGATCCTTGTTACACATAACCCATCGCTCACTACATTTTGGCCTATTACGCATATGTTACTTGTTAAATGTTACGCATAAGTCACAAATACCGATGTTTCATATAAGCTTACAAATGTTAATATGTTGTGTGTTAAGTGAATAATTGGACTTTGAAATTTCAAAATTAACATGTTCACGTAACTTATCACATCAACTTCAAACAATTGGACAAATGTGACTTAGGACTTGTAACTAACATAAACATGTTACCATCAAACAAGTAATTAGATAATAAATCGACTAAAACAAACACATTGTGTTTCCATATGTCTGTCTTTTGTCTAATGACTTTCGATCACAAAATGGTCGCAAATCAAGCAAACATCAATGCCCCACCGAGCTCTCGATGGCAAACACATTCCCACTGGATACGACAAAACAATTGGCAAGAACAATCTCCGTGTCATCTTCAACAACTTCATATGCTCGAATCATCTTGCGAATTGTTGTGGTCATCCTTCGCAACATCCATTCAAATTCATGCTCACAAAGTCATCCTCGATGATGATGTATGATTCAATGGATGAAGAAATAAAATTTCGTAAGACATTAAAGCGTAAAAGGATGGAATACCATGCTTCAACCTTTCCGGTTAATCAACCCGTGGGGGTGAGAGGTCAAGCAAGAGTCCTCCACTTATGGAAGATCCATTGCAAACAACTCTTACCCCATCCGATCCGGTTAATCAACCCGGTAAGGATCATGGTGTCACTGTCACTACAACTGTTGAAATGAAGCAACCACAACAACAACTAAAACAACCGCAAAAAGAAAAGCATGGTGAAGATGTGGAAATATATGACGAAGGAGATTACGATCATGATAAGGATGAAAGAGTCACTGATGATGATAATTTGGTGGCTGAAGAGGAAATGATGCGAAAAGAGGTCAAGAAGTCGCTAGAGTCAAGAGGAAAAGTTAAAGAAGGAATCGACAACTACATAGTTGACAATCCAACACACATACCTCAACAGTCTTCTCGAACCACCTTTTGACACTTCCACCAAACCCAAATCATCATCTCAATCATCACCTCCATCAACAAAAGAAACAACTAAGTCAACAACAAAATCATAAGAAGGCAACTCCATCCAATGATTCGACAAATGGTTAAGCAGTTTTCACCACTACACAACAAGCTACACACCCACCACCATCCGATCAACCAAGGGTTTCAAAACCACACCACCAATGGAGAAAACCATTGATCACTTTACATACACCGGTGGTGAGGATCACGACATACCGAGCCCCAACCCGAACCTCAACCGAAATTTAAATCAAGTACATTATCGCACTCCTTGTTTTCATACGCATCAAATCAAAGAGCGTGTTGAAGATCTCTAACTCGGGTCGAATCTTACCAAAACAACTCAATCTCACCGCCCACTCCTACACTTCAACGGAATCAATCAAGAACCTCAAGACAAAATCGCTTATAAACCAAAGTTTGGGTTTGTCTACCAAAGTGAAAATCATCATACTTGCTTCATGGCTTTCGATGAAATTCACAAGTTCTATGACGCCACCTCAAGATGGTTCGAGATGGATTGGCTTATCGATTGAAGGACATTGAGTTGGGTACAATTCGACGAAGAGTTGGAATTCAAAGGATCGCAAGGATGTTCTTCGATTTATCTCTAGGATTGATGAAAGGTTGATTCATCGGGATCAGATGCGACGGTTGGAAAGCTATGTGGGAGGAAGACCAAGCTTCCCAATTCAGACATACCAACTCCCTCAGAAAGTAGCTGGTCGTGTGTAATCATTGGGTACTCTCTTAACATTCTTGATTGTGATTTTGTTTGTTTGATATATTCATAATGGCTTGTGCACACATAACAGTGTACAACCCGTACTTGTAATGAAAGAACCCTGTGATACGCATCAGTGCCACAATCCTATAAAAGGAGCGAAAGCTTCTTACTTTTGAGTAAAACTTATCAAAACTTTCACTTTTCAAAGTTTTGCTCAAAAGAACAAGTACTTCCCCTTATGATTTTCAAAACCTCAAAAGTTTATATCACTTGTTGAGGGGGAGTATTTGCTTAAAACTTTGTTCACAAATTGTTCTTCGTGGTAATCTTCCCACAAAACTCGAAATGGACATATTCGATATCAAAATTTCGTCAAAAATAACATTTATATGCCATTTTTTAGGGGGAGAAAAATTATGTGATAAGAAATATGTTGTGAATTGCTATTGAATCTTCGTGCTAATAAGACTTAACCCATGAATTGACGAGATCTTAAATGTTAGTAACTCGATACATTGTCGAAATTTCATTTGTCTTCCAAGACTTATCCGAGTAGATTGTACCTATTCGAGAAACTCTTGATAGACATGAACTTTGACGGGTTTGACAACCTTTCGAGGTTTGTCCACACCTTCAAGGTAGTTATTAGAGCTAGTTGTCACCTAAAAGTCGACAATGTAACTCTTTAACTATGCAACGAACCGTGTCTCGGGGGAATTGTCTATCTTGAGTTGATCAATTCAAAAGTGCGCTTTTCTCTCACCCGTGCAAATTGTCAAAATACTTAAGCACGTGTGAGGGGGAGTATTTCAAAATACAAAACTCTCAACAAAGGTACAAAATGTTTTACTCATAACCACTTTGAGAGATTTTCATGAAAATGGTTTTATGGCAACATAGGTTAGTCATGGAGTTATAAGGTGACTAAGGTTAGGAATAACTGTCCTATGATCCGCCAGAGTCGGAGGGATCTACCCAAGGACACCACCAATAGTTAGAATTAGAAGTCCTTAGGTATGATTATAAAAGGAGAAAATGAGAATCGGAGAAAGAAGGAGTTGAAGAATTAAAAGAAAAGTAAAGAAAAGGGTGAAAAGAAATAGCCCTCCGATTATTCAACTTAGGGCGCATAACCGGGTTCAATTCATATGCTACTTGGTTGTCACTTGATGACACCGGTATTGAAGATTAAAGTCGTCATGGACCCAAAGGACGCATGCACTAAACCTTCTTAGCCACTCAAGTTTCTCTCAATGTAAGCTTGTTTCATTCTCACAGGGAACCCTACGTAAACTATCGGCTTTCTCTTAGAGATTGCCGGTATTGAAGAAGGAGACCCTCCCTAGTCTCCGCTCAGAAAACCAAAGCGCACTATTGAGTCTAGAGCCACGAGATTCATCAAAAGATCTCTTAGGTACACTTGACAATTCATCGCTTGTCGCTCAACAATAAGAACACAAGTGATATATTATCGAGTCCTTCACGATCTTAGCAACTGTCGAGAACATTTATGAGGGGTTCACAACCGTGATCCTCGGTGATTGAATGGAAACTCCCGCCAGGTCAACATCAAACACCTCGACAAAGAGTCACTTCGTAACTCCTTGGGATTACGCTTAGTGTGTCTCAAACGGTCTACAATCAGTGAGGTGATGCTTCGTGTACCTCAATGACTCATCCGAATCAGAGATGTACTTCGACATCGCGTTATCTCACTTGTGGGACTCCAGCTTCAGAACAACCTTTGTGAGAATTAGAGTTGTGTTTTCACACTATGTCATTAACACTCTCAAGTTCAAACTTGTGTTACTGGATTATTTCTAACCCATGTTTTATGTTTTCTTCTTATGGATGCTTCATCGGTGGAAAAGATCGTGCGATTCTCCACATGCTCATACCTACAACATCACTAATTGAAGTTCTCTCAAAAGGCAACACAAAGTCGAATGATTCTTCATCAAAGTCAAAGAATCTACAAAGTTTAAAGACTAAGAGAACTACATCAAGTATTAAAATCCAACGTTAAAGAGCGTGTGAGCATGTTGGAGAAAGACGTGGAGACACCGAGCAACGGTAGGCACTGATGCGATAACCACAACATACTATCACTTCCATCACAAAGAACAAAGATCAAAGAACAAAGAAAATGATGACGCCAAAGCATAATACTTCAAAGGAAACAATTTCCCTACACCGGGAGATTGTTCGAATCAAGGCACTTCTTCTCACAAGAAAGAAGAATGTCGAAGACGCCAAAGCTACTATTACATCAAGACCTACAACGTTAATATCATCAATCACTAACACTTAGGGGAGATTGTTGGAATCACTCCTAAACTAGAATTCAAGTGTTAGTAATTAATATGTAATAGTTAGCTTAATTATGGCTTTTATGTTAGTAATCAAGGCTAGGCTTATGTAGAAAGCCCATGAGCCTATGCCCAAGCCCAATAAGGAAAGGAAGGGAACTTGGTGTGTTGCCCTAGTTCCTCCCCTATAAATAATCTTGTAAACCCTCACTTGAGGGTTGGTTGTTCATTTTCTCAAACTCCTACGCATAACTCTTCTCATATCATACGTGTTTGTATGTGTCTTGTTCAACCGATCACTTCTATATCTTCTTATATTGATGCTTGTGTTACAAATATGGGAACCTAACAGACGAGAAGGTGGGGTCGAGGATGATTCTTTTTTTCTTTTTTTTATTTATATTTTATAGTTTTTTTAGAAAGCTAAGGTAAATATCTCGGCAATTGGTCGGGGTGGTACTTCACCGATTACTTCTACTTGTCTAATTATCTAATACTACGGGTAGTCTTATGTCTAATTGAAGTGTGCTCGTATGATGATTAAAAATGTGTTTACCTAGATACTATTACTCCCTAGTTATCTTTTATTGGTCGGTTGAATTGTCACACCTTATCTTAACGCGTTGTATTTCTAAGGTCGTAGGGTATGCGTAGTCTCTAACTCTTTGAGGTTATCTATCGGGTTTAGCATACGAAATCGGCAAGCCCTTAAGCTATTTCATTCATAAGCCTCACTTTCACAAAGCATACTAAAGCATTAAATACAACGAATGATGCCTAGTTGCACTCCTAAGCCAATTTACAATTAAGATAAGAAACAACCTAACAATAATCAATAACTAGGTTTCATAGATCTAAGCAAACACACAAGAAATTTAGCTAGACATGGTAAACAAGCAAGCATACACACAATCAATTGAAGACATAATGATACTTTGGATTAAAATACTTATCTCGATGTGTAAAATAGGGTTTGGGACCCTAAGATACGTCCAAATCGGACTACAACGATTAGGGTTTTTCTCCAAAGTCTACCTCTTTAAATGCGTAAAAATCGAATTCTATATATAGATTTACACTTGCGACGGCCACCTTGCATGGGACGCCATCACCGCCATTATTAGCGTTCGTCTGGGCTAAGTCATCGATGGGACGGCGCCACCTTAGAGTTGTGACACCGTCATTCTTCATTGGGACGCCGCCTTGATTCGGATCCGGGCCGTCCGAGATGAAAAGTCCGAGCGACCCATTCTTCTTCACAACGTGACGCCACAAGTTATGTGAGCAAAATTTCCACCGAGCCGCCCGGTGCATGTTTTGATCAAGTCTTTATAGAGGACGACGCCGCCTTTGATCGGGACGCCAGTTCGCTTGAGAGCACTGAGCGACTTCGATCTTGACTTTGCCATTTTCTTCATGTATTTGATCCTTTTCGTCCAAAAATTCTTCATTCTAGCATTTTGCTTCCAAGAGACCTAAAAGTGAAAAGAAACGAAATTAAGCAAGAATGGATATAAAATGGTCGATTTAGGGCTTAAATGACCCCTAAAAGCGACGCTTTAAATCCCTATCACGGACGTCATGACGGGCACATTAGTTGTTCTTCAAACTATTGGTGTAATAACGTCACCAACTCAAATCTTCAAATGTGATCGAGGTGGCCTCCCAATGCTAATATCTAATGAGCTCATAACATAGTGCTTATACACTGCACTTTTTTAATAACATAAACTAATAAACAATAATAATTTTTTTTATCATTTTTTTTAAATCATAACTATTACAAATAAAAAGATAAACATCCTCCCACTTGAGATGAAAACATATGGAGAATACAGGGGTTCTTTAATGATCTTCAAATGTAAGTCTTTGACGAAAGCGTGATTCCCAAACCTCTCTACTCAAACCTCGAACTTGGGTAAACAATGACTTCCTGAGCATAAATTAAGACTACACGGTAGGCTAAGGTGAATGGGTGTAACGATACAAACATAATAAGGTTATGAAATGAAAAGAATGGCTCTGAAGGGTGTATCTAGGGGTATCTTGCACTAAAGATGAGTGCAACAAAAAGGTTTAACATGGGGGTCGAATAGTCGAGGTGACTAATCGATAAACACAAACATATATAGTCTATTTGGGTGATAATCCTAAAATATTTCCTTCTCGAATTGATTATTCCATATATATTAAGCTAACTCGACACGTACTGCTTATGGTCTCGAAATGATGCAAATGCCAAGTTCTAAAGTTTACAAGCTAGCGACACACTTATAATTTGGTGGATTTGGGTAAATAAGTGGAAACGAATAAGACTAATCTCACCATGGAATATCAAAGGTTATAATGTGCTCGGCTAAGGTCTAATCTAGTTAGGTTAAGAAAAACATGTCAAAATTTTAAAATGGCATAATTTTTCAAAATAAACTAGAAAATGAGGGTAAAATAAAGTTCAAGTAATAATTCTACTCATCCCCCACTGAGATGTACAAAGTCCCTTTGTACTAAACATGAAATAAAGGTGAAGAGAAAGTAGAATTGAGTGAGAACTTCCTTGAAATTTTCTCCTAAAAAGAGCGAAGGCCCACGAAGAAAATCGTGCTTCTTTAAGTATCCATGAGCAAACTTGATCCTTGAAATCACAACTAACCAACAAGCATAATTCTAAAAATAAAAAGGAAAAAACAAAAACAAATAAAACCTAACTCGTGAAGTTGTATTATACGCAGACGAATAACCGGTCCTTATCGGGTTTAAGGATGCCACGCTGGGTCAAGGAATGACTCATGACAAGTAATATTAGAACCAAGTCGACCAAGGCGACCGAAGCAGTTGCTTATGTCACCTCCGAAAGTTCTTAAAAGTGTTGTTACAAGAATGGGCGTGAGAGAGGTCTCGAGATGTTATAGAATAACATGATGCGGTGTTTAGCAATGTCGCATTCGATGAAAGCAAGAGAGAGTAATGAGCTAATCCAAATGGGGATGATAGTCATTACATCGGATCTTAAGTCGCGAGAAATAGTAACCGACTAATCCAAGAAGGAAGGCCCAAAGAGTCGAAATTTGAATGTCCATTTAAGCCATGAAGTCGAGTAAAGGTAAATCATTTAAAGGATGTCATTCGTTGAGGCGAATGACCATGCACGAGGTCGAGCAATTGGTGGTGGAGAACGCCACGAGCTAAATTCTAAAGTGTCGGGTTTGCTTAAAATCATGTTGAATGCGCGTGTCTCGGTTTATCATGTTGGTCTTGCTGAGTACCTCGATGGTAAGGTGTAGTACATGCCACGAGTAAAGGACTCGATATGGCACTACACCGGTAGAGAGTCAGACGCCCCCCGATGAGTTCAAGACAGATGAAACCAAAGGAACTTCTACTATACGCGAGATGAGGAGGACTTGTTTTATCGTTGTGAGATCGAAAGAACGAATCTCTAACAAGTAGCTCCCGATTTATCAGTATTACATAAATGGGGTGAGTATCCCAAAAGAAATTAGCTAATAAGATGAGAGGTATTTACTTTTCACTTAAAACCTTACTACCTCTTATTTGTAAGACTCAATCAAGCTTAACTCTACCATTTAAGAGGCTAAATAATAAGTGGCTAATATAGCATTTACCCAAACCGCTTAATTTAGTAAACACCCTCAATATTGCTACCGAATTTTCAAGCCTAGTTATTCCCGACTCAGAGGCTCGCACTCACCTGTGTTGATGACTTAAAGAGACTTAATCAAAATAGGTAATTTAATTAAGTCACCAATCGAGTGTTTGTTTGCTGCTTAATTTAAATGGACGACCTTCTGTAAAGTTCACGAAATAAGGCCTCTATATTGCTCATCACTTTTATTCTACTTTTACATATTTACCCTTCCACTTCTTACAAATCCATGAAAATTAAACCCCGATCTACCATAAATTAGGAACATCACAAACTACTTCAAATTACCATTTACCAAACCAAAAAAAATTACAGCGTTATTTATTTTTTTACAAATCCATGAAATTAAACCCGCAAATCTACCCATAAATGATAAACATCACAAACTACTTCATCAAAGTACCAGTTACCAAACCACTAAAAAAAATTACGCGTTATTTATTTTTTACAAATAAAATTAAACAATCTACATAAATGATAGGAACATCAAACTACGTCAAGTACCCGTTACAAACCACAAAAAATTACGCGTTATTTATTTTTACAAATCCATGAAATTAGCGATCTACCCATATAATCACAAACTAACATCAAAGTACGGTTACAAACCACAAAAAAAATAAGGCGTTTTATACAAATCCATGAATTAAACGCGATTACCCATAAATGATAGGAACATCTGGCTACGCGTAAATGCATCTTTTTTATTTTTTACAAATCCATGAAATTAAACCCGCGATCTACCCATAAATGATAGGAACATCTGGCTACTTGCCAAAGTGCTTACCCAACATCACAAACTCGACATCAGGAACCCTGCACATCAAGAACCGCGTGGCAATATCACCTGAACATAACCAAAAACACCACGATCTTATATGTTTTAGATCTAAATCTAAAAACTTTTAGAGAATAGAGATAGTGAGAGAGAAAGCGATACAAGAATCCTCGGAAAAGCGTACGCGCTCAACTGGCAGCGTGCTGGTTTAATAACCGCACTTATAATCTTTATAAAAGTAGTAATAAAAGTTTTAATAAAAGTATTAGTTTTAAAAGTTTTAAAAGTTTGTAATAGATTTAAAACTTTGTATTAGTTTAAAAGTTTGTATTAGATTTAAAAGTATTAATAAAATTGTGTATTAGTTTAAAAGTATTAATAAAACTTTGTTAAAAATTATTTATAAAAATTATTTATAAAAATTATTTATAAATTATTGTGTATTAGTTTTAAATGTTGTGTTTTTTATTTTTCCTTTCCGTTTTCATTCGGAGGATTACCCGTTTTATCAGACATGAGTGGTAAATATAGCCTCGGGGCTTCCCGTTATTATTAAAAAGTATTAGTTAAAAAAAGTGTGTTATAAAATTTGTTATGTATTTCGAACTGGTTCTCAGGAAAATAAGCGAGTGGGTGCAAAATATAGCCTCGGGGCTCGGTTTTGTCATTGTTAAAAGAGAACAAATCGAGAAAATTTGATGGAAATTAATTATATGTGTACAAAGGCGGGATTTATGAATATCACGGTATGGAAGCGGAAAACAAAACAAAAAAAGCAATTGTCCATTCAGTTAGTTGCGAAATATAGAACAACACAATGTAATTGGATTTTGAGGGTGAAGTGTGATAGCCATAATCATGAGTTGCTAGAAGTCGTTGCATGGTATGCTATGCGATGCGATTAAAGATGATGAGTTGAGTTTGGTCGGTGTCGGGGTATCTTAACCAATAATCATCAATTATTTCAAATAAAAGAGATAATAATAATTTTATTAATTCGTATAATTTTATTCAACATACAAAACAAACAACCATTTTTTTATTTACATACAAATAATATATATCTAGACTGACACTTTAGTTTAACGAAACTTAATATAAAAACTAAACAAACAGGCCCATATGTCTATAATTAGATGTGCATTCTATGTAAGCATGAGGAATTAACATTTTGTAGTTTATAATTAACGGCCCGGGATACAATGTCCATTAGCCTCATAGATCCTTAAAAATCTTAAAGCTCGTGCTTGATGATCTCATGTTAATATAGTATGCTATATTCGATACGAAGAATCTGTCTCTGCTTATAGTTTATAGCTAATGGTCCTATTGTACAAACCATTCGTCTTTCTGGGCCCACCACGTTTGGAGTTCCACTATACAAACCATTCGTCTCTCCTCAACATAACGTGTGTTATGCACTATACAAACAAATGACCACCATTATAATGTTACTTTTTGAGGTGGCAATGTCGACTTTTATACCTGCAAATTATCAACTGTGATTATATGTATTTTAACAAGCCAAACGAGTTGAGCTCAGTGATTTAATCACAAAAATGCTTATCAAACGAGTTCAAAGTCATCAAAATAGTAAAGACTAAAGACTATACAAAGCTTCGTTATTGAGTTGTAATAATAAAGAGTCACCTGACATGTGTCGACTAGTATAAGGGAAACTTCATCCAAGCCACCTTTGGTGACCTGGTAGGTGAACCAAACCTAGCTAAGTCACACACTACGCCACCTCTAGCTTCTTTTGATGTTTGGTTTAAGAACGGGCTAAACTCGTCCTTTGACGAGTTTGGCTCTTATTACATACTAACACTATTTGTAGCTTTACAATTTAAGTGTCCCTTTGTCTATGTACGCAATCAATATTCACATATATATCAGTGTAGTTTGTTGTTTGTCTACCTTATGTTACAGAGAGCAAGGACTCGGTACAGGGGTCATTGCTCATGGTAAGGGTTTCACTAGGATTCTGCCAGAAGTGGTTTCTTAAGGCTTTGAACTTAGGATTGATAGTCGAAAACCCAGGGTCTGAAAGCAAATCTTGAACATTGGTTCGACCCTCTAGCATGTTCATGGCTTGAGACATGGTTGGTCTAAGGGTCGGAGATGCATTTGTACATAAAAGGGCCACATTCAAAATCGTCATTGCTTCTTCGGATGAATATTCGGACCCCAAATCTGGATCAACTAGTTCTAGCAGACATCCTCTTTCTTGCAAAACATATGCCTGAGAAATAAAAAACGAAGAAATGTTACAGTCTGATCTTCTGGGTCAAAATTGATAAGTCCCAATATTAACAGGAATGGACTTTGTCACAAATTTCACTTATAGTTTTTTATAGGTGAAAATTTTGTAATGATGCAATGTTAAAATGTAGTTTCTAAAATTTTCCTTCAAGAACGTTATAGATTCGTACAGACTACAGGTTATTTTTTTTCTTTAGCGGGCATTCGACCTCTACTTATGAATGGGTCCTCTAACAAGCTAAATGGGTAAATTCTAAAGAAAAAACCTCAAATAAAACGGGTCGAGCATTGTCAAGAGTGTAATTAAAATGTAAAAAACCTCATAATTCGTTTTAGGTTCTTAAAGTTTAGATTTTTACCGAAATATAAAAAAACTAAACATTTTTTAAGGCATTAAAAGATTTTGGGCCTGACCCGAGTTAACTTGCAGAAAAAGCACACATTTTGACTAATCTTGTTTTAACTGGTTACTCAACCCCCCAACACACACACACACATTTTTTCACGTCACGTAAACTCTTATATTTGTCCCAATGTCAAACTTTAAAAATGTAGGTGCACCAATATGAATATTCTCCTTACCCAATCAAGAAGGTAAACAAAGTCTTCTTTGGGCCTGTAGTTGGTGTTGCTTTTCCACTAACGATTTCTAACGCCACAATCCCGAACTGTATACATCTGCTTTCGCAGTCAGGTAACCACGCATAGCATACTCTGGAGCCATGTAACCTCTGAGAACAAAAGCACAATTGTAATTATCAAGTAATCGGAAAAGATGGTGGCAATTTCAACCCATCTACTTACGAACACGTGACGCGCCAACGTGGGACCCATTTCATCTTGAACGGATCAAAATAAAAAAGTGAATGGGTCGAACAGGTTAAATGTCACCAAAAGTCTTTGTAATGCGAACAAGATTATGATTGTCATAACACTGTTTTTACTATCATAATCAACACACTAAAAAATTTCAGAACATTCAATAAATTGACCAAAAAGGGTTTGACGGTCAACCCAATCCAATCCGGTTTGTTTCAACCATGCTAAAAATGACCCGTTTTAACCCATTGCCAGACTAGATATGAGTAATTAGAGAACGTACATGGTTCCTGCAATACGAGTACTGATGTGGGTATTTCCATCATCGTTAAGCTTTGCTAAACCAAAATCTGATATCTTTGCATTGAGATTTTTATCAAGCAACACATTGCTAGTCTTGATGTCTCTATGTACTATCTTCAGTTGTGACCCTTCATGAAGATAAACCAACCCTCGAGCTATCCCTAAGCATATCTTTAACCTAACAGGCCATGTCAGCTTTGGTTTGGATACTTTGTCTCGCCCTGTAGAAAGTAATCACATCCGTTGTTTCTACATTAGTGTGAACATGTTTCTTATGCCAGAAATTCAAAGGTGGCATATTCGACACATTAACTTGGTATGGCTGAACATGTGAAACGGCTGGAAAATCTTCTTTGATGTATACAGCCTCCCAAATTGTTTAATCCAATATGAACTATTTTGTAATATTATATTTCTTTGAAACCATACATAAGTTTTTAATTACTATAAAATCTAACTAAGAACTGTGTGTGGGCAAATCAACCCAGCCTGTTTTAATCTGTACTAGAAATCATGTTTTAACCCGAAATCATTTTTGACCTATTACCCGACCCATCCAACTTGCAAACTAATCAATAATTAAGCTCACCAAAAAGAGCTCTGGATAGGCAGTTATTTTCCATGTACTCATAAACCAACGACAACTGGTTCCCTTCAACGCAACATCCATAGAGTTTGACAAGATTTGGATGCTGTAGAGCTGAAATCATGCCAATTTCATTGACAAATTCTCGGGTTCCTTGTCTAGACTTTGATGATAGCTGTTTCACTGCAATTATCGTCCCATCTGACAATGAACCCTGCATAACATATGGTTTATTAGTAACTCAAAATAACAAAAAAAGTGTTTTTGGATTGGTGGTTTAATCAAAAGACACCTACCTTGTAAACAGCACCAAAACCACCTTCTCCAAGCTTGTTTAATACATCAAAATTTTTGGTTGCAGCTTTTATCTGTCTTAGGGTGAATATTCCTGTTTGCAGGTCTAGACCTCTAAGCTCTGCAAATACAAATGGTTATATATCAGATATTGTAACTAGTTACCGCGATACAAAGTCGTTAACAATAAAAAATAGAGGTGGAAAAAAAAAGGGGAAGGGATTGTTCAGGGTCGACACTCTTTTATGTGTTCTCTAGCATCATAAACAATCTATATTTTGAATAACGATGAAGAAGCTATGCATTAAAATCGACTTTGACCAACTTTCAACTGGTTTGACCCGCTTGATATATAACTTTGTCCATTCAGAAGTTAACGGGTCAAAATTACCACCTCTAGAAGATACTAATTAGGAACGGAAAAAGTTAAATAATGAGATTTGTACCTTTATCTTCTGCTCCTTTACCCATTTTTCTCCACAAGATAATAATGAATAAAACTACAGAAAACAGTCCTCCACCAACAATTCCAACTATTAAACCGACATTCTTTTTAGCAAAATCTGGGGGGTCAAAGTCTGCAAAAGGCAAGGTGACGAAATTAATATTGAGTACATTATACGCTGACTTTAAAATGCATTAATATTTAACAAAACTATCAGACAAAATCAGCAATAATCATAATGTTTAATGGACCTTTAACTAATGAAGGGGAGAGAATAACTCCATGACAGATTATGTAATAAGTATTTTGATCCGGTATCAATATACACTTGTAGTTTGAGGACAGCATATAAAGGATAGAACTACAAATTATTATAGTTACACTATCAATCTCACTAATTATTTTGATAAGATTGACGACTATATAAGTTATGTAGTTAGAAAAATATTAGTGTTTCTGTACTTTTAACAAATCCATTTCAACTTGGATTTCAAAAGTCAAAGCATGCCACCCTCTTAGTCTTACTGTTGGATCAAAATTATGTAAAATTTTTATGCAATCTTCAAATCGAGAGCCAGGATATCGGAGGGAAATGAATACTTTGATTATGAAAATGTCGCCATCCTTTAACTTTTATCAAATCAACAGTAAGTTTGAACTCAAAGTCAAAGGCATATCGCCCCTCTTAATTTTTTTACTGGATTAGAAATAACACATACATGCCATCTGTAAGCCTAAAGATAAGGAATTAGTGAAATCAGAAGTGGGAGATGAAGAGTGACTTACTCGGATCAACTGATATAGCGGATATAAGAGGACCATAATTTCCTCTAAGAGGGATTCCAGTAGTGCCTTTTCCAGCCCAATAAAGTTGAATTTTGAGTGTGTTACTCATCACATTTACTGTGTAACTCTTTACAACAGGCTTACCATCACCTCCAGCCTCTTTTACTATATCAAAATCCTTAAGTTTTAACTCCCCTACATTAGAATATCGTAAACAACGTTAAAGTTCTGCTTAAAATCCATCTGCATACACTATTATTTAATTACAGGTGGAAAATGGGTGAGTTGGGTACTGATTCGAGACAAGTTTGGAAGCAAGTAGTTTCGCACAAGTCACAAGATGTCTGTCCATAAATTAATATATTGTTGAAATATTAGTAAATTTTCATATATGATTACAAAGATTATAAGTAAATGGGTCAAATTTTCCATTTTTGGAGAATTTCAAGCCCTTTCTTTTTATGCCACTTTCTGTTATCCTTTAGAGATAAAACATATCCCAGATTGACCCGTTTATAAGTAAATGGGTCTAATTTTCCACCTCCATATTTAATAGTTAAATTACCTGCACATAAACATCGAATACGCGCTTCCCTAGGCTGTAAAATGTGCTGTCTTGGGTAAAAACGATCTCTGCAAAGTGGAGTCTAACCGTATAATTCCCGTTCATAAGACACAATCCATAATAAGTCAGAGAAATAGCAGCCGTGCGTGCGGATGTATATAGTTCAGTTTCAACTGAGGATACATTATGCAGTCCAGATGTGTTGGAAATAGTATATGTATCAGAATCGCGATCATCATCTAAGAAGTTCCCTGTACTGCTAAATGCCCAGTTTCCTTGATTGTCATATGTTGAGGCGCCTTTGCTTCTGAATCATCACACTTGTATTCGTGGTGTTGTTGATGTTTACTGTTTTCCCCACAGTTGATGTACAATGAATATATTTCTGATGTAGAGGATGATAACTAGATTAAAATCTACGATGAAGTGAATGTATGATTGTATCTAATGATGCATATATACTTTACTTACGTTGTTCTTTCGAATTAGTGCAAGGAAAATCTTTCCTTAGACATAGAGGAATATTGTCTCTACACAAGAAATGCAAGATAATCAAGTCAGCATGTAACTTTGATGATTTACAACACTCATGTAGTTCTGTAACTTGATATGAGGATAGTGTCATGAGCCTTACTGTTTGTGTATTGATGAAGAAGTGCCCTCCACTATGTTTCTGTGTCAAGTAGTCAGAAGTTTGTTTATATTACGCATAATCACACACAGAACATAAAAGCAAAAGCTGGGTATATATGACCTGGGAGTAGAGGTGGCAAGAAGACCATGTTGTGTAATAGGTTTGGGTTAAACGGGTATAATTTTGGTACCGCTTGAAAAGAAGGCTACTAGGCTAACACTTCTTGGCCAATTATTTATAATAGTTAATGCATTAACTAAAATACATAACTCATCTAAATCTTTCCCTAAAAAACGAAATAGGAGGTCATACAAATAGATTTAGGTTGCTTCCAAACCATATGATAATTTCCCATAAAACACAACCAAAATCGACCCAATGGTAAGTAAATGGGTTGAAAATTGCCACCTCTGCCTACGGTGATCTATAGACCCTGTGGTATAGAGCAAATAAGAGGAAACGAGATTTACATAGATCCTCGTGGACAATCAATTGGTATAGATGTGCCCCAAGTAAAATGGTTATAAGAAACATCCCTGCAAAGGCATAAACACATATAAACACCACACACGACTAAAATAAAAATCATTTACTGATTATTTGATGATGTAAAGTATACTTACACTGCCTTGGTGCTTGAGAAGACCCAACCAGGTATAGGTCCAGTAAGGTTATTTTCTGTCAAATAACTATAAAACAGTGGTTACCCTTAGAGAATTGATCATATTTATTAGAAGATAAGACAAAATTGTCAAAGATAATCTACTAACATGTAATCTGCTTTTCCCAGTTGGGAAAAAGATGATGGAATCTCGCCAGTCAAGTTGTTGAAACTGAGGTCCCTACATCAATACAAAGTATCGACAATGAGTTCTGACACGACGGAAATTAGCAATCATAAACTAGTTATAAGGTAGTATATTGCTAATTACTTACAAAGTTTTCAGCTTTCTCATATGCCCAATATAGTCAGGATTTTCCCATGGATCAAACAATTCGGAGTATCCTGCATATTTCAGATTGTAATCAATATCTTCAAAAGAGTAATAAAATGAAAATATCTAAGTACCAAAATCAAAAGCTCACAATTTATTCAGTCCCTCCATCTTCTGCAGTGGAGGAAACTAGAACCTCTACCTTTTAAGTCACTGATCCTCCTGTAACACAGAAAATAATATGTTATGTATGATGCTTAAGTTTTATTATTTCCATGTTTCTGCATGTTAAATTCCCATATTTCTATGGTATATATTCTCATATCCTCATTGTTATACATAGATCTTTAGAAGATTGCTTACAGATCATTTAGGTTTGTTAGATTAGCGATGCTAGAAGGAATTGGCCCCTGAAGAGAACAACCTTGTATATGCCTGCATCATTAACCAAATGTTGACATCTTTAGATCAGCACATCAATCGCAACTATAGATAGCCAGGTTGGGTGCATAGTTTAATGGGTCAAACCGGCCAATCCAGGTTGACCCAGTAACAATTTTTTCCATCTAATATTCGAAGAAGTAATGTATGCATCGATTATGACTAAAAAAGCTTTTAGTAAAAGACGAGTCTAAAACGATTTAGGAGGTTCTAAAAATAAAGTTTGGTCGATTTTCAACCCATGTGAGCTCTTCAATTTTTAGCTAAAAAAGTACTCCAATATATATTTGACCCACTTGACCTGTTTTGACCCATTTGAGATTAAAACAGCCCAAGTCAGGGCATTCATAAGTGAATGGATCCAAATGGTTCTTACAATTTCTCAATCTGTGCCCACTTGCTAATGAAGTTCGGTATCTTTCCTGTGAAGTTATTGTCACTTATCCTCCTAAAAGTGTAACAACGTAGCAAAAGTCAGGGAAAATTTGGTGAACCTTTTACGCAAGCAACCAAGTTTACAATATCTATACTCACATATCCTTCAAGTTGGTAAGTTTTTCAAGTGCATCAGGCAGCGGTCCAGCGAAAGAATTTGAAGCTAGAACGCTGCAAATACAAATTTTACATGAATATATCTTTTTTAGGTAAAACATAAGTCAAAGGGGAAATATCAGTACAGCTTTTGCAAATTTTTCATGTTTCCAATATCTGGGGGTATGGATCCTGAAAAGCGATTTCCTTCGATGCTCCTACATAATTAAGCAAGAAAGCAAAGATCAAAATGAAGTATAGCTACATCATGATTTTCATTCTTCCTTTTTTCACATATATTACACCCTAGTATCAGCATAAGGATTGATGCAGCTTACAAATCTAGAAGGGTGACCATTCTGGTGAGAGCTGTTGAAACTGTCCGGATAACCGGTTTCCATGAGAGAGCTGCATTTTTATATAAACATAGTTAATAACTTAACGCAATATGCAATTATAAACATGCCATTTGGACTGTTATAATGTGATGATAAAAGTACTTGGACTTGAAGATACGAGTGATATGGAAAAAAGAATAAACTTCACCTTCAAAATTGATCAATTTTATATGCAAATCAATCATTACTTATATGCAACATTGGAGGTAAATCATAAGACCATATATTAAAAATGTAATGCATGCTGATTCATGAAATTATATCGATTAATTAAGTATAACGTTTTTCACGCGATGACAGAGATAAATGGTTAGGTGATCCATACAGGTTGCTCAATTGCATGGTAGCCCATGTTGATGGAACAGTTCCATTCAAAAGGTTACGACTGAGATCCCTGCATTGAGTAAAATAAAGCATGATTAACGTTATATGAACATTTAACTATTATGCGTTACTGTCTTATTGTGCAGATAGATTTTTCTTACAAAACTTTAAGGTAGCGAAGCTTGGAAAACTCTGATGGAAGATTAGCTGAGATGTTCTGGCCTTTCAAAAGTCTGTGTTGCAACAAAAATTAATTCGATGGCAAACATATTGATATCAAGAAGGATACTATACTGATGCTACAATAGACTGAGCTTGTTGGTTATTATTGCAAGTGTAAAAAATATATGATTAGGAACTATCATATTTATGGGATTTTCTAAAATGTGCCCCGGGGGCACACGTTTGAGTTTTATATAAAAATAAGAGGGGCATTTACATATATATCCTTGCAAAATTCAAAAATTACATATATATCCTTTTGATGCATTAAAAGCATTGTACTTTATGCATTAAAAACTAGTAAAAAGGATATATATGTAATTTTTAAAATTTACAAGGATATACATGAAATTATGCCTAAAAATAAAGTCGAGATTATTAAATTCAAATTTACATTTAAATATGGTAACTTATAACTATATCTAATGGGAATTAAATGCATTTTCTGATATAAAAAAAAGTTCGTGTTTAATAAATACTTAACATGTGCTTGAGGCAAATGTTAGAAAAAACCCATATCTATTTATTATTTGCTACTTGAAATATACATGGTAACTCTAGATGATTAAATACTATAAATTACTATAACAATAACAGTAATATGTTATGGATAATATTATGCGACGTCCATATAACCCATAAGTAGTTCTACTACCAATTAAATTATTGTGTTTTAACCATAATGTTTATCTTATATATACTCATCAGATCTCATACATTATGATATATGTAATACTTTCATTCCCTCAATTCTTGTTTACAACACGTTATCAGCACGCTCTACAAAATTTTTTCGGTTTCTACAGATGTCTCCAATACAAAAGGTACGTAAATTGTCGAATGACATACACGAGAACAAATTAATGTTCATATAGCGGTTACAACTACAAAAGGTACCTAAAACATACTCTATTTATGTATATATTATATTATGTTTGTTATTCGTTCCTATTCACTGTGATTTATATTAAAGAATTATTAGACGATCATAATATGCACAATAATCTATGTTTATCCATGCTTATATATATGACTTATGAGCAGATCATAAGTCGATCACAATGATTGCATAGATCATATAGTGTTATTACAATACAATTTCTACTATGATATTATCATAATATTAATCTAACATGTTATTTAGAGTTTAACTCAGAATGCCTAATAGTTTGTATTATTATTCTTTATTGTTCCATGTTATCAATTGGTTTTTCTTGTAACGATTGAACTAAGGTGATTTTCGATTTTTAGAGGTAACTCTTGAATCTTTAATCGTACTTTGATAGAACATCGGTTATATATAAGTGTCCTTGGTTACGGTTTTCAATCGATCATTGACTAATATTTTTAATCCTTATTATTAGTTGATATACTTATTTTAACTTTATTTTCTCTTGTTTTTGTTTTATGCAATTGTTTATTTTGTCACAATTCATCTTATGGTATAAGACACTAATATTGATAGACTAATTGATCACTAGTTCACTACGCATACTAATTAATTAGTTTATATCAAAAAGCTGGTATTAAAATTTTGATCATGTTTGTTTTTGATTAGTTTTGTTTTTCGGATTGTTAGATGTTTATAAATATATATTGGGGTTATGTGCTAGTCTGTCGAAATTTGCTAAACTGTCGTTATTGTTGGATTTAAGTTGCTAATATTTTATCATAACTAAAATAAATTGGAATTGTTACATGTACGTTTGATTAGTGATCATTATGGACTTATGGTAGACACTATAGATGATGAGTATTATTGTTACTTAGATCAGCGTACTTCATTTTTTTTTCAGTTGGTATCCAATCTTAGTATTTTTATGTTTGCAAACTCGTTCTTATTAGGGCATTTAAACCGATAATCTTTGTGTTTACATGGTGGATGTTTAAATCTTTATAACCTTAGTTTTGTCATAAAAGCTATATATCTCATTTGTGGATATTATTTTGATATCGATACTTGTGAATATATATAATCTGCCCCTGTTTGCAATCCTTAAGGTTGAACTATATTTAAGTTTTTACGCTCATATATATAGTAACATCGTTGAACTACGTATCTATTGATAATGCCATTTTTTTTTCTTTGATGTTGCTAATAGTCTTGATGACATTATTAGGAAGACAAATACATAAAAGATCTATGAATGTTAAAGATAATTTTTTTTTATGTGGTGTTCATGTTTGAACTTGATAGGTATTCTTGTTACATGTGCATAGTTTAATTAGTCGTTATGTTCAATTAAGAGGTAATACTAGCGATATACGTCAAAATTTAATACACTATTTTGGCCCTCGCTTCAAATTTGCCTTACGCCTTTAATTTAAAGGTTTGAAGATTATAAACTATAACATTTGATATTGCCTTTTATTTGTTTATGAGTTTAGATATGTGCGAACGTTACTAAGTATTTGCTTGCTAATTTGATCCTTACAATATGAGATATATATAGTTTGCATGATTTGACTTCTTGGCTCAGAATGCAAGATTTGATTATTGGTTTTATAAAAGAAAAGTGCAATTAAAGCACGTGTGGTCATAAAATATAAGTTTATGAGCCAAGATTGTTGTATTAATTGGCATGACCGGTTAGACCATGCCGAGTCAATAATGATGCGAAATGTATAAAAGAACCATGGGTTCTTTAAGATTGAGTTGTATGTTCTTATTGTTCTCAATGGAAGTTAATTGTTCATCTATCACCACCAAACTAAAGTAAGGATTATGTCCTATAAGTTTTGGAAAGAATATGACGGGAATGTATGTAGGCCTATAAATCCGCCATATGAATAATTTTGAGTTTTAAAATTGATGCATCGTCAAAATGATAATTAAAGACGCAACTTAAGGTTAGCGTGATGAATGGCTCGTCTTATAAAATGCCAGTATGGTTTTCCAAATTGTATATTTGGAAATGGTGGTGAATACTTCCATATGTTGGGTAATTATTGGAATAAGTGTCGAAATTAAAAGTAGCACATGTTTGTACGCGAATTGATTTTGTTGAAACATTCATAAAACGTCTTCAGTTGATTGCAAAGCCAATAATTACGAGAACACAAATCTTAGATTATGGGGCATGTTATAAAATATGAATATGAATTCACATCATGCCAACAAGATTAATGAATACTCCCCAATAAAATGGTTTATGGTCACGAACCATATGTTTCCTATTAAAGTTTATGTAAATGTGTGAAACTTGTATTGGAAATCCACCACAACGCACAACAATGGGATTTTGAAGTTGATAATTCATTCAGGGGGAGAATGAGCAGCGAGAAATATGAAATGAATTATGATACAAAAATGCTGATCCTCACACTTATGAAAATGAACTTAAAGTTCAAGGGACAATTTACATTCCAGATCTAGTAGATGCCAGACAAGTTTTGTGACCTAAATAAAGTGACTAGATCATACATACGCTGCTAATGCTCCAATTAAAATGTGTGTCCCAACATTAAAATCAATGATTGATAGTGAGTCTGTGGCACGTCTGCAACGTGATAGACTAATCGATGCCAAATAAAAGTCCTCGAATGAAGAGATAAAATGGAGCATTAAAATGAAGATGGTCGAATCGAGGTAATAAAGACCCCACAATAGTCTCTTAAAGAAAAACTAGACATGAAGGTTATTGAAAACCCCGGGTACGTGCAAAATTATGAGATCTCAATAAATGATTATGATGTCTAGTAGAGTATGGAATCGAAAGAAATAAATCGACGTCGATAGTACTATTATATATGATTTTGTAAATAAAAAAGATAGCGCTATAATCATGGTGAGGATTATGAAAACATACATGCATGAAGTGTATGTATAAATGAATGGCCAAAAGATGTAAAGACGCAAAGAAAAATGAAAGTTTAAAGTCTCTTGTGACGAGACATGGTTATTGGGACTCAAGTCCAGATATATGAATGTGTAAATTATTGATATGCATTGGTCTTTGGAGAAAGTGAAATTAAAGTATTGAAATTTTCGATATAAGGCATAACTAATGGCACACAATACTTTCATAAAGACATGGAAATGATCATAAGATATGTTCTCATGTGGTGGCTCCAATAAGTCCGCAATATAATAAGTGATCGATATGCTGCCTAAAAGATAAATGAATAGAGCTCATGTAATGTTGAGATTTTATTATAAGATATAAAATGCAAGAAGCATGCTAGTGATTTTTAATGCTTAGAGTATATAAGAAAAGTTCTAGAACATTCTTTGATATTATTAGGCATATATGTTATAATCGCTTTAGAATATACTCACCAAAATTGTGCCATAAAATAAATATATTTTCCCATGTTACTTTATAAGAAGACTTGGTCTTCAATATGATGTCGGCTTCATATAGTTTGATAATTTGAATATTGATGGAACTCGCGTAGCTTCAAAGCGATTGAATGCTTAGAAATTGAATCTTGAAAGAAAAGATAATTTTTCCGATTGAATATCTTAAGGATGAAATCCTTGAAAATAACGAAAGCTAGAGAAAGATGCTAAATAACGATATGGATAAATGACGCCATGTTTATGAGGTCACGTGATGTCGAAAAGACCCCTTGATTTATAAAGATGATGATCACAATATGGATTTAAAAGTGTGATACTAAAATGCGTATGGAACGATTAAAGTTCTCGCTAATGGTCATACATGATATAATATATCATTCACTTTGAATTTGTTGGCAATGAATAACTTATGAAGTATGATGATATACTTGCATGAGGTGTATGACATATGGTAATATGAATATGCGAACAACGTAGAGAATATTTAGTCATGTGATTCTATAAGACACTTTAATATGCATTTCATCGAATCAATGAGCTTAAGTGATGTGATCATCGTGGAGAGAAGATACGCAGCACTCTTTTTCCTTGACCACGGTTTTGTCCCCACAGGTTTTCCTGAAGGTTTTAATGAGGCAACATCCCCGAGCGTATAAAGGAAGTATGTACTCTTTTCCTTCACTAGATTTTTTTCCCACCGGTTTTGTCTAGTAAAGTTTTAATGAGGCATAATCCTCAAACGGACATCCAAGGGAGTGTTATGGATAACTATAATATGGATGTCCATATCTTATAGGATATTGATGAGAGGTAATTGAGTTATATTAGAAGATGACCTCACAATGGTTGATCTCAAACCGGATATGTATTTACAAGTGGATGAACCGCAATTTCATGATGTTTAGTTAAGCATTTATTTCAATGACATCATTCAACCATGAAGAAATTCTAGTGATACAAGCAAGTCGAGAATGTGTTTGACTAAGAAGTGTCATACAACACATACATAGATCATGTGGTAATTCTTCGCAGGCGTGGCACCAACAGCTTTGCATGAAGATAATGCATAATGTATTTTTAACTTAAAGAAGGTTATACGAAGGGCGATCGATTTAAACATATTTTACCAAAGTTCTTCTTCACTCATGACTTATGTAAGAATGGTGATATTATTGTTCAACAAGTCTGCTCAAGCCACCTTGGCATGATCTATTTACCAAGGCACTTTCTACCTCAACATTTAGGAAACTAAGTCACAACATTGGAATGCATCGACTCAAAGAGCTCAAGTGATATAGTCATCGGAGGAGACAATACGTACGCACTCTTTTGTCCTTAGTCATGGTTTTGTCCCACCCGGTTTTCCCGACAAGCTTTTAATGGCGAAGATTCCTAAAGCAGATTAATAATATGGACATCCAAGAGGAGTGTATGATAATATTATGTGACGTCCATATAACCCATAAGAAGCCTGGCTACCAATTAAATATTAGGTTTTAACCATAATGTTTATCTTATATATACTCATCAGATCTCATACATTATGATATATAGAATAATACTTTCATTCCTCAATTTTGCTTACAACATAATAAGATTAGTATGCCTAAACTTTGACTTGATTATCAGAAATTAATAAATTGTTTACAAAAAAAAAATCTAAAAAACTCACAAACCATAATCACTCTCACATATTAATGTTGCATTGAATGAACATAAATTTCCATATAAAAATATTATGTATATATTAATGCTCTTAATTTCTTAAGGTGGCCTAATGCTTAAACTCATTAGAGGTATCATGTTCAAATCTCACTAGTTAGATACACATCGGGTTATATGGAATGAGCGTAATGCCCGCATTTTTTCAAACAAGCATCGAAGACCTATAGAGATTGTTCAGATAATAAAATCCACGACGTATTTTTGGATTCGTAATAGATCTAGATGGAATGACATAGGGTGGAATAATTGGTGTAATTACCCGTTAGTCGTGATGTAACGTCGCTTGTTTGCCGGGGTCCTCGCTGGCGACCGCCATGCTGTTGAACGAAGTTTTCCTTTCAAAAAAGATACACATCGGGTTGCTGGGTAAAGGTCAAAATCGCAGCATCACGGCGTTCGCGATATCCGAGTCAACCACTGACCCTTGTCGTAAAAAAATTCATCCGTTTACTTTGCCATTAAATTCAAGAGACAAGTTTTTTATTATATATTATTTAACATGAATCTAGCACAAAAATATTGAATTTTTATAAATGTGAAAGTGATACAATATTTTAGTCTTCTAGAGAGTAATGTCGTATTCCCTTTTAGTAGTGACGAATAACAAATAAAATAAACAAGCTGCCAAAGTGCCAAGTAAGCGGTAGTAGTACAGCTCATTACAGATAAGCCAGTCAACAAGCTGCCGTTGACTACACTTTTAAGTCAATCCTTCGAATAAACAATACACTTACCAAATCACATGTTTTTCGAAAACCACACCATGATCACCGATTTATTCATTAGATTCATTATTTTTAAATTTTAACAAACAATAAAAAACTATTTGTTACTTAATAAACTATTGTTATTTAATTGTTTTAAGTTTTAAACCATGTGACTAACAAAATGTTTTAACGTAGCACAAGTATAAAAATAGCACAAGTATAAAAATAGGGAATTGATCTGCATATTCATGTTTTTTATTGGTACACTTAATTTTACGTATTACTAAGTTATACATTTTTTACATTGTCGTTTTATCTGCTTGTACAATCATATGTGCAAATTAAAATAAAAATTGTGTGAATCAACTCTTTTAAAATATCAAAATTAAAATATTTGAAAACGATGATAGACTCATTTTCTCCGATTACCAATAAGTATCGAAACGTAGCCAATCTTATAACATTTACAAGATAATAAACTCTGTAAGACTAAAATTGAGTTTATCATAACTTATCCGAGCTTATAGCGTTTATAAGTTACTTAAATGTTTGTTTAAGCTTATTTTAAGGCTAAGTAGCTTATGTGGTTTCGCTTAGTTTCCAAAATCTCAAATATTTCAGCTTCTATGAGACTTTATAAGTTATTAAATTATAATAATAGATTTATGTAAGGCTCAAAATCTCAAAATAAGCCAAAAATTTTAAAAACCATGAAATATAAGCCGAAATTGAATAAGCTCATAAGTGCACAAATAAACTAAAACTAATCCAAACACCCCCTAAAACTATCAAATATAAAAAAGGAAAAGAAGATGACTTACATACTAACAACGTGACACGTGGCATTACCGGAACAATCACATTCAACAGAAACATTATAGCCTTTCTTATAATCAACCTTGCCCCAGCTTCCTTCATAATCACACGGATTATTATCATCCAGGTTCCATTTCTTCTTCATATCTAACCCTAGTTTCCCGCCAATTTCCTTCAACACCTTCACTGTTGCATAACAAACAAACACACAGTAAGTAACTAACTAACTAATTTTTTTTTACTCAACGGTAAATTTATAAGATGAGTAACGGTAAATAAGATTTACGCTCTTGTTTATCGAGCTCGGTTGCTGCGAAATTTGAGTGAAAAATGGAAGAGAAAGTGACGAAGAAGAAGGAAAATGAGAACACATAGTTCATGGTGTTTTAAGTGTGTGTGTAAACTGTAAAGTGAGGGAATGTTGTTGTTGAAGATATATTTATATACTACCTCAGTCTCAATTTAATCGTCTACATTTCTCTTTGGACGTCTCAAAAAATTGTCCACTTTCCATTTTTGGGTAGAAAAAAGAATTTAATAGTAGGAATATTCTATATGAGCCAATGGTAATCAGAATTATCCCACTTTTATTAAACTGTTTTTCCCCGACAATAATTTGTAGATTTTATGAGTAGAATTAGTTAATTAGTTAATTAATGGAAGTAGTAATAATTATTGGGTGATGGTGAAATGCGTGTTTGGTCCCATTAACCAGCTCATGTGGGTAGTTACTCTTGAGTAGTCTTGATGTTACTCCATAGGCTGTGTTTGGCAGCGCCATGTACGCTAAAATAACCCGCTTATAAAATAAGCCTGTCATTACGCATTATAAAATCATAGTTCTCAAAGGGCTTAAAACTTTACCCCATAAAAGGGCTAAAAACTTAAATTTGCTTATGAACCATAAATTACATATTTACCCAAAACTATCTAACATATACCATAAACCTATTTAATTATATCCTTTTAGAATTTCATAATAATAGTTCTCAAATTTCAAAATTTACCAAACAAGTCAACAAAATATAAATTTCAACTTTATTATATAAAGTTTCTACTTAGTTCTCAAATTTCATTTATCATACCAAACATACCCATAGTCATGTGGTTTGGCACCGGCTTACGAGGGCTGGATGGCTCATTTAAAATAAGTTTCATTTATAAAATAAGTTCGTTTGTCACGCAGAACTTTTACGAATCATAGTTTCACGGGCTTAAAACTTCAACCCCAAAAGCCGCTTAAAACTTTAAATTTTATACTTATAAACCACAAATTACATATTTACCCACAAAATATCTAATATATACCATAAACTCATTTAATTATATCCTTTTAGAATTTTGTAATAATAGTTCTCAAATTTCAAATTTCATTTGCTAAACAAGTTTACAAAAATACAAATTTCAACTTCTACTATAATAAAAGTTCTACCCAAATTTCTCAAGTTCTACTTCAATTTCAAATTTCATCATACCAAACATACCCATAGAGTGTGTTTGGGAGGGCTTATGCTTAGCTTCTAAAATGTTCCTATTTATAAAATAAGCCTGCTTCATTACGCCATATAATAAATCATAAGTTCTAAAAGTGGCTTAAAACTTTAAATTTAAAAGGTAAAAAAACTTTAAATGCGCTTATGAACCATAAATTACATATTTACCCACCAAAATATCTAAAATATACCATAAAACCTATTTAATTATACCTATTATAAAACCATAATTAATTATCTCATAATATAATATAAGAGTAGTGCTATAACCACAAAAACTTTCACAAAATACATCCACAAAATTAATCGGCATAGTTTGATTGGTTTATTTGATTATAGTTTCTATTTCTTCTTTTTATTAAACCAATTAAATAATACCACAATAAAAGTAACACGCTCATGCACAAGGACTTTGGTATTAGTCCATGTTTTTATTTTTGGATTGTCTTGAAATACTTGTCTATTACGTAGTATTATATTTTAACAAATCAAAAAGACTTTATTGATAAAGATGATATTTAATTAATAAAACTCATTAAAATTTTCTTAAACTATAAGCAGTTCGAAAATATACTTATAATTTTGTGACGGAGAAATTACTTTTTGAATCTACATATATGATGAAAGTGTATTTTGTATCTTTTGAATTTAGATAAGTATTTTTTAGTACCATAAAGTCATAAACTATTAAAGGTAGCGAATGGTACTCTAATTTTGAATAAATAAACTATTTTGTGCTCATACACAGAATTTAACTGATAAAATTTCAGAAAAATCCGAGCTTAAATGAGCTTGAATGAGGCTTATTTATTAAACGCGTCGTACGATCTTCATACCAAAGCTCGATTAAGCTAACAAACCTAAAGAAGCTTGAGAAACATATTTTTTTAATATATGTAAACATACGGCATACACATATAATTGTATGCGTACTTATGTATTTGTATAGAGCTCAAGCTTAATGTACTTAACAAGCCATGCTCGAGTCGAGCCTTATATTTTGTTTGGCCTTATCATTAAAAGGAACCGTTCTCGAGCTTGTAAAAAATATGTCACGAGCTGAGCTCGAGCTAAAAGAATAAGGCTCCAAACGAGCTCTAGCCTTATAAACTTTTACAGAGTCGTGCTCGAGCTCGTTTCTACCCTCATTTGGTAGTTATACTGATGAACATTTTAACTTTGAGGACAATATGGTTACCTTTTTCGTTAAATTTTTAACAGGTTTAAGTGTTAAGTGTGAGTGTGGTAGTAGAAATTTCACGTAGATAAGTTAAGGGTAACATGCTCCACCTTTAATAATTATGGGTGTTAGAAATCGCGTTTAGCTAAGTTCAAGGTACTAAACTATATTTTGACCTACATACATACAAGTGTTTACTACATGTGCCAATTTGAGACCAACTAGTTATAAATGACTCGGCAAATGTTTACTATGTTATAAGCCTTATTGATTCTTAGTAAATAGTAAATAACCAAGATGCGTCCAAATTGGGTATTTGATATAAATGTTAATTGTATGACATCTAACGGGTTTAGGTCGGGTTTAAAAGATTCATGATTTTTTTTACATTTCTATTCACTTTTCATTTTTGTACAAGTGGTTTAGGAAAGGACTTTAGAATCGGATGCGCTCGCCTAGCGAGAAAGGTCATGACAATGCCAATATAGGGGCAACCTAACCCAAAAACCCGTCGAGCCCAAACCTGTTTAGACTCGTGCACCCAAGTGACCCACCTAGACCCGACAACCGCTTTGACCCATTACCCAACCTAACTCAATCATGTTGCCACTTATAGTGTGCCACTTAAAGTGTTACCAACTCGAGTTTGTCACCTCGATATATTGTCCCCGATCTTTCACTTACTCATCACCAACATCCTCGTAACTTTCTCACCATTTACTTTAGGGTTAATAGACAAAGATGTCACTAAACTTTCGTAAATATTTGTCCCAAGTCACTAACGTCAGATTAATCATCTGCGCCACTATACTTTACGAACCTGTTATCGCGATACCGATAGGAAACAACCTATTGTTACCTGGTTAAGGTATACTCGATAGTTTTGGCACATGTTATCTAAGGTCTTAAACTTCATGAAAAATTTGTCCTAAGTCACTAATGTTTCATTCCCGTCATCTAAGCGTACTAAACTTTGCGAAAAATTTGTCTTAAGTCACTAATGAAAATTTTGTCCTAAGTCACGAAGTTTGTCCTTTACGTCCGCTTTTATACGTTTTATAGCTTCATCCGTTTTATACGTTTTGTCCGCTTTTATATGGTTTTATATTATTTATACGTTGTTATCCGTTATTCGCTTTCATCCGCTTTTATTCGCTTTAATCCTTTTTATACGTCCGTCTGTTTTACGCCGCCTATTTTCTTATGTTTTCAAACATAAAAAGGGACGAAAACGAATGAAACATAGAAAAACGGGCAAAACATAAGAAAATGGACGAAACGAAAAAATGTATCAAAACGATAAAACGGATGAAACAAATAAAACGATGAAAACGAATAAAACGATAAAAATGTACAAAACCATATAAAACGGACAAAACGATAAAAACGGATGAAACATAAAATGTATAAAACGGACGAAAATGGGAAAAACGACTAAAACGATAAAACTGACAAAAGCGTAAAAAGCGAACAAAACGATAAAATGAATAAAACGATAAAATGTGTATAAAATCGTATAAAACGAAAATTTTAAAGGTTCAAGAATACGCGCCACAACTCGCGACTTAGGAAAAATTTTCATTAGGACTTAGACAAATTTTTAAGAAAGTTTAAGACTAGATTATGCGAATGAAACATTAATGACTTAAGATAAATTTTTCAGAAAGTTTTAATGGGATTGTTTCAGATAGGTTTAGTTATGTATTGGCCACAACCTGTTACTAATCCTTCGAGCGACTAAGGTGACACTTATAAAAAGGTTAAGAATATACGAAAACCCACAAGATAAAATGACCTGTATTTACGTAATACAAACATTAATGACTTAGGACAAATTTTTTCGAAAGTTTAGAACATTTTGTATATTAACCCTTTACTTTATCCTGAATTTATTCAAAATCTATTTAAAAAATAAGAATAAAAAAAAAAAAAAAAGGCAAACATACAACACTTACGAACTGCACTCTCATTTTAAGTTACTCATCTCACCTACAACAATTACAAACGCGCACTTATTTTAAGTTACTCAAGCTAAAGTTGAGCATTAACGTTGTGTTCTTGAATTTTGTTATTAAAGAAATGTAAAGTAAACATTTTTTCTCCAAAATTGAGAGAAACACTTTACTTTAATAATCAACAAAAACACTAACTTTCATTCTATTTTCTTTTCTTTTCCTCATTAAACGCCACTTAAAACACAACTTCTTCTTTATTTTTCATTTTCTTTATTTTTCTTCCTTAACTCTAACTCGAGAAGACAATATAACTTTTATTCAATTCTTTTTCTTTTCTTCCTTAAGAATACTCGGTAACACAAATTTTACGCTTTTTCATTTTCCTTTTTTTTTCTTAACTTTAACTCGTAAACACAGAAGGCTAAGAGAGTATCTCACCTCTAATCGGATGTCCTGTATATAGCAAATCAATCATATGGTTACTAATGTTTATGTGTAGAATATAGAATTTTGATGCACTCCAAAAACATTTGCTACCGATAGAAGTTATTGTTTAGTTCTAAACTAGTTTTTACATAAAGCCCTCTTTTCCAAATAGAATTCAAGTTATAGTATTATCATCCTGTCTCATTAAAAAAAAGTGCTCAATTATAGTGGAGCACTTTGTACGAACCTCATAAGCAATAAGCATGCAAACCATGTTTGCTCAATTGCATTAAAAACAGTAAACATTTTGACGTGGCCACTCCTAGGAATATCATATGCGCAAGACGTTTTTACAAAATACTTGAATCTGACCCATCATGTTAGGTAAAACTGTGAGAGTGTACAAACATGTGAACTCTATTTTCCTTCAAAATTGTACTATTTATTTATATATCTTTTCGATCATTGATCAACATGACTTATCATGTTCATATGAACATTACAGAATCTCAATCCTTTTAAAATAGCATAACTATATATTTTTATAATTTCTTTCTTCTTATCTTTCTAACTTCATATGAAGATGACATGGGGATTGTACTTGTTTTTTCATCTTCTCATCCAATCATTTTGAAATATGTTAGACTAGTACCGGTGGTGACCATACTTGTGACCAAACAGCTCCACTACCTCATCGTCAACCCAGCTAAACAAAATGCTCGTAGTAAGGTGACTGCAATCACAACAAAAAAACATAATTCACAAAAATATATTAAAAAACACTCACACAAAAACAAACTCAATTCATTCGGTCAGCTAAGCGACTGAATATTTTAATTTTTGGGGAAGAGACGCGTTTGGTGTGGTCTAAATTTGGTCTTATGTTGAAGTAGTTAATTAGTTAACTCCATTGCTATTGATTTGTTTGTGAACACTTCAAATTACATGGAGTGAGTAACATAAAGAGAGATTGTATTTTACTATTGGTTAGGGGTTAAAGGGGTGGGAATGGGAAGGATTCAGTGCTACCACATCACAAATAATTTAGTGCTTGGTGAGGGTGAAGGATTGATTACCTCAGAATTGTAGAATGAACCATTATAAAGAAATTGGCGGTAAGTGATTGATTACCCACCTCACTCATTCCTTCGCATTCTTTCCTTTACTTTTCCCTTTCCTTTCCCCACTTTCAACCAAGTAACCCTTACTCTTTTACCGTGTGTGAGTAGTTTATATTTTTATTCTCAAATCATTGTTTATATTTTATATTGGTTTGGGTTAAGATAATGGTTCACTTTGATATTTTAACCAACCAATATATGTTTAAGAAGGTCAGACATCCTAGTAGTAGTATTTGATATCAGATGTCAAGTATTAGTGTTGTATATGTATTGTGTTTGTGTTTGATTTGGGTACGCCGAAGTTCAGTTTATGTTTATTTCTTATGATGTATATTAGTTGGAAATAATAATATAAGTTCACTTTTTTCATCAAAAAAATATATGTTTAAGAAGCCAATATGACATTAAAAGGAGCCAATATATCTTTCGTATGGTACCAGATCATTTGCAAACTACAAAACTTTGCAAAGTCTAAAAAGTAATTTAGTGCCACGCACTGTCTCTTCCTCCCTTTTCCACCAAAGGATAGTTACGTAATTTTGTAACCTCTTTCAATATACTTTTTTTTCCTCTCGCCTTCTTTTCATTTTTATTCTTTCTTGGATTCCCAATCACCCCATCCTTTTCATACCATCATCATCATCGATCTAACGCAACACCATCTTCATCACCATCACCATCACCGCCTTCACGCCGCCAAGACGACCGCCTTCACGCGTCACCATCGTGCACCAACTAGTAAAACTCTTTTTGTACTTTTCGACTTCATAATAATCGTAAACATGAAGATCCGTTGTTAAACGTGATAGATATAATGACGCACACCAAGTGCTCGATTTAAATGCTTCAACCAGTGATGACATAATCTGAGGTTGATGGGTCTGCATATGGTACAAGTTTGTTAAGTGAATTGGTATTTTTGAAATATAAAGCTACTTTTATTTGAAATTAGTTAGAATTATATTTATTTATGATGAATGTACAAATTTGTTAGCACATGGTATAAGTTGGTTTTAGCGTGATTATGTTAATTAATGTTTTGGTTATGTAAACTGGTACTTTGAAAGATAAGGTTGTCTTTTAATTTCTAGTTAGTTTAGTGTTCATTAGTTAGTCGTTTGTTCATTAGTTTTCTAACAAAAAATATTGTTCATTAATAAAAATGTTTTTCATTAATAAAACGAAATTGTTCATCGCCTAATTTTGTTCATCGCTTTATTATAATGTTCATCACTTTTGTAACAAAAATTATCGCTCATCAATAAAAGGTATTGTTCATCAATAAAAATATTGTTCATTTGTTCATCAATAAAATATTGTTCATCAATAAAAAATTGCTCATCGCTTATCTAAAAGAAATCACAATGCTCATCCGTTATGTTGTTCATCGCTCATCAATTATTTTTTATGTTACATTATAACGTTCATCGCTTTCATGTTACATTATAATGTTTATCGCCACATCACTTGTTCATCGGTTTTTTGAAATAAATAGTGTTGTTCATCGCTTTTCCGAATAAAAAATTATGTTGTTCATCTGTTAGCCACAATCGCCTTGTTCATCGCCACTTTTTTATCAATATTAAAAAATAGTAATGTTCATTAGTTCTTCGCTTATTTTTATATTGTTCATTAGTTGTTTTTATAACATTCATCGCCTATTTTTATAATGCTCATCGCTTTCAAAAAAAAATTATAATGTTCATCGCTTTTAAAAATAAATAAATAAATAGTAATGTTGATTAGTTCATCGCTTATTTTTGATATTGTTCATCGCTTATTTTTATAACGCTCATCGCTTATATTTTATAATGTTCAAGAAGCTAAAAATAACGCTTATCGCTTATTTTGATATTGTTCATCGCTTTCAAAGAAAATCATTATGTTCGTGAGTTTTCTAAAAGTATCTTAACTTTCATCACTTTTCTAAATAAAAATTATAATCGCATCGCTTTAAAAAAATTCATAATATTCATCGCTTTTTAAAAATAAATAAATAAATAGTAATGCTCATTAGTTCATCACTCATCGCTTATTTTTGATATTGTTCATCAGTTATTTTAAATTTTGTTCATCGCTTTATCAAGATTTCAAAACCAAAAACATAACGCTTATCAAATACTTTGTATACCAATAAGTACATTTGAATGTACTTTTATAAGAAAAATCTCTTTTACCATTTTATCAAATACTTATGCCAAGACTAAACGTCTAAATACGACTCAAGACACCATCTTTAACGCTGCGATATCTCACCATATCATATCGGATTTGAGTGATTCAAAATTCCGGTAAAGAACGGTCAAAAGCTCACAATTTTCATATTTTAAGTTTCAGAAAATTCGCTTTAAACTAGTCAAAATTAGAATTAAAACGTCAAAATTTCAAGAAAATCAATACTCACTTAAAAATTAAAAAAAGTTGTGATTTATTCATCAAAATGCATACCAAATTAAAGAGAATCAATTTTAAAATTATGGTGAAATCGGTTTTTAAGAAAGTATTCGTTTCATGTTTATTCATGCGTGAAAGCCATGCTAATTAAAACAAAATGGTCAAATGTCAAAAATACCTTTAACTTAAAATGCAGACAACTTGTCATCATTTCACATCATCTTATTACGACGGTTATAAAAGTATGTTTAAAAAAAAAAAAAACAACAACTTAAAATTTAATAAAAAGATAGAGGAAAGATGAGAGACACGTGTAAACTTATGTGTGGCTTTCTAAACTTTGCATTTTTTTTCACTTTTTAACTGCTAGCACCTCTCCAAACCTATGTGCAATTAAAAGGAGACATGTAATTTGAGATTTAGTCAAAGCCCAAAGGACACGGTTGGCAATGGCATGTTTGGATTTGCTATACATGTCGTTGACCGTACGCGTTTTCTGCTTCACCTATTAAGACCCTACGTACCTTATTTCCTTGTTTTAACATGTCATGTGTGGTGCATAACTTAAATACAATAGTTGCTTAATGAGTAATGACAAATGAGCACCCTACCACATGACCCTTTCACCTTTCATTTTCAATGTTAAGTTGGGCTGATAAAGATTAATGTAACATAGGTTTTCTTTAAAAGTCATGTCCTGTGGGCGTTGTAGCTATAAAATTATCAAAATAAGATCTTCAACATTTTATTGGTTCCGTTTCTCCTAACAATGAGGAAAGTACCTTTAAACTTGACGTAATAGATGCATCTCATCACGCATGAGAGGTCCTTACTCCTTAGCCTTTTATTTTGATGTTCATGCTGTTAAGGTCATTACATGTGGTGGGCGGTGAGATTTACGCGTGAATGACAAGAAAAAGAAAGTGATGTCGCTGATAGAGACCATCAGTAGAAACAAAAAATGTGTGTGTGGTACGTGTACTTTTAAGTGGGTATGTGTATCGCAAAGATATGTACGCAAACACGAGTTTAATTTATCGAGATATGAGTGTTATGTCACCAATTTCGGCGCTAAAGTCAGATTTTTTTAAAGAATATAAGAGAACTCAGACTTTGGGAGGCCGTGGCTTCCTACCTCCATTAAGGTCCGTCTCATAAGTAGGTGCGACGATAGTTAAATGGTGATGAACGTGGTGACCATTACAGTAGAGTTACAAGAGAGCGGGGAGGGATAAAAGAAGATATGACACTAAGTTAACTGTTATAAAACCTTTTACATCTACATTTAGCCTTAGTGTATATTTAATTGGTGGAAAAGTTATAAAATGGTTAAATTATTATGATATAGACAAGGAATAGCTTAAAAATGTTGGGTTTTACTAATCATAACAATTACATAAACAAGTAAACATCATCAAAGCACGCAATGAAAAGAATAGAATAATACTTGTAAATTAACTAACCGAATTAAAAGTATGCGCACATTTCATGAATCAATGCAATTGTGTTTATGAAAACCCCAAATCGTGATCAAGAACAAGAAACCCTAAACCCTAATAAATTAGGTTTGTGAATGTCGACCAACACCTATGTCGACCCACCAATGAAATCAACCACCAAGATTCACAAGCTCAAGCCGCGTGCTTGTCCTTCGCTCAGTACACACGCATTAATAGCGATTTGATGTGAAAAGCTAGTTTCTTGATCACGAAACAAACCAAATACATATTCTTTAGTTAAGCAAATCGAATCCCATGGGAAGGAGAGTTCGACCGCCACACAAAAGAAAGAGGAGAAGGAGAGAATTAGGTTTAAGTCACCAAGATTAGGTTTAGAATGAACACAATAGGATCAGATTTATAGTTAACCAATCTTGGAGGACAAGTTAATGTGTGGGTCAATAGAAACCCCAACCGATCGGCCAATCAATCCCAAAGGGATTCTAGATCCTTCCCGACTTATAATTTCATCTCTAGTCCTTTAAGTTTACATTTAACGACCGTTAGCCAAACCTCGTTAAATATTAACCATCGCTATATTTATTTCGTGACTAATAATTAATAATAATAACGCTTTATATATTATAATTATTTACATCAATTCTCATACGTAATGTGTGCAATCCCAAGTCTCGAAGTTCAATCCGGCCATACTAATATTAATAATTATCCATAAACCTTTCACCCCACTGGATATTACTTAATATAGTAATGACATTGGTTAGTCTAGCTTTCACACGCCAATGCCCCGTGATCAAATCGAGTATGGTCTCCTCGAAAACCATTTAATGATTCATCATTTTTACTTATCCTTTTGTTACTAATACTACATTAACTATGAATATGGATCAAGTCATTTCATAAGTTAATATTTTGTTTCGTTGTATTTCGATTGAACAAGATTACCAAATCATCCGAACGTATTCCGTGATAGATCTTGGGTAAGCCTTACAAACATCTTGTCAACCCTACGAGGGCCCAAATATAGTATTATACTTTGAAACAAATTCAAATGAACAAATTCTTCGACTACAAACATAACTCATGAACTTTGTAACACTTCCAAAAAATAGCCCTTATAACTACCAGCCACTTGATAGCGTTAGACTATCTTACACAAATGCACTACATTCACAACAGCTTATCCGGTATCTCAAGTCCGAGGATAAACACTTCATGATATACTTAATGACAAAATCCATAAAGTATCATCATGTAAAGTTGGATCCGCCCTATATTCAATTCATTAAATATCATGCGAATTTGACATGTCCCACGATCAATATACTTAAAGTATATTCTACTAAACTCGATTTGTCTTAATTCAATGACATTCCACATCATTGATCGACAACGGACTTTTAGAATAACATAAGTTATTCACGGATTAAACATGCAAATATAGGATATAATATTAAGAAAATGAAAAATAAACATAACCAATATTTTATTTCATTTAAATAATATTTGTTCAAAACATCCCTTATCCAAATACTAAATAGATCAATGCATGATAATACTGGTTAATGAATTATGTCTCAAGTAATGACAATCATGCTTGTTGACAAGGCATAATTTCAAATAACTTTGATCTATCGAAATTTTGAGAATACTTATTTCAAGAATTCAACTAGTGAAGTTCTTGTATGTGTGCATTCAAAATATCTTGATATTGCCACATAATATATTTCATAAAGTGTGTGACATCCTCAACACCAATTTATGACAATCAAACTTTCAAACAATTTTAAAGTTTAAAGCATTCTAATTCTTTATTGTATAATGCAACTATGCTCTTGGTTGAGCACAACTAGTTCACATGGCCATTTACAAGGATGAAATCTTCCCATGACTAGTATTGAGTGTCATCTCAATTAAACCAACATCATTGTATACAAACAACAATATGCTCTTTAAAATCTCCGTAAACTTCAATATCTATAGTGTAATGCTTGATACCTTCCAAACTTTCAAGTTTGTTGGCTATGACAATTATGCAACAATTGTCGATTGCTCATCCTTAGAATTTTGAGAGCAAATCCAGTCGAGGAATGTAATTCTAGATTCAAACATATTATATTAGAATATTCATTACACTAGTTATCTAATAACTTCATTAGATATCAATGTTGTCAAATCATCTTGCATTCAAGCATGATACAACAATAACATGATGTACATGAAAAATCCTTATGTCAAACAAAGATTTAATTCATGTTCTACATATCCATTTTCCAAATGATATATCATGTTCTATTAGACTCATTAATTTAATACCGCCATGTTTATTAACAATAAACATATACTCCAAGGTCAGATGTCTTATTTTCTAAATCTTTCATGTGAAGTTCCATTCCAAACTTAACATTTAGCTTAGATGGAATGTTACTACCCACAACATATAAGATTTAAAGAAAATAAACACAATACTCCCACTAGCTTTCGTGAATACTTAGAAATTATCTTATTTTAATTTTAAACCAAAACTTGGATTTAATAGTTAAACATAAGAATCATCTCCTAGATGCATGCATATATCCATTCATGGATTCTGCCGCTTGTACATTTCCAAAGATTATGTGAATTCATAAAACTCATTTGTATTACTTATCGCCCTCGCAAAAGTAATCACACAACAAAGAGTTTTAATATCCAATTGTCATTTTCATATCAATGAAAATAAGTATGACAATCATAATCATTATATATTTAATGTGCCAAGGAAAGAATATTCAATCACGCTTAATTGCTTAAGTGTGATTAATAATCTTGTCACAAGCCATGCATTAAACACATGTACAATTTTGTCCATATGATTTCTACACAAAGAATTTTAAACCGCTAGGTTTTCCTTCCTTTGAAGAAACTCATCTTTATTAAGATAAACCAAGTTTACAAAGTTGATTATCTCTTCGACAACATCTTTACATTCATAGTATGAATAATTTACCACAATTCAATATTAGGTAATATATCATTATGATTAACAGTTTACCATGATCCCAGAAATCATATTTCTCATCATATCAACTATCTCGAGATATCCTTGCGATCTATGAATGAGAATTCCATCATTTTGAGGTATATCATATTTGACCTCATCATGATATTCACTAGTGTATTTTAGAAGATTATGTGTTTTGTAATTGTAATTTAATCTCTTCAAGATCTAAACAAAACTCCCACTTTCTTTGTAATCTAAAGACTATCTATAAATACTTTAGCAATTAGAACAACACTAAATTGTTTTCTTGTGGATATTACAAAACACATTGACAGCTTCAGAATCTTGTTTGTTAATAACCTACCCATAAGTAGTTTTAACAATTCAAAACTTCAATATATAAGACTCAATGTGATTCATCACATTCCATACTAAAATGGTGTCTTATTAATCTTCTAGGTTTGAGTTTTATTAAGTATATCTAATCAATACTCAATTTTCTAACCTTGATAACTTTTGGAAGAAAGAAGATATTATTATCTTAAATCAAACAATATAACAAATGTTTGATTCTTCTAATCGAACATTCCATATACATACAAGATTTCATTAGAATTAATATTGTAAGACAATCTAACAATATATAAGATAAACATATTCCTTTGGCTTACCTATTTACCAACTAAGACAACTTAATGGTATAATAGAATTTTTAAGCCAATTGCATACTTTATAACATGAGTATTCTTTGACAAAGTCAAAAGACATAACAGTTATAATATCTTACTTTATATTATAAGTCTTTAAAAGACTTCATGTTGGTGAGTTTATACATAAACACATAACCATGTATAATTTAAAGTTATTATGAACACCACGCCATGATTTCAATTAATTAATTTTTCAAGTTAATAAACTATTTATGTCATTCCAAGAATACACAAATATTTAAAATAGCATTATATTACTTTATTTATTTTATGTCATTCCAAGAAGTGTTCAACTTAAGAAACTGTAAAAACATCCACGCCCGATCCCACGACAAGTGGAGATTTACCTTGAGATTACAATCTAGTCAAAATCTCACTTAAACTAAAATGTAACTTCAAGTGTTTCTATAATTTTGAATGACATAAGACATAAAAGTAGTCTATGTTATAATCTTGACACATGTTCTAAACAAGTCAATCTTATTAGAACGATAATCTCTTATCTTACGATCAAGAGAATCCATTAATCATATTTGTATGTGTTTGTTCTTTGCACACAATTAATACTTCTCCCACTTGGCATAGAACAACACCATATAGCATATAAACACCATGACATTCGCTTGTTTATGTGAGCAATATGATAGTGTCATAGATATATAAGCATTACAAGTAGATGTAGAGCACTTAATTATCAAGGAAACGCTCATGACTATCCTCGAGAATATGAATGTCTACATTTTTAAACGTAATGTATTATTTTAAGAAAATCTAGAAATAATCCGAGTCACTACCAAGATAATAAATCTTGTAACTCCCATCGAATTAGACAACGTTACAATAATGTCTTATTCAAGAATACACCACAATACTCCCACCGGATTTGACAACATTGTAAGTGTTGCATTAACCAAAGAAAATAGCGTGCTATTACGCTGTAACTCCTTTCAAAGACTATTCGTAACAATTACTTAGGTACTAAAAGAGTGTATTCTACTGCAGATGATGAATCATCCATCATACTATTAACTTGAAAATTGAGCATGCAATTTCTTCCTCAATAGGTCTACTATCCCCACAATGGTGTGTAGCACTGTAATTGGTCAAAGCAAAACAACTAGATACAATATACTAGTTTGTCTTTACCAATTTTATGTAATTAGTCTAGCTTCTAATTTCATAGCTCATAAAATATCAAACATGTTTTCTAGTTGACCAAAATGTCATATAAGAATTCAATCACCAATGAGGGTAATGAAATCTCTTAAGGAAAATATGGTGTGCAATTTTCTTAACTATTAAAGTTGTTATGAGTTATATTAGAATTTAGACAATTCTAATGTTCCTATCATACCTTTCTCAATCATGAAAAGGAATAGATTGAGTCTCACTCTTCTTCCATGGAAAAGAGTTTATGTTTGTCTTTAGTAAATTTTTTTCTTGATCCAACATTTGTTTTAAAATGTAACTAAATCAATTTACCAAAGCCCAAACTACGCTTACGGTTTAATGTTGCATTAATACAATCAAAAGAATTTTCAAAATTCAGCTTTTAGTATTTTCGATAATAAAATCTTTCAAGAAAATAAAATACCCTTGGTCAATATTCATATTAACCATAGAATTTTCCTTGAATCTAGGACCCTATTATCATAGTTTCACCACATCGCTGATCCGCTAGTGATGAAAGTATAGAATAGGTAATTGTCGAAGAACAATAATTGACAAACAAGTTTTCAATTCCTAGAAAATATGGGATTTACAATTTTGCCAAAACAATTAATGCAAAATGTAAGCATGTTTTATCCCATCTTATGCCTTAAGTCATAGGTCTCACTAACTAACTTAATTAAGTTGTCTAATTTAGAAACTGCAAATCGTTAAGCTGAGGTCTCACACAACAAAATAATTCACCTTGTTATTGTAATCTAGATCAAGGTCTCACATAACTAAATTACAACTTCAAGTGTTTCATATCATTAGATGTCATAAACTTAAATTAAAAGGGTACAATTTTTGATGTGTAATCAAAACTTATGTATAAAGAAGCATGCATACAACTTTATAACACAAAATTTTCGAAAAAACTTACTTGTATTTTAATTGCTAAGATTAAATTCTACAAAGTTTTAATCGATGCGCTGAGAAACTTACAATTTTGCACTAAGATGCTTCGTACATAGAATGGTTATACTAGGTAGCTCCAATCGAACTCACAGGGGCAGAGGACCGTGTAAGCAAAAAAACATAACCTTAGACATCCATTCATGACTATGCGCACTTCTTAAACAACCCCTTTGTAGTTTGTTCTAGCCAAGTGAGCCGCTCTAACCATTTAGCACAACAGATCAATCGATTAAAAGTTCAAGAATAATACTTAGATAACAAATCGCCTTATTATTTAGTCCATTTAATTTTCTATTCATAAAAACCCTTTTGCTTACTAACATGTCAAACAATATATAAACAAAAAGCATTTTAATAAAATTAAAAGGAACTCAAATAATATATACATATAACTTAACAATTAACATATGTAAAACAATTAGCCACATGCATAATTATTTCGATAAAACCTAATAAACAATTCTAGGCGAAATTGCATACATCAACTAGGGCTTTCAACTACAAGGTAGATGAGCCACATACATCGACAAGTCGATCATGTAAGCCAAAGTCAATAGTATACCAAATAGCACATAACTAATTTTTATTAGTATAATTGAGGTCTTCCCAATTCAATATTATCAAATAAATAAACATGTGTATATCACTTAACAATTAATCAAAAACAATACTCCATGGCAAAACATGCATGTTTCACCATGGATTCCTCATAACAATTATAATCCCAAGATACGCATATAATCATGGCACATAACAATTATTCATGAAAACCACATAAAATATACATGCAATCCTAGGGTTTCTACAAGTTTTACAAAAATAAAACCTAATAAACAATTAAAGGGTAATCGACCCAATAATAAAAATTAGGGTTCCAATTTTCAAAACCCTAGAAACCATAAAAGCATATAATAATCATAAAGATTCAATTTTATGTGTTTCGTAATTAATTACAACATATTAACTACGTGATGCCACCGTTGGGTTTTACTAATCATAACAATTACATAAACAAGTAAACATCATCAAAGCACGCAATGAAGTAATAGTGAATAATACTTGTAAATTAACTAACCGAATTAAAAGTATGCAGCACTTTCATGAATCAATGCAATTAGGGTTTATGGAAAACCCCAAATCGTGATCAAGAACAAGAACCCTAAACCCTAATAAATTAGGGTTTGTGAATGTCGACCAACACCTATGTCGACCCACCAATGAAATCAACCACCAAGATTCACAAGCTCTGCGTGCTTGTCCTTCGCTCTCGACACACGCATTAATAGCGATTTGACGAAAAGCTAGTTTCTTGATCACGAAACAAACCAAATACATATTCTTTAGTTACAAATCGAATCCCATGGGAAGGAGAGTTCGACCGCCACACAAAAGAAAGAGGAGAAGGAGAGAATTAGGTTTATAAGTCACCAAGACAGGTTTAGAATGAACACAATAGGATCAGATTTATAGTTAACCAATCTTGGAGGACAAGTTAATGCGGTTGGTTAGAAACCCCAACCGATCGCCAATCAATCCCAAAGGATTCTAGATCCTTCCCGACTTATAATTTCATCTCTAGTCCTTTAAGTTTACATTTAACGATCATTAGCCAAACCTCGTTAAATATTAACCATCGTTAAGATTTATTTCGACTAATAATTAATAATAATAACGCTTTATATATTATAATTATTTACATCAATTTCATACGTGAATGCAAGAATCCCAAGCCTCGAGCTCAATCCCATCATACTAATATTAATAATTATCCATAAACCTTTCAAAAAGAACATAGAGAAGGGGTGACGAAGTTCAGGAGGTGGGCGGGGAAGGGGCTGCGTCGATGGGTGCGCTTTTGATGAGAAGTTAGGATTTTATTTTCGCTTTCGTTTTTTTACGAGAAGTTCAAGTTATGCGACACTTCATACTTGTTTTCAGAGGATTCATAGAGCATGGGTGGCCTGACCTCTACAAAAGATTTTGTTTAACTTGTTCATTGTGCTAAATAGAAAAACAAATTTGTTCAACCATTTTGCCTCCCTAAATTTAATTCTTGATATTTTGGCCTTTCTTAAAAAGGATGGCTCAAGCTTCGTTCATGATTGTTTTGAATAATAGCAACATCAGTTCGAAAGTTTAATGAATGATAGGACCACACTATAATCTTTTTATCATCTTTGCATGGACTTTTGGCTTCATTCCCATTTGTTTGTTGATAATATCTTTGGTTGGCAATTGGCAATTTGGTGGCAATTTGGCATCAATTAAATGTAACTTCATTAAAATAAAACTTATTAGCAAACTTGTACAAATAATTTTATGGAAGCATTGTTGGGTCAATGGTAACATATTTGGTATCAGTTTTGTATAAGAGAAAAACCACGTTTTACAGAAATAAGGATCTTAATTGTATGTGCGCTATGCATACAAATGTGATTTTTAAAGAAGATCGTGTTACATATGAATTTGTTAGATAAATTGCATAACTTAAGATTTTGTCAAGTTGTTTCTTGCAGCGAACACTATAGTTGTTTGTTTATTAAGAGGCTTTGAATTTGAATCTGATTCACACATCTTAATTTGAATCTGTAGCTGAAATGTCTCAATCTGATTTCATTTTAATGTGAATAAGAGATCGTAACTCAATCGACTCATATAAAATGTTTATTTTTGTAAAAAGTTGTCAGAATTTGTTAGATTATCATGAAAAAAATTCACCATCATAAAACACGACTTGATATCGACACAACAACAAAACGGATTATGGTTGTGGTTACATGAATGGTCGATACGGGTAACGTGTTTAATAAAGGGTCATGTTTGATTGACATTCTCAACCCATCAAAATTATCTTTGAATTATCGTGATAACATTCAGTACGAATTGTCACCCATAACTATTATTATCTTCTACATTTTTTATTTAACAAAAAATATGTGGTGATTTTCTTTAAAGGTGTTGGAATCACTCATAAACTATAATTCAAGTGTTAGTCATTATTATGTAATAGGTAGCTTATTATGGCCTTTATGTTTGTTAATAGCCTTAAGCTTATGTAGAAGGCCCATGAGCTTAGGCCCAAGCCCATTAAAGAAAGGATGGAAACTAGGGTGTTGCCTAGTTTTCCTCCTATAATACTTATGTAAACCTTCATTTGAAGGTTGGTTGTTCAAGTTATTTCTCTCATTACACATCTACGCCTAACCGTGCTTTATATCGTGTGTGTGTGTGTTTTATTTGTTCAATCGCCTTATCTCTTTCTATATTACTTGTGTTTGTAAAACTAGTGACCTAACAATGGTATCAATCGCCTAATAGTTGAGTGAACGATTGTTTGAAGTGAGTATTGGTCTCACGCTTAACTTGCGGTACTACACTTTGGTTTGATCAAAACGCATTTTTTACACTTTTAATCCAAGATTCTTGTCCTTTCAACGTTATAAGGTGTTAAACTAACGCTTTTGACAAAAGTTTCAAACTTTATGTGTGTATCATTGTTTTCTACTAGTTTTCGAACGAGGGTTAAGTCCCACGATAACTGCTTTTAAGAGCTTTGGATCATCAAGTTTCACACTTTTGTGTCTTTTGGTGTTAGTGAAGCTATTTTATCACACAAAAACTGGTTTAGAAACATCTTTGGGCAAAATCAAAATTACGAGTAATCCTACGCGTAGCAAAACCCTAATCCTACGCGTAAGTTATTCCTTGGTTTGATCTTCATTTTCGTAGTTTACTCCGTGTTTTCTTACTTGGATAAGTCTGAAAATACGTCGACTTTGGATATCTTTTGCACTGTGACAGTGTAAAAGATTACTTGGGATAAAACCCTAAAATTACGCATAAGCATAAGCTTACGCTGTGAAATCCCACGATAAGAATTTTCTTACGCCAAAGCATAGTCTTAAGCATAAGATAATCCTCGCCTAACTTTTGCCTAACTTTTGTCTACGATAACTTTAGCGTCTTTTCCCTACTTACGCGTAAGTTAAATCTACGCGTAACTCCTTGGTGTGTTTTACGCATAAGTGCCACTTGGTTATTGTGATTTCTACTCCTAAGGACACTTCATCAACAAAGGTTCATTCGACTACAAAGATCCATTTTACCAACACAAGTTTTCAACATGTCACAACCACCATACTCTAACTATTTCCTTACACTTATCCTCAACGACAACAACAACTAAGTCCACAACATCAACAATGGAATCAACAACAAGCTATTTATCAACAACAATTTAATCAACAACATACTCCACAACTTGAGCAATTCCTCCACCACAAATGGTACAAACACCGCCAAGTCTTCAAGTTCAACCCTACACAAATGACTTCAATCAAAATCCATCAAGGAACAATATGAAGGAACCCACTTGGTTTGCAAAGATGTGTGAAGCTTTAAGCGACCAACAATCAATTCATGAGGTTGGATCACTGATAGACCTCCAATGCTCACTCCAGAAACTACGATCAATGGGTGATAAGGTTCTTTAGGTTTTGTGATCTAAAGAAGCCACATGGAAAGTTCTTAAAGAAGGTTATCTTGAAGGTCCATTTAAGATGCCTCATCGTCATTGTACCCGAGATCCAAATGCCATTCCACAAAGATGAACAAACGAACATTACTATCACATGAATCCTCAAGAACTTCTACACTATGAAATGATGAACTTGCAATGGAATATATCCTCTTAGGATTACCAAACCCAATTCTTCGTAGTGTTGATGCTCAAAAGACCGCATGTAAAATGTGGGATCATATTCGCCTTCTTATGGAAGGATCGGTACTCAATCAAGAGGATTTGGAATCCAAAATATACTTGGCTTATGAACACTTCATGATTGAACCTGAGAGACACTAGAGTCCTATCATCATCGCTTTCGAGACATCATCAATGATTTGGATAAACACAACATCATCATGCCAAGAATTGCGATGAATACTAAGTTCCCGAGTAGTCTAGGTCCCGAATGGGAGAAGTATGTCATTTTCTCCGCAAGCGAAGAATATGCATCATTCTACATATGGATTGTTGTACGATTACTTGAAGCCTCATGAAAAGGAAGTTGATCGTGAAAGGATTCTCCGTGCTCAAATTGCTCCACCTACACATCCGAAAAATCAACAACTTGCCTTATATACTCAACAAAGTTATCCTCCTCAACAAGCAACTCAACCAACCGCCTCACCACACCAACCGATCAATCACAAAGAACCTCAACAAAATCAATTGGTTCCTTACAACAACAACAATGATCAAGCACTTCATAGTCAAACTAATGAGGAATCCGATCCGCTCAAGCATTGCAACAGGATTTGTTATGATTGCTAATGCTTTTAGCCGTTATACCAACAAATCCAACAATCATATTCGCTCCTCATCCAATACACGAAATCAGTTGTGAACAATGGATGAGTTAAAGTTCGTAATCGTGGTTATGGTCGTCAAATGGGAGGTGGTCAAGGGTTTAATGCTATGGGTAGGAATAACAACATAGCTCAAGTGGTGGAACAGAAATGCTCGAGAATGGGTTGAATGGTCTTCGATGCTACAACCGCAATGAGAAGGACACTGGCTAATGCATGCCCAAAGCCAAGGACTAGGGCAATGCTTATTTCAAAGAGGCTCTTCTTTGGCTCTTAAGGATGAAGTCGGTGGATCTCTCACAAACAAAGAACAGAGCTTTATGGCGTATGCGCACTCGAGATGATGATATGGAGGACTTGCAGCCAATGCATTGTTATGTTGATGGCTAATATGCATGAGTTACACATGAGTGAAACAGCCCAAGAGTTTGACAATCGATGGCTTGTCTCGTGCACCGAACAAACCATCATCATATCTCGAACTAATATCTCCGCCAATATCTCGAATCCGACGGCTCGATCGCTCAAAATGAGTCATTTACATCTCATTCGACAATTTTCAAATAAACCTATAGTTACATTTGACGATCAAGATGACCTTATGGTTTCCTTTGATAATCAAATTGACTCGTGGTTGTACTTGAGGATCTAAATAATGATCATGTTATGACTCACGTTGAACAAGCCGAATGCTGCCTCATCCAGATTTTGCTCGCTTAATTCAAGACCATCAAATCAAAATGGAGGAATGTTATGCATTAAATAAGGAATTAAAAAGAAAAATGCATCATTAACCAAGGATTTTGAATGCTTACAAATGCAACTCAACTTTTTCAAAACTCAAGAAAACCGTGAAAAAGGTTTTGAAGTCGCTTTGCTAAATCTCATCAAAATGAAAAATATTTAGAGAGACAGATCGTGATCTAGCCGCTCAAGAATGCTTTGTTGTCCGAAATAGAACAACTGAAACATGAACATAAAAAGCAAATTAACGCCTCACATTGGAAAATCAAAAGCTAAGGTGAGTTGTTAACTTGTCAAAAACAGCTCCGTGATACAAAAAGCATTCAACAAATCGGGTAGATGACCTTCTTGAAGAAATTATCGGCTAAACAAAATTAAAGAGTTTAAAACTGTTGTTTACAAACATGGTGAATCAAGAATAGCTATTGAAAAGTTTACTTTAAAACCCAATCCAAAAGGATATGGACCAAATCTAGCCGACATAAACCAAAGCTTTCACTAAAAACATTCAAACCAAACTCAAGTTTCCAAGCAGTAATATAAAATTAGTGATAATGTTATGAGTGTTGTTGAATATCATCGTCAAGAGGAATTAGATGCGAAGACGAGAGTCGATCAAAATTAAAAGCATTGTTTACAACAAACCTTTTAATTATTCAAACCGTCACTTTCGTCACCAATGGATTCTTCTAACACACCAAGGGTTATCATCAAAACACCGAGTCTTCTAATGTTAATCCCCAACCGATTATGCACAAACTTATGGTCCTTTACCTTCCATCGTTGAAGTAAACTCAAAACCCGAAAATCAAAAATTCTTAGATATTTTGACATTTTCATGGTCGACCTCAAAATTTTACAACATGAGATAGAATATCGCTCGAAATCAAAATTGATCATTTTCAATTATCTCGGCGCGAGAACAAAGAGACATTTTTCGGAAAAATCTTTTACCTAACGTTAAAATTTGAAAAGTTGTGCATTAGCTTGGGAAAAGGATTTTCATAAGGAACTTGAGTGATGAAGGTCGTTTTCGAGAAAACCAAACATCTATTTCTAATACTAAACGTAAAAAGAAACCGTTGAGAAAAGATGTTGATCGACTCTTGAAAGATGTTATCTGTCCGATATCCATAATGTTGTGTTATTCTATTCTTTGCCACATGCATCCGATTATATCTCTCGCGATAATGTTGAGTCTGTGGTAATCGCTGAGAATATTGATAAGGTGCTTCAAATCGAGTCTTTAAAAGTCGATGTTGAACGATTACTTAACGAACTTTACAATGCAAAACGTCATCTTAATTGGTGTGAAAAGATATTCACAATCAACAACTTGGTTCTCAAAAGAAAATCGCCAGATTGCAAACAAAATCTTTTGATCCTAAAATTGAGCAACTGGATGATCAAAACGTGTCTTTGAAAAGTCAAATCTCAAAATATGAACAAGAGCTTGTAAAAGTTAAACAGAATATGGTGTCATATTTGACTTACTCAATAAGACTCGTCATGAAGCATCAAACGAACTTGATCACTATCTTGCTCACACTAGAGAAGTCATGAATTTTCTTTGGTAATATTCGCTCGAAAATCAAGATTTGATTCACACTATCTCTAAGTTAAGAGAAATGTTAGGAAAGTATGAACAACTTCCGCCAACCATCATTAAGAGATTAGCACCAGAACACTCAGTAATCGTGAACCTAGAATCCCTACCGCCAAATCACAAGTTGCTAACGTGCTTCCTTCTATCAAACATGAATAATTGCGTCTTTTCCAAATGTCCGCACTTCACGACCTAGGAGCACTCAATCAAGAATAGGAAGTTGCGACTTAAGAAAAGATCAATAAGGAATGCTAAAGTAGAAGAACACCCTAGGACTATGAATAAGATTCACGTTGCTTCCACTATAGATATTGCGTCGGCAAATGTAATAGAAATAGTGATGTAACGAATGCTAAACCATTAAGTACTTTTGATATTCACCGATGCACCTTGTGTTATTTGTCGTAAAAGTATGAATTCGATTGTCATGACAAATGTGTTGCTAAAGCTATAATCTCTCGCTAGGAAATCCTAAGACTTGGAATACCTCTAGGCCCACTAATCATTCTAAGTCTGTTTTGGTAGACCGCCTTCTTTAGATTCTACATCATCCGTTGTTGTCCTCGTAGCTCCGGTTCCTCCTAAGAATGTAGTACCACCTAGTGCATTCACAAAGACTAAAGCAAACAATAGTTATAGATGGCGAAATGGATATATAACACATTAGGATTTAAATGGATGCCTAAAGTTATTAATGTGTGTATGTCTACTATCATCGCTTGTAACCCTCTAACATTTCGGGTTCCACATCTACTTTTATTCCATTTGTGTCGCGTCATGTAATGCGGTGATCTGAGATCATTCTCGATTGTTGATAGCGGATGTTCCCGACACATGACAGCAACCTTAAACTGTTATCAAACTTTATTGCAAAGTTCATTGGCACCGTCGTTCGGAATGATCACTTATCATGGGCTACGGAGACTATGTCAATGGGAACATCGAAATCGGCAGGTTTACTATGTGGAAGGCCTCGGTCACAACTGCTTTCGATGGGTCGGTTTGTGATGGAGATTTGGAGGTTGCTTTCGGGAAAAACTTGTTTCATTCGTGATCTACAAGGAAATGACCTTATGTGCGGCTCGCAATTCTAGTCTCTACACTATATCTATGCAAGACATGGTTGCTTCATCTCCCATCCGCTTACTTTCAAAGGCAACATCAACAAAATCCTCGCTATGGCACCGCGTCTCTCACATCTAAACTTTCAAACCATCACCAACCTTGCTCGACACAAACTTGTTGAAGGTCTCCCACGATTCTAGTATTCAAAAGATCACCTTTGCTCGACTTGTGAACAAGTAAAAGCACTCGTGCTCATTTTCCTTCAAAGGTGGAACATAGCTCTCAAAGATGTGCTTCATCTTCTTCACATGGATTTGTGTGGCCCGATGCGCGTGCAAGCGATCAATGGCAAATGATATATCTTAGTAATTGTTGATGACTACTCACGATGGACTTGGGTATACTTTCTTCAAGCAAAGACCAAGCTCCACAAATGATCATCACCTTCTCACGAAAATTCAAGTTCACCCGCAACACCGTCCGCTAATAAGAATGTATAAAGGAACTGAATTTGTTAACCAAACCCTTCGTGAATTTTATGAGAAAGTGGGAACTCAAAGATCAAACATCTATTGCACGTACACCGAACAAAACGGAGTTGTTGAAAGACGAAACCGAACGTTAGTGGAAGCTACAAGAACCATGTTAATCAATGCTAAACTTCCAGATTACTTATGGGCGTGTCGATTCATCGCATGCTATACTCAAAACCGTTCTATGATCATAAAACGCCACTACAAAACACCTTTCGAGCTTGTCCACAACCATAAACCGAATCTCAAACACTTTCATGTATTTGGATCCCTTTGCTATCGAATAATGATCGTGATGATTTTGGAAAGCTCAAAGCCAAAGTCGACATTGAGTCTTTATTGCGTGAGAATTCTAAAGGTTAATTCGTCATACAAAATAGGTGATGGAAACGATTCATGCTCATTTTGATGAACTCACGGAAATGGCTTCAGTACAACAACTTAGAACCCGGTCACAACCGCAAACTTCCTCAACCCCATCATCACCGAACATAGCCCCTAGCTCACTCGTCAACAAATGGAAAGGTTATTTGCTCCATTATTGATGAACGACCTAAAGTAGTCATTGGGGTTTGCACAAAGTATGGATACGAAAATGACCTCTATAAAACCTACCGTTTGATTTAATAAAACAATCGTTTACAAAATAGGTCCCAAATTTACAAAGTTTGATAATACATAAATATATTACAAGTCCAACATGGTTTTGAATGGTAATTGTTATAATGTAAAAGATGTCAATGTGCCATGCGACTCAAAAGCTCCATGCCATGATGAGTATGCCTTAGATACACGAGATAAAAACATGCTAAAAGTGTCAACACAAAGGTTGAGTGAGTTCATAGAGTTTGTGATGAAATGTCAAGCCTTTCAAAATCGTTTATGCAACAAAGGCATTGTAAATCCACTCGGTTCAAATTCCGCCCATACAAAACTTGCAACCTGTGTGTTCACAACCCATTACCAAAATATGGAATTTTCAATCTTGTTTGTAAGTAGGACATGATGCCAAATGAATATACAAGTAATTAATGCAAAGACTTAAGGTATCAACCTCTTGACAAGTCTAAATTGTTTGTTATGTTTCATTGAATAACATGATATTCCCAAGACATCGACTCAATGAAGTTCCCAAGACATTAATACCTCTCCGGTAATCCCAAGACATTAACCGATTCAATGATAATGTTGAGGCATAATTGAAAACAAGTTTAGCACATTCAGGCACATATCTAATAAACAAGACATAATGTCCAATGAGTATGATATAGGATATGACTAACATTAAGTTGTATAAATGTAGTTTCAAATAATCAAGATAGTCATACAAGTATTCAAGCATGTATCTCCCCAAAGTAGTTCAAAACAATTTAAACGAGTAAAAGGGGTATGAACTCACTTGATATGATTGATATGCTAACAAAATGAGGTACATCGAAAATATAACGTGAAACTATCCTGGACCTAAAACGAATGATATGATATGTAATGAGTCATGAAACAATGTTATGCATGCATTTCATATGATATCCATACCACTTGTATGTTTTGAAAATAATGTTTATCGTCAAAATATAAGTTTATGACATCTTGACCATTCTTAAATACTTTACAAGTATTTACGTGTCATCCTACAATGGTTTTATAATGATTTATAGTGAAATTATCACTTTTCTCGAAAATAAAGTCGCTTGAAAACAAAAATGGTGCACTATCGTAAAATGTTAGGTTAGAAACGAACTTCGACAGTTTTGGAAAGCTTGTATCATTATCTCAAAGTTTTAGTATTTAAGTTTTCATCCTAAAGGTCTCGATCACAAAGATAATAAGGGTTTAAGATGGTGGTTTTGTCTAATTGTGTGTAAAAAGTGAGTTTATAATTTTATTCCGTAATTAATTTATTAAACTCCGCTAGACAAACGGTTGGACATTTTGAAAAATAAGCTTGGTGAACTTGATTTCACTAGAAGACATCACTTTATAAAAGTCCTACATCATTGTTAAAACGACCTTCAACATGGTCTCTTTTAGTTTTGCCGTAATATTTGCCTATTAGAAATGATATAGTTTTTCTTATAATAATAGTTACGGCAACTTTGTGAAAACGTATAATTTAATCGTTACAAGTCCGTTTCTCGTTTTAAAGGTCCTTAGCTTCGTATCAAAGTATACTAATATATTTTTGACAAGTCGAATAATTTATAACACCTAAGTTTCATTTTTGACCGAATAAAATAAACAATACATCTTGAAATTTCGAGAAAATTATAGTTTTAAATGCCAAACTTGAAAAATTCATAACTTCTTCGTTATAGCTCCGCTTTAATCCGTTCAAGCGGCCACATTTTCGTTTTAAAGTATATTTTCCAAATATCTAGGCCAAAATATTTTACCAACTGTCGAATTTTCCAGATTTTCAAATTAAGGACAGACCACTTTTAAACTTGTCGAAAATAGTTTTCTCGCGCCAAACCTATTCTAACCCATTCAAAACAACTCCAAGCTATTCTAATCCTACCATACATCTTCTTAGGGTGTCATGGGTTCCTAGACATCACCAAGAATAATATATAACAAGGAGTAATTATAGGATGACTTAAATATATATATATATATATATAATATATCAATGAAAAAATCATGTAAAAATATAAACATACACAAGACTTGCATGTTTTCTCAAATAGAATGAAATGACCATGAAAATGAATATGAAATATGATCAAAATATGAAAAGCTTACAAGTAACTTGATGAGGTTTATGAGAACAAAGGTTTAGCCTAATCACCCTAGGTTTTTATTTCAAAACCTAAATAAAGAGTGATACTAGAGTGTTAATTAACTTGACTTGAAAACTTTTGTGATCCCTTTGGAAAACCTCTTGATGGCGGTTATGGTGAAGAACATGAGAAAATTTTTTTTTTACACAATATGAGATTGAGTATCTAATTCATGGAACACTGTAGTATAAAATGAATATAATGCAAGTACCATAAGTAGATATTTTGCACCCTGGTGTGACTCATTTTAGGGGTTTTGTTTCCGACAAATAAAAATATATAGATGTGTTTTTCTTTTAGTTATATACTTGTGTAAATATTTGATAAAGTGTAAGTAAGGATAGTAGGTAACTGTACATATTTAAGGTAAATGGAAATTTTAGGTAAAAGTAATTGTTAATAGATCAAAATAGAATGTAATGAGATAATAAAATTGTAAAATACATTCCTTGTAAAATTTGAGTGATAAAATAATTATCTTGTAGTTTTTAAGAAAACCGTCGTAATAATATAAATGTAACGATTTATATACCAAATAAATTTAAAGCACTAGGTAAACTAAAAATATAGTTTTTATAAATTAAATATGAGTTTAAAAATACATCGTGATCATTTTTGAAAGTAACGGATTAAATATTCAAAATAATTACTCACGCGATAACGTTTATTTAATAAAAAATTATGCGTTTAATGTGAAATACAAAACCATGCATGAACTAATATGCAAATGATGTTAATGAAATGTAGACTAAACTTAGTCCATAGTTCGTGATGATATGATCAGAATTCGCCGCTAAACCTTTAAGGTTCTGCAATTTGAAACTCGAAACCTAGTTTACGATAAATGTTGAAATAGTGAAGCATAAGTTGTTTTGAGAAATGACCTGAAATTGCGAGTTGTCACATTTGCTATCCGAATAATGATCGTGATGATTTTGGAAAGCTCAAAGCCAAAGCCGACATTGGGTCTTTATTGGATATGAGAATTCTAAAGGTTACCATCCGGAATGCTGATGGAAGCGATTCATGCTCATTTGATGAACTCACGGAGATGGCTTCGAGTATAACGACTTAGAACCCGGACACAACCGTTTAAACTTCCTCAACCCCATCATCGGTGAACAAAGCCCCCACTCACCTCGTCAACAAATGGAAAGGTTATTTGCTCCTCCTGTTCGGTGACGATATTGATGAGCGTGCTCGGTGTATCCATTGTTTCCAATATACTACTCTTACCGATACACTGCTACAACAACTCTCGTTGAAGATGCACCTACACCATTGACTCCAACACAACAGTTGAACAAACCGCTTCCAACAATGATGAACCGGTGATGATATTCGAATGAAGTACCCCACTGCAGATTTTGATCCAAATCGTTCTTTACCCATTTGCTAATGACATCATGCTGCACCTAATGTCGCGGAATCATCAACAAACCATTTGAATCCTCGAATCGCACAATGTATACCAACATCAACCTCTACACATCGATGGACAAAAGACCATCCTCGGCTAATATTATTGGCAACCCGAATCAACCATTCGTTACGAGACAACGTCTTCACACGATGGTGAACATTGCATTTATGCACTCACCGCTCCGCCAATCGAGCCTAAAACATTAAAGACGCAATGACAAAAGACAAGCGGATTGAATCCATGCAAGAAGAACTCAACCAATTCAAACGTCTTGAAGTATAGGAATCGGTTGAAAGACCAACAGGGTCTACGTCATTGGTCTCAAATGGATTTGGAAAAACAAATTGGATCTTTGAAGGAGCGTAATCCGAAACAAGTCACGTCTAGTTGCTAAGGGTTATCGTCGGGAAGAGGAATAGACTTTGAAGAATCTTTTGCTCCGGTTGCTCGTCTTGAGGTCGTTCGGATATTTCTCGCGTTCGCGGCTCATATGAATATGACGGTCTTTCAAATGGATGTCAAAGCTGCGTTTCTCAACGGACAACCGAAATTTATGTCGACCAACCCGAAGGATTCGTTGATCCAGAGTGCCCGAACCATGTCTACAAACCGAACAAAGCTCTTTATGGTCTCAAACAAGCCCCTCGGGCATGGTACGATAAGCTATCATCTTTCCTCATTGCTAATAATTTCACCAAAGGTTCGGTTGACCCAACTCTTTTATACAATATCACGGGACACATATCTTAATTGTTCAAATTTACGTGGATGACATCATTTTGGGTCTACACATAAAAGTTTTCAATCGCTTTTGCAAAACTAATGAAGAAAATTTTGAAATGTCCATGATGGGTGAACTTACATTCTTTCTAGGATTACAAGTTCATCAATCACCCCGTGGTATTTTCTTGAGTCGATCAAATATGCCCTTGAATTGTTAAACAAATTTGGAATGAAAACTTGTGATACTTATGCCACACCAATGACTCATACCAAGAAGCTAGACGCCGATTTACATGGGAAATTAGTTGACCCTACCAAATACCAAGTATTATTGGGTCTCTCATATATCTAACGACTAGCGGATCCGATATTGTCTTTGCCGTTTATCTATGCTCCCGTTATCGATCGCGACCAACTGAAACCCACCTCTGCGAGGCTAAAAGAATCCTCCGATACATCAAGGGAACCATTAACTTGGGATCCGGTATCCAAGGATTACGGTTTTGAACTAATCGCTTTTGAGGCGACCACGCGGGATGCTTAGACTCGAGGAAAAGTACTTGAGAGCACTACAATTTCTTGGTGATAAACGGTGTCTTGGCAATCAAAGCGAGGATTGTACATCATTGTCATCAACCGAGAATATGTAGCCATGTCCGCGTGTTGTGCTCAAGTCATTTGGATGAGAACACAACTCAAAGACTATGGTTACGTGTTTGATGAATCGATGTCTTTGCGACAATCGGTGCCATTGCGATCTCGTGCAACTCGATCCAAAGACTCGAAATCAAAGCACATCGATCTTCGTTATCATTTCATCAAGGACCACGTGGAGCAGTGCCGTTGAATTATACTTTGTGGGTGCGAATACCAATTGGCGGATCTACTCACCAAAGCCTTGCCTCCCGCTAGGTTTAATGAGTTGGTCCACGGATTGGTATGAGGTGTTTGACTCAAGAGGAATTGGATGACCTCTAAAAGCAGTCTTAAAAACACATCAAACACCAAAATCTCTTTTGTAAATAATTTTCAAAAACAAAATACAAAAATATAAAACCGGATAAAACAACAAAAATATTCTTCTAATCTAATTTTCTTTCAACATGGCAAGTACATTTCTTCCATCAACACTTTAATCTTTCAAAATTAAGTACTTTTCCGATCAAGTGTTGAGGGGGAGAAAATATTCACTTAAAACATCTGTGTACTTGCATGTTATCTTATCCCGGTTGTTTCTTTTATCAATGGTGGTAAACTTTTCTGGTTAAATGACACTCCTCGGACTAAAATTTATAACCTTTCATCATTTATTAAGTCGAGGGGGAGTGTCATCAAGTTTCTTTCTTAAAATCTTTGTTTGGTAACCAAAATGGAAGTTAAATGGCTTTGTATGTAAAAGGAAAAGGTGGAGGGACCAAAACTGTCAAAATGTTAAAGTTATTTTAATAAAACACCTCCCACCTAACTTTTTCACTTCACATTTAATACTCTCAACCAAAAAAAAGATCCTACGCCTAAGAATCAATTGACAAATCCGTGCTTTTGATCATCATTTTGTAAGTGATTTCGTGTTTACAACATGTTTTTAAGCAATGGTTTTGAATTTTTCAAAAATCCAACGGTTAAAACGTTGTATAATCTTGTTTTTGTGGTCTACGCATATGTGTATGATCACATGATCAAGATTGTGTGTTTATGGTTAAAAGGATAGTGTCAAAACGTTTCTAATACTTCAATGATATCGTTTTAATCATCAAAACTCGCCCAGAATCACGAATTGAATGATTTATGAAATTAGGGTTTATGAGTGGTTTTGGGTATTTTCAAATGTGAAGGTTCTTGGTCAAAAGATTGTTGTGTGATACTCATATCATGTTGAATTAATGGTTTCCATGCTCTATAACCACCCGAAACTCTCATTGATTAAAAATTGGATGTTAGGGTTTAAAGTTCTTGAGTTTGGGTATTTTTGATTCATCACGATTTAGATGTTATAACTTGGTTATTAGACTCTCATAACATCAATGACCTACCGAATTGAGTTGGTGCTAATCCTATGGTTAAAACTCTTATCGTAATTCATAACCCTTAGGGTTTTGACCTACAGCGTATGTGTTTCTACGCATAAATGTTTAACAAGCTTTCATGCCATGATTTGATTTTAGAATGAATATATGTGTTAAGATTGATGATATGATGGTTTTATTTCGGGCTTGCTACGCATAAAATTGAGAATCAAGGTTGATTGTTACTCACGCATAAGGATTACCTTACGCGTGGCGGTTATCGTAAGATAAATCCTACGCGTAACTACTACGCATAAGGTTCTACAATGGGACTACGCGTATCACGTGAAGGATATGCGTGGCGATGACTCCACGCATAAGGTCTACTCTTACGAGTAAGCCTTACGCGTAAGGTCTTTATCGCCCTCTGCGTAAGCCCTACGCATAAGGTCCCTTTTCCTCACGCGTAACATTTCTTACGCGTAAGTAAGGATCCTACGCATAAGCCTCGCCTCGCATATACTTCTTACATTTACGCGTAACTTTGCCAAATCTCGCCTAAGCCTTTATTGACCTTCATTATGAATTGTTACGTGTACAAACTTGTTAATAAACAAATCATATCTTCACGAATCCAATAATGTCACTAATAAACTTAAATGTTTGATATGTTGTGAACTATAAGTGATAACATAAACTTTAAAACTTAAAGTTAACTAACTCACGAAACATTTCACGACGTCATTGGACTATTGGACAAACAAGTGACTTAGGACTCGTAACAATCATTGACAATGTACATTCAATAACTAGACAATAAAACCCTCTATTGACTAACATTATGTCTTTCGATATGTTGGTTTTTTTGGCTAATGTTATTTCACATCACGACATGGCTGCTCAAATGAATGTGAATGCACTAGAAGTTCTCACAATTGCTGACATCTTCCCCAATGGCTATCCTAGAAAGATTGGAAAGAACAACCTTAGGGTTGACTTTGAAACCCTCACATGCTCATAATCTTCTTGTCTCATTGCTGTGGATATTCTAAGGAATCATCCCTACCGAACATGCTCTCACACTCTGCTATAGTCGAAATCTACATTCAACAATTCGGAATTCTATGCAGAGGATCACATGTCAAAGTGCGATGACAATGACACTTAATCACAAACAAGTCACCATCACTCATGCGGACTTACGGGTTGTTCTTCTCATTCACGAAATCGAGCCAACCGACTTCTTTGCTACACCTCTTGAAGAGCAGTTCTACATTTCTTCTTGACATTGGCTATGATGAAGCTTGGGGTTATTACTAAGCATTCTCACGTGGAGCTTAAGAACATTCCTCAACCGTGGAGAACCTCTACATCATCATTACCAAGTCATTTACGGTCGTGGCGGTGGTTATGAGCATCAAAGCTCATGGAACTACAAATCTTGGTCTCGATCAATAAGAAGGACATCGAAATCGAAGCAACGATATGGGAGGACATGATGCTATTTCACAAGAAGCTTGGCTCAAAGATTCCCTATGTCGGATACACAAAGCTTTTGATCCGAGAGCACTTGGACTTAATCACGATATCCCCATGAGGCTCAATGACCCGACAATCACGACTTGTTGTCCGAACCTATCCTTTCTATCGAATCAAGGAATCGACAACTAAGAAGCGGTGCCGTCTTTGCTGATCACCTTCTATCTAAAGAACTCAAGAAGCTTGAAGCGTATAAAAGGTATCTAGTAGCGGTAAAGAAGGCAAAGTTGGTCATCTTGATGAAAACCTTGGAACTCCTACTCGGAGAACCGAAGAGGAAGTCTTTGGAAGTGCGATGAAGTTCACGAAAGTTATAGGAAGCTTCCCAAAGGAATCCTCCTCGTAAAAGGATTGTTCCGTAAAGGAAGTGAACCTATTCCCACACCGAACAACAAAGAAAGCTTGTGAATGAAAGCTCAAGGTCTTGAATCGGAAGAAGAGATTACATACTCGAAGCGCAAAGGATGACACTCCATTAGTACCAAACCTCCTAGTCCTCCAAATGAACATGGCAAAGGGAAGACTCCGTGCTTGTGCCAGTATGATCAAAGCTCAAGCTCGAAAAGTGATGAAGAGCAACTGGATAAATCATACGGGAAGAAGTTTAAATTAGTCGACACCTTCAAAAGTCAAGAATTTGCAAAAGACCAAATGGGTGGCCCCGGAGGATCAAGTGGTGTTGCCCACTCTTCACCGATCTGATGCGGTTAATCGACCCGATAAGGGATCCGGTGCCACCACTCTTGTGCAACAACAAAAGCTTGTGGAGGATACTATCGAATATGAGTTTGAGAAACACAAACCGAGAAGTCCGAGAAAGATAAAGATGATGATTATGACAAGTTTGCTTTTGGAAAGTCCTACACGTTCACGGAGGAAACTTACGAACCGCCCAAGGACCCCGAGTCTCCTCATGTCTCTTCCTCATCGACTCTTCATCTCACTCTTCCCCACCACCATCAAAGAAATCAACCAAATCAACATCCAAATCGTGAAGAAACCACCTCGATCTTGGATTTCTCATACACATGAAAGAATTGTGAAAGTCATCAAACAAGTCGAAAGAAAGACATGCTTTACAAGAAGTGAACTTTCTCAATCAACAAATACAATATCTACATGATGAGAATGACAAGATGCAAGAAGAAAGGAAGTTTATCCAGAATTCATGAGAAGTCATCGTCAAGAGGCTGAAAGAAATGATCGAAGGTTACACTAACAAGTACCTTCGGGATATCGTTCCTAAAGTCACAAAGGAGATGTTTACGGACAACTATATCCGAATCTTATGCGGATAGCCAAGCAAACTATAAGATCAACACCTTTAACCGTCACAATCAATCCATCGATCCTATAGTTTTCTCGGATAATGAATTGGTGGCCAAGCTTGTCACACAAATGTCTAAATGATGCGGGACATTTACTTACGATGAAGGAAAATTGTTTCAAGCATTCTTTGGACTACCAACTCAAAGAAGCATGTAGATTCGAGCGAGAAAGTCTAAATGTCCTAGAGGCGATGAAGATAAGGATCGGGATAAGAATGATGAAGCTAAGCGTCGGAAGAAGTATGGTGAATCATCTTCTATGTTACCTCCTCTCCAGCGGACTCCTACTCAACAAAGGTCTCCTCCCGTTCTTCTACGATAAACCTCGGGATTACGAGTTACCACCCCGAGACTCAAAAACCGGTGATCACTTTGAGTATCACGGTGGTGACGATGAGGAAGTCCGTGAGCCCTACAACAACCCACCTCTCCCAAACAAGTTAAGAAACCGAATCCTCATCTAGGCCAAAACAAAGAAGAAGAAGGCGCCAATGGTGACGTCGTATCATGGCTAGATGAAGATACAACAGAGGAGTTTGAATGGTTTTCTACACTTGTCAATTCCACTCCTACCACGAAGAAGGTCAAGATCGGTGAGCGGTAATACTTTGGAGCATGCTAAGATTATGCAAGAAAAGTTCCATGTGAAGAAGATGACGAAATCCGAGTTGAGGCGAATCAAGAATGAAGCTTTTCAATTGTGGAAAGATAGCTCGAGAAAGTGCCATCGAGGTTGAATATCACCTTGAAAACATTGCTCGAGCTATGTCTAACAACATGGATTGGCTCAACCCGAAAGCAAACGTCGACTTCACTAAGCGGGACAACCCTCCATATTACACCGATGGTCAAAACCTCTACCAACGATTGGCCAACCGGATGAACCTAGGATTCCATTCGGATATTTCTTCAACAAAGACTTGGAATTTCTTCTACGGTGGCGATGGATCAAGGAAATATGCTACATCTTTGACACTTCCATTTCCTGTGACCATATACTCAAACCGCATAGCCATCGAGGAAAGAGCTAATCACTTGTTCTCCAACAAAGTGGAAGCTTACGACCGAGATGCATTGTACGGGATTCATCATTGGCGGGCAGAAGAATCTACTATAGAAGATGCCAGTTGAAGTCTCAACATGCGGTGTTCATTACTAAGGATATCGTTGCCATCAAACACGTTGCTCTTTCATCTAAGTGGGACTACACTTTCCTAAAGAATATCGTGGTCAAACGACAAGATGAAAAAGATTATGCATTCTCTGAGGTGACTTTGAGAATTTGTCTATCAACGACATTGAAGACATGTACCTTGCCAAAGTGCGAGGTCGCATGAGGCAATTTTCAATCAAGTACAACGTGAATTCATCAAGTCAATGCTCATCTTCATCGGACGCATAGTCATCAAGGAACGTGTAGAAGATCTTCGGATGGCGGTTGAATCTTATCGGACCCGTGTCAACTTCACTCCACCTCGACTAGATCTTCCCGACATCAACCAACTCTCACAATATACACTCATCGACAAACCTTTCGGCGTCATTTACCGTAGTGAACTACAAAGAAATTGCTTAATGGCGTGTAGTGAACTTCACAAGTTTGGGGATCACACTTTGAAGATGGTTAGGGACGGATTGGCTTATAGGTTGAAGGATATCGTCACAAGATTGGGTCTCTAAGCGATGGAATTCTCGGGATCGAAGGGATGTGAGGAGGATCATCAAAATGATTGATGAAAGGTTGTTTAGAAGGATCGATTCGAACAATGGAAAGCTTTGTTGGTGGTCGACCTAGGATTAACATCACCGCTATCAGCATACATTCGCACTCACAGGCAACATCATTTGGACTTCACGGTACCCTTGAATTGTTTCTTTCATTATACATTTGGATGTGTGATTATATATGTCAATGGCTTGTGCACACATAACGATGTACAACCCGTAATTGTCAAGAAAGGACCACGTGGTGCGCTTGATTGCACAATCCTTATAAAAGGAGCGAAAGCTTCTTACTTTTGAGTAAAACCTATCAAACCTTTCATTTTCAAGGTTTTGCTCAAAAGAACAAGTACTTCCCGTATGATTTTCAAAACCTCAACCGTTTATATCACTTGTTGAGGGGAGTATTTGAATTAAAACTTTGTTCACAAATTGTTCATAGTGGTCATCTTCCATAACACTCGAAATGGTCATATTTATTCTCAACTTTTCAAAAATAACATTTGATATGCCATTTTTAGGGGAGAAAATTATGTGATAAGAAATATGTTGTGTAAATGCAAATGAATCTTTGTGTAATAGACTTAACCAACGAATTGATGGTACTAAACTGTTAGTAACTCGAAAAGACTTGTCTGGACGGGTAATAATTTCAAGCTAGTTCGCTAGTAATGTAGCGTGTCTCATGAAAGGACTTGTCCGAGTAGAATGTACCATTCGAGAAACTCTTGGTAGACATGAACTCTAACGGGTTTGACAACCTTTCGAGGTTTGTTTACACCTTCAAGGTAGTTATTAGAGCTAGTTGTCACCTAAAAGGCGACAATGCAACTCTTTAACTATGCAATGTAACCGTGTCTCGGGGGATTGTCTATCTTGAGTGGATCAATTCAAAAGTGCGCTCTTTCCTCACTGTGCAAATAACCGTTAAAACTCTTAAGCACATGTGGAGGGGAGTATTTATGCAAAATCCTATCTCAACATTGGTTCAAAATGTTTTCATTCACAAACACTTGTGAGAGATTTTCAAGTAAATGGTTTTATGGCAACATAGGTTAGTCATGGAGTGATAAGGTGACTAAGGTTAGGAATAACCATCCTATGATCCGCCAGAGCGGGGGATCTACCCAAGGACATCACAAATAGTTAGTACTTAGAAGTCCTTAGGTATGATTATAAAAAGGAGAAAATGAGAATCGGAGAAAGAAGGAGTTGAAGAATTAAAAGAAATGCAAAGAAAAGGGTGAAAAGAAATAGCCCTCAAATTATTCAACTTAGGCGATACACGGGTTCAATTCATATACTCTTGGTTGTCACTTAGTGACACCAATATTGAAGATTAAAAGTCGTCATGGACCCGATGGCGCATGCACTAAACCTTCTTAGCCACTCAAGTTTCTCTCATCGAAGCTTGTTTCATTCTCACAGGGAACCCTACGTAAACTATTGGCTTTCTCTTAGAGATCGTTGGTATTGAAGAAGGAGACCCTCTCTAGTCTCCGCTCGGAAAACCAAAACGCACTATTGAGTCTAGAGCCACGAGATTCATCAAAAGATCTCTTAGGTACACTTGACATTTTATCACTTGACGTTCAACAATAAGAATTTCGGTGGTACATTATCGAGTCCTTCACGGATCTTAGCAATCTGTCGAGAACATTTATGAGAGGTTCACATCCGTGATCCTCGGTGATTGAATGGAAACTCTGCGGGTCAACATCAAATAGCCACGGCGGCGGTCACTTCGGTAACTCCCGTGGATTACGCTTAGTGTGTCTCAAATGGTCTACGATCGTGAGGTGATGCTTGATGTACCTCGGCGACTCATCGAGCTGTAGATGTACTTGATACATCGCGTTATCTCACTTGTGGGACTCCGGTTCGAGAACGGCCTTTGTAAGAATTAGAGTTGTGTTTTCACACTATCTTGTTAACACTCTCGAAGTTCAAACTTGTAAGTGCACGAATCCGCTTATTACTAACCGTTTGAAATGTTTTCTTCTTATGGAAGCTCGGGAGCGGGATGATCGTCTTGATTCTTCTCATGCTCACGCCAACATCATCACTAATGGAAGTTCTATCCAAAAGCAACACAACGATCGAAATGATTCTTCGTCAAATCAAAGAATCTACAAAGTTAAAAGACTTAAAGAACTTCATCGATCTTGAATTCCAACGTCAAAGGCGTGTGAGCATGTTGAAGAATGACGTGGAACACTTGAAAATGAAGCGCACTGAGGCGGACTTGATGCGAGACAACAACATACTATCACTTTCATCACAAAGAACAATGATCAAAGAACAAAGTTAAAGATGACGTCAAAGCATAACCGTTCAAAGAAGACAATTTCTCTACACCGGGAGATTGTTCGAATCAAGGCAATTCTTCTCACAAGAAAGAAGAATGTCGGAAGGCGTCGAGCTACTATTACATCAGCGCCTTCACCGTTCATCACCAACACTTGAGGGAGATTGTTGGAATCACTCTAAACTATAATTCAAGTGTTAGTCATTATTATGTAATAGGTAGCTTATTATGGCCTTTATGTTTGTTATTAGCCTTAAGCTTATGTAGAAGGCCCATGAGCTTAGGCCCAAGTCCATTAAAGAAAGGATGGAAACTAGGGTGTTGCCCTAGCTTTCCTCCTATAAATACTATATGTAAACCCTCACTTGAGGGTTGGTTGTTCAAGTTATTTCTCTCATTACACATCTATGCCTAACCGTGCTTTATATCGTGTGTGTGTGTGTGTTTTACTTGTTCAATCGCCTTATCTCTTTCTATATTACTTGTGTTTGTAAAACTAGTGACCTAACAATCAAATTTTTAATACGTCCAATCGAGTTAAATTAAAAGATTATTAAAGTTTTCTTTAAAACAAACGCAGCCTGAACTGGCTTTGCCTTCTCATAAAATATTTGGTTGACCAATATGGCCATCATATAGTTGTAACTAAGACTTGAAAGCTTTAATTTGTGTTGAAAAGGTCAAAACAAATATATTGTTTAAAATACTCATAAAAATGAACATTATGTGATATATTCTATACTGAAAACTATATTATTGTATATCGTTTGAAAACATTCAAAGCAAATGTATGATGGTCAGTATTACAAAATATCTATAACATTATTGATGACGTATAATCCGCGTTCGGTCACTGAACCCGACCAATAACCACTACTAGCGAGCCCGATCTGTTGGGCTAGTCGATAATAGTTTGGGCTCACAAAGGCCCAAACTCAAAGTTATTTATGGCATATGAAATCGGATATCTCTTATTCTTGGAGATAAGAGTTTAACAACCGACTTAAGCGGGATACGCTGAAGCTTGAGGAACACGAAATCAATAAGGGTTTCGTGTGTATATAAAGGGCATCCCAGCCCTCATTAAAGGTATGATCTACAACCCTAACTCTCAACAAAAACCCTAAAACCGATTACTTACTCTCACGCCGGAGGATAATCGTGGAAAACAATCCCACGATAAGCCTAACGGTGTTTCTGTTTACTTAGTGCGCAGGTCTCAAGCATCAAGATCCAATTGATACGGGAACCAGAGTCCAAACAAAGAACGCCCAACTTTTGTATCAACAATTATGAAACTATGATCAACGAGTCTTCAAAACGAATTTGCATTGTAGAGATGGTTTGGTAACTGGCATTTGTTAATTCAAGTATTGAACTTTATAATATGTAACACATTGAATAATGCACATGTTTACACATTCAAATGAGCATTTTTGGCAAATGTAGTATGAACCTTTCATATTAGTATTTTTGGTAAGACTACCTACGATGGTCACACCTAATAAGGGTGTTTAGTGTTGATTTGACATCGAACGAAACAAAAATAAATCAGACCGAAACCAAATAAAACCAAACTAAAAGTTTTAATTGGTGTATGGTTTGGTTTGAAACCGAACTAAAGTATTTAATTAGTGTTTGATTTGGTTTATGGTTTGATAAAGATATAACCAAACCGAACCAAAGAAACCGAATACCTCTATTTACATTAAAAATATATATACATATACATAGTATCTATCTTATCATCCTAAATAACAATACTGATATTCAACTATGTTTGGATGCTTAAAGATAGACTATTCAAGCTAATAAGACTTCTGAAGACTTGTGTTGAAGAAAATTTATCTTGTTTTGCTTTCATATACTTTCTTTAAGTTGTGAAATCTTTTTGTTTCTTAAACTCTTGTTTTCTTGATTTACTTGAGAACTTTTAGGTTTTTATTTATGACTTCAAGAATATATTTTTATATTTACTTGAATTTAGTTTTCTTGGTTTAAACCGAAACCAAACCGAATTCTAATTTGGTGTATAGTTTGGTTTGTCTATAACTGGTTTGGTTTGGTTTTGGTTTTGACTTTAAAAATTTTCAAAACGATAAACCCGAACAATACAGCCCACAAACCCGAAAACCGAACCGATGAACACCTCTAGTCACACCTCATTAGGGTTGAGCATCATAGACCCCAAAGCCGACTGGACCGAGAAAATGGAACGGACCGATCGAAAACCGACCGAACCGAAGGACCACCGGTCCGGTCTCGGTCCCAACTTTTTCCTTATTTCGGTCTCAGTGCAGTTCGGTCCGGTCCGGTCTTACGTACAAACCGACCAATAATGCCTTTTTGGACTGGACCGGACCGAACACATTCGGTCCGGTCCTCGGTCCATGGTTTTGGTCTAATTCGGTCTCGGTCTGGTCCTGTTTTTGCCGGTTCGGTCCGGTCTTAAACCGATGCTCAGCCCTACAACTTATCACCTTTCACCTCATACTCTCATAGTCACTTTAGCTTTCTCTCTTTATTTACCTTCCTTCACTCCCTCTCACTTTTCACCCACAATGGTCACTGCACCTCACTTTTTAACCTTTTTTTTTATTTACAAAACTAAAAAAATTTAAATACATTCTTGTGGTTTTTTTTTGGCACAAAAACATCCATTCGTTAGTAAAGTTAGCCATCATACATCCCTCCGTTAGTAAAATCACTCAATGAGGACTAACGGTGCAAATATTCTCTGTTATCTCCTAATGTAAGCGCAAATATTTGCATCGTTAGTTCTTCGTTATCTCCACGATAAATCTCTTAACCGATTTACGTTTTCGTCCATTTTTATAAGTTTTCTTACGTTTTTATCCGTTTTCGTTCGTTTTTCTTACGTTTTTATCCGTTTTTATACGTTTTCGGTTTTTTTCTTACGTTTTTATCTATTTTTGTCCTATTTATACGTTTTCATCCGTTTTCATTCATTTTTATACGTTTTTATGCTTTTTCTTCCATTTTTATACGTTCTCACTTGTTTTTATCCGTTTTTATACGTTTTCACTAGTTTTATACTTTTTATTCGTTTTAATATGCTTTCTTATGTTTTCATACATTTTCATCCGTTTTTATATGTTTTCGTCTATTTTTATATGTTTTCTAACGTTTTCGTCCGTTTTTAAACATTTTATTTCATTTTTCTTACGTTTTCATACATTTTATCCGTTTTCATCTGTTTTAATATGTTTTCTTACGTTTTCATACCTTTTTATCCATTTTCGTCCGTTTTTATCCGTTGTCGTCCATTTTTCTTACGTTTTTATATGTTTTCGTCTGTTTTTATACGTTTTCTTACGTTTTTATCCATTTTCATTCGTTTTTATACGTTTTCGTTTGTTTTTATTATGTTGTTATCCGTTTTATATGTTTTCATCCGTTTTTATACGTTTTCTTACGTTTTCATACGTTTTTATCCGTTTTCGTCCATTTTATACGTTTTTGTCCGTTTTTCTTACATTTTCACATGTTTTTATCCATTCTCGTCCGTTTTTATACGTTTCTCTCCGTTTTTATACGTTTTCGTCCGTTTTCTTATGTTTTCATGCATTTTTAGCCGTTTTTATACGTTTTAGTCCGTTTTTCTTATGCATGAAACGTAAAAAAACGTATAAATAGTATAAAAACTGATCAAAACATATAAAAAACGGATTAAAACGTATGAAAAACGGACGAAAACATATAAGAACCGACAAAAATGGATAAAAACGTAAGAAAATGTATAAAAATAGACGAACAAGTATAAAACGGATGAAAACAAATAAAAATGTGTGAAAATGTAATAAAAATGAACGAAAATGGATAAAAAAGTATGAAAACTTAAGAATACGTATAAATACGGACGAAAACTTATAAAAACGGATGAAAACATATGTTGTTCCCCGTTCACTATCGTTTAAAACAGTTTACAAATATAAAACAAGTTAATAGTGAACAATGACTGAAATTAACGTAAGTAAAACACACAAAGTAATTTTCAACATCATATTCTTTATTAGAAATTAATCAAAAGAATCGTTACCCAGTACTTGCGGAATAGTACTTGGGATTGAAATAACAAAGTTTGGTGACTCCTCTCATGCTTAGGCTAAGTCGAGCATAACTCTTAGAAACTCATTTGAGCTATCTCGGAACTAAGTTGTATTTGGAGGATTGAAAAGATGGCTTGCGTGTATGTGTGTTTTACAATTCACAAGCTTAATCTTTTCACTCCATCTCTTATGCTATTTATACATGTATGATATTTGACTCTTTCCTAAGTGACAAGCGACATCATCTGAGAAAACAAAATCTTGATGTATTTTGTCTCATTTAAAGACTATTCTAGGTAAGAGACAAGACTACTTTCCTAAGTTCGGTGATGACAGAGCACGATCTTTGCTATTAGGGAAAGTTGACTTTGGTTGATAAGTACTTAAATCTTATTTGATTTAAACTTATCCCGCCATGTCCCGCTCTTTCTTGATCTTTACATCCTTGATCTTCTACTTGATTTTGTCTTGATGTAAGTAGTTGGAGAGAGTCTTAGGGATTCGATGAGTTATTGTCATTTCCATCATCTTCTTGACTCGGTCTTCACCCTTTAAGTTCCGTCTTCTTGGTGGAGAGACTTCTTCTTCGCCTCATCTTGAGTATCACGAAGATGACTTCTTGAGACTATGCACTCGGTGACTTGTTAGTGTTTAACGGACTAAACACTTGGGCTATTTTCTATTCAAATCCTAGATTAAGGGTTTGGGTATTCTTGAACCCACGGTCTCCCCATTTGGATATACAAATAGCCTAAGTGATTGATCGATGTAAGTGAGCAAATGGCTTCTTCTTAATTGAATGTACTAATGAATACAATAAGGAACACCGAGTATTTTACAAAACATACATCGTTTATTGATCAAGTTACAAGGTTCCTATCACTAGTACAAAAGATAAATCAAAATGATGTCGGTCCGGATGGATTCCCAATGCTTCAAGCTTGACTTTCTTGGTGATGAGTGTTTCCACATCGGGATGGTCTCTTATCTTGGCATTCGGTCTTGACGAGAACACGATGTTTCTTTGAGGTTTGGATCACGAGAGGCCAGCGGTATGTAGCTCGACATTGCGGCTACACGGCTGATCAATATCACTCCATCTTTGAAATGTTGGGTTTCCATAGACATCAATGTTGAATAGCCCTCTTCGAGCTTTTCAATCACTAAGCAGTTCATGAACTTAACACCTTACAGCGGTTCCTGTTGCATTCGAATCCGGCACTTTATCTCGGTGGAACTCAACCCTTTTCCTTTTGCGGTGGATGATTGTGGTTGAGATCCTTGAGGTGCGATTAAAGCGGTGAATTCCAGTTGTCTTTGGTGCATCCTCGGTCTTTCATATCTTTTCTTGAGCATCTTCATCGACTCCTTAACCACCGCATTTTGCTTATTTTCAATTATTGGACCGAGTTCGGTGATCCCAAAGTCGTTGAATTTTAGAGGATCATGAACTTTGAAATGTCTCTTATCAACCCCACAGTGAGCGTTCATTGCCGTGGTTTGGATCCGGGATGATTTTGACATCTGTGATCTTTTCGAGCGACCTTGACTTGTCATCCGTCTAGTTGTAGTGCTTAATTACCTTGCTTTGAGGGCTTGACTTTCTTCTTCTTTTCTTCCAACTGTTTTCATTTCCGCCATTTTCTTTGAGCATCCTTGAACCTTTGTCTGCTGACCCTTTTCGAGCTTCTTTGGATCAATTCCCACATTCTCGGCTTCTTGGCAATCACTTTAACGATTGCTTCCTTACTCTTATCATCCTCGACTTGTTTCAATCTCCTTTCTTCTTTAGCAAGATATTTGGTTAGCTTGAGGTGTGAGAAGGTATTCGATGTCACCGATTTTGTAGGGAATCTTATCGGGCTCGATGGTGTCATTTGCCTTTTCCTTTGTCCGGCCCGAGGAAGATGATGCAACCAAGGGTGGTGGTGTTGTCATTATAGGTGTTGTATTGTCGGTGTTGTTGTTGTTGTTGATGTTTGTGGTGGAAGTGATGAGATGGGTATTCTTGAGGCCGGTGGTGTTGGCTCCCCTCGGTTTGAAGAGGTTTCTTTAGCAATATTCTCCCCTCAACCGTTCTTGGGCGGCGTCGAAGGGCAAGAGTTGGTGTTAGTCTTGAGGGGCGGGCTGTGACCTTTGAAAGCATGATAAATTTCGATGATCATGGCCTTGATGTCAAGTATCGCTTGAAGACCGATGACCTTAGCTTCCAAGTTAGCTGAGATTCTTCAAGCGGTCATTCTAGGTCCAAGATTCGGGCCATAGAAGGCGAGGCTGAGTCAAAGTAGCAGAGTTGTCAAAGAGCCCAATGTAGCTCAAGAGACGGGATCGATGATTGAAGACCACGAACATTTGCAAATTTTAGGGTTTCGAGCGATTCAATGAGGTTGGATGATTGTTTCAAATGCGCCTCAAGAGCCTCCGGCACTCTAGAGTTGGCGTTGGGTCTTCTTTGTGATTCCTTGATTTCATCTAGTTGTGCCAACACCACGAAGATGTCGAAAATTTTAGCCAAATTTTCATCCGGTATGTGAATGGTGTCATACATCAAGTCCTTGTGCTCATGAACATTTTCATCAAAGGCTTGGACCTCGACCTTCAGATCTGCATAACACTCTCGGCTTGGTATGTTGTTCCCACAATGTTGCAGTGACCCAGTATAATTTCCTTGAAGCTTTGGTGATCCACCGAACAAGTGCCTTCGATGAAGTGGGAGAACATTATCAAATCTTGCAAATTCATCGATGGAGAAAGAGAGTCATCATTTTGGTGGAATGGTGATTCGGTATGCTCCTTTGGATCGGGATGAGGCTCTTGTTTAGATTGAATCTCGGCGTCCACTTCTTCCCCACCGATAGAATCTCATCATCGATGTCGGCAAGCTCATCTTAGAGAACAATATTCGATAACATCAACAACGATTAATAGGGGTTGGTGATGGGTTCCATATCAATGGTGTTATTAATCCTCGGTCTTTGTCCCCTTAGACCCCTCGACATTGGTGGGAGTTTCCCAATGCCTTCTCGGAGTCGATTGGTTTTGGGTTCCATATCGGCGAGTTGTTTCTTTCCTCCGAGTCTTTGTCCCCTTGGACCCCTAAGACACCGATGGGAATTTTCCAGTGCCTTTAGCGTAGTCGATGTGCTGATATCCCTATCGGTGGGTTGTATGGATCCTCTCGAGTCTTTGGGATTGATCGGTGTGCCCTCGGACAAAGGCTTGGATTTTCTAATGTCATCATTGGGTGTTAGGAATTAGAAAATTCCATAGTGAAGTGTCGGTCACCCCAAATATTATCTAGCATATGTTAGCTCGTAGATTTGTTGTTAGTTACGTTATTTAGCAGTTTATTAGTTAGTTTGTAGCGTAGTTTAGTTTAGAGCAACACCGTGGAGGAAGGACGGGTCTTTACCCTTTGTATGCACGATCCATGGGCCGATAGAGGTCGTATTTCATGTAACTATAAATACCCTTCCATCCATGGAAGGGTGGTGCTTCTCTCATTCAATCTAATATTCCTATGTGTAAACCTCTAGCAAGAACACCTCTCTCTAGTAACTCTCTAACTATGGAAAACATGTATTTTGATCATCCAGACCACCGAATCATCAACACAATATATTACGATCCTATAATTGGTACTAGAGCCAAGGTTGTTGTGTTTTGATGATTTGTATGTGGTTCAAACCTTGTTTATCTTGATTTCAAATCATTATTGTTGTCGAAACTGCTTTTCATATTTTTTGTGTTATCGATGTTTAACAAGTTTTGATGTATTTAGTTTGGTCATCATATGTGTTGGTCCTTCTTAGTTTAAAGCTTACATCCGCTTGGTGTCAAACTGTTCCTTTATGATTATTTTTGTACCAAGTTATATCAAAATATATTCTTGGGTCATCTGGTCTTATTCATGTGGTCAATATCTCGCTTTCGTCTAAATGAAGTCAAACATGGGTCAAAATGATATATTCTTATGAAGTTTTCTGGGTTTGAAACTGTTCGAAATAATCTGGTCATGTCTTTCATTCTAGCGAGTTGCATGTCTTTTGACTTTTGAGTCAAAAGTCAATAGCGAGTTAGCAAGCAAATGAACTTCAGTGTAGCGAGTTGTAATCTACCTAGCGACTTGTATTTACAAGTCGTAGCGAGTTGTGCTTTGAAGCTGGTATAGCGACTTGGTTAAAATCTTGCTAGCGACTTGATTTAATATGTAGCGACTTGAGTTAAGCAATTAGAAAAGATGAAGAGCTAGCGACTTGTTTAGCATATAACGAGTTAACTCAAAGTAGCGACTTGACCATTTGTATAAAGCCTTGTTTTAAAATTTGACCACGACCACTTGACCAAACCTAATACCAAATACAAAACAGACTCATGTGACTTCAGGCTCCAAAACCCATCATCAGTCCATGGGAAACTTTAACTGATCCGACACAAAATACTCTCACCCAACAACATCAAACTTTAATCACTCATCAATCTACCATGACTCAAAGAACATAATCAAATACTAAGGATCTCTGAAAGTTCAACCTTTTCTCAAATCTTTAAAAGATTTTTGTTTGAACATCAATCATCACGGATCTTTAACACAAAAATTAAAATACATCATATTGAAGACATGCTTCATTTCTATCCGATTAATCTGAAAAAATGACCAAGACTTAGGTCTTAATCACTCTTTCCCTTCAGTTAAACACAAAAAGAAATACCTACCGAGACCATCTTTCGATCTTGAAGCGAAACTAGGACCTCTTGCCATCCACATGGCAAGGTCGTTATGATCCATCCACATGGCTTTGATGACCAAGCTCTTACCATCCACGTGGTTGAAGTCAAATGAGATACCTAAGTGCGGGGGTTTAGTGCTTTGATTAAGCTTTGAGATACTTTAAAGGGGCGGACTGATTTGTGAGAGACGATTTTTAGGGTTTGGAGATAAGTGATAATGAATAATGGGGGCGGATTGTTAATGATTAGGGTTTGAATGTGTTTTGGCTTTGTGTTAAGTGAGAAGTATTAGGGTATCAACCTTTTTATATAACCGGTTGATCATGGATCGGGTTAGGCTTATTTCTGGATCAGGTTTCACTCCGTTTCTGTTTACATGGGCTGCGAATTACTGTAAAGTGTTTATGGGGGTGAAGCTAATGTATATTGGGATGGGCTTGGGAAGCGTTTTTGAGTATGGGTTGTGATAACTTGGGCTTTTGTTTTGGACGTTGCAAATGAGTAATCTCACTTGGGAATCAATTATCATTTAGCTAATATATGTTGGTATCAAATTTTTTCCAAATTTGTGGGTACAAATTTTATATTAGCAAATGAGTTGGTATTATGTGTTGGTATTTTGGTCATGATGAAAATTTCAGGGATCTTGGTTCAAGGCTTGAGCAATTAGTAATAATTTGACTACGGATTTCATGTTTGATCAAGATGTATGTTATCTGGATTGTACATGGGCCTTAAAGTGTGATCTAATTACGAATGAATGGATTAATGGACTTTTATGTTAATTGGGTCTTTAACCATTTAGTGGACTTGACCTGGATTATCATTAAATGATGGACATGGGATTCCTAATGCTTAAATGGTCAATGGACATGCGTTTTGAGATATACTTGGCTTAAACGATATGGATAGGGAGATGTGTTGATTCCGGGTTAATTATTTTAGTATTGTACCCTGTATGAGCTTGGAATCTTATGTGATTTGCTTAATTGAAGAGATTTGATGATGTGATGATGAGTTGATACTATCGTATATACATTTTCACGGAAAATATTATGTCACGGCTTAAGCTTGATTTAAAGGTTGACTACGGGGTTGTTTGGACGGTATTTCTTATTTGGATTTGAAGTGAGGTTTTTCGGGCGCGTTTACTTATTTCGTCTTCGTTCTTTCTACCCTTCCGAGAAGATGACTTGTTTGGGCGCTTGTTGAGTGTGATAAAGACTTGGCTATTTAGTTACTGCTGTGATTCTTTCTCGCTTAACCCACGTAGCTATCACTTCGGTGTCTCACTCAGTTGAGTATGTCAAGAGGTTTTGTGCATTGTGTACACCGGTTCTTTTTCACGATGATTCGTACAAGTTTAAGTAACAAATCTGGCGAGTTTTACTTCATGATCAAGTTTGGCATATTGGGTTTAATTCTCCATGTGGTCACTACAAAAGCCGACAGAATGCGTGAATGATGTATTTACCAAAGTGTTGATTGGATGATTGTTGATGTTGGTGTTGTTGGAATATGGACCGTTGATGAACCGCTGCATGTTCTCCTAAAACAAATATTCACCGAAACCAATATTTTCATAACACATTCAAGTCGACATTGTTTACGGTTTTGTCTTGATTTTGTAAAATCCATGAAGAACCTATTTCTCGGTTTAAATCGAGACTTGTAAAATCCGTGACAATGGAAACATCCGTAATAGTAAAGTGCATTTCGGATCTATCTTACGGTTTGTTCTTGGTCTTGTAAAATCCTTGAAAGAAACTATTTCTCGGTTTAAACTATAGAATTGTAAAATCCGTGATGAAGAAGCCATCACGGAGAAAGGAAAGTGTAATTACGGATCTTTACGATCTTGGTGCTACGATTTACGCTTGAAGAAGGATAAGCGGTGTACTTCATGAATTGGATGTATGTTTGGGTATTCACATGACAGTTTGGTTATTACATGGTTTTACGGGGTTACGTGCTTCTAACCATGGTCAGGATGAAACCATTATCATAGATCACTTAAATGTCAAAGAAGGCTAGATTTGAGCAGTTAACCAGAAGATGTGACAACGGCGTTAATTCAGTATTATTTATTTGAGGTTGAAGTGAAATATCACGGGCGAGTGTACTTAGTATCTGAAGGTATCGGGGATGGATGGATGAAGATTCTTCATGATCCTTGTTCAAGCTTATCATAAAAAACGAAGATTTGGAAATCTAGTTATTGTTGGGTGTCTTTTACCTTTTCTTTTACCACTTGGGAATTGGGCTCATACCACCACAAAATAACTATCACTTTAAGGAGTTACGTTGTAGTGCTCGAAGTCACATTCAATTGTGGATTTTAAAGAAGTAATGTCGTCTTATACTTGATGGTTGGTTGGTTGAAGAGTATAGAGTACATAGAGTACTTAGAGATGCTAATGGAAATCGACACGCTCTTTGTTACATATGTGCAAGTTTAAGTCACGAGTTTGGGGTAGTTTACTTGAGGTCAAATTCATCATACCGGGTTTTCCATCGGTTGTCACGACAAAGAGCCTCTTGAATGATAATGGGGTTGATTACATGTTTTCTAAGAGAGCCTCGAAGAGAGAGATTATGACGCTTGAACACAATGTTCAAGCCTCGTTCTCGAAAGAAAAGAAAAGTGTGCGTTTCGGTGTGCTTTATCTTGGAAAGAAGAAATCTTCTTATGACGTATGTTCACATCGATTCAGGCCTCGTACTCCAAAGAAAAGAAATGTGTGCGTTTCAGGTCGATTATCTTCGAAAGAAGAGAAATCTTCTTATGACGTATGAACACAACATTCATGCCTCGTTCTTCAAAGAAAAGAAAAGTGTGCGCTTGATTAGCTTTATCTTCCGAAGAGAAATCTTCTTATTATGACCATTCTCATCAACATGCTTCATACTTTTTCCATGCGCTTGATCATCAAGTGAACCGGGCTACCACCGATTGTTTTCTCATTCCACTTGCTCGATTATAATGAAGATGGCGACATCATGTGTTTGATTTTGCGGGAGAAGTGTGAATAGAACATTCGGATGATTTTCACTTATTTAATCAAGAATGGCAACTCCGTATTCATTTCTTGAGGGGAGAAGAAGTGTGAATTTTTGCATGGTTGATTGATATTAGAGAATAAATGGACAAACGGCTCTAACTTATGTAAGAACCGAGCTTCTTCATCGGGTCATTGTTACATGGAGTTTCTTCAAGAGCCGTTGGTTGACATCTTCACACGGTGATGAGTTTAAAGACAAGTGCTTCGGTTAATGCTTCACGTGCACATCAACATGATGATTCGAACAACCTTCATTCTTGTTTGATGTGATTGTTTGATTGGTGTTACCATTTCGTGTGTTCGTTCATGGCGATTGCTAATTTCCTTGATGAACATCTTTACATTCTTGTTTGATTGGGAGGATTTTGTTAAGGGATTTACAAGATGAAAGTTAATTGGGATGATCTTAGTGTGATGAAGATGTTAACTATCTATTCCCCAACTAGACAATATTGAAGAAGGTCGAGTCTGATCGGTTCTACACTCTACGCTACATAGAAGACTAAAGACGAGCTGCATTTGACTATCTAAAGACTTCTTCTTAATCTGGGCATTTATCAATCAGTTGTCGGTTTAGGGAGAGCACTAATTGGGTAGAATTATAAGTCGATTCAATTCCCAATTAGACTTACTCATATTCTTCAGCAAGTTGATTCTCACAAACACATCTGAGCTTATGATGTTCTTCTCAATAGATTTCTAGTGTATGGGCTTATTATGTGTTGCTGATTCTGAATCATCAAAACCGAGAAATGGGAAGGAGACTCACATCTAAACACAAAGCGAGTAAACTTGACGAGAGAAACTCAAGGTTTGACTCATGGTGTTTAGTGTCATTATTCCAACTATGTGGGGAAGAGATGGAAGAGTTAGTTTCGGTGATAAAAGAGGTACACAAGTGTGATGATTTCGATGCTATCGCAATCATCGTGGGGATGTGTACATTGGGGATGCTCACCGTTTCACTTGAGTGCTTAATCGTGATTCGAGATATAATCACTTATTCGGAGTTGAAATCCTCGAGATAGTCCTCCGCAGATAATCGATGATTCGGCCGCTTCTTCAATGTTATCGGTTATTCTCTCTTTGGGCATTCGGGTTCTTGGTTCTTGAGCTTCACACACTTTCTTGGGGAGAAAAGTATACATCGGGGTTATTCTTTGGCTATCGGACTTAATCGCTACTTGATGGTATAAGTTTCTCCGTCTTCTTGGTATATGTATTCGGGTTCGTGAGCTCTAGTCTAAGAGACCGATCGCATCAATTCAACTACGTGGGGAAGTGGTCTCTTGACACCTTTTGGAATGGACTGCTTCAGACTTCAGTGGAAAAGGAATTTGAGAAGAGTTATTTAAGCGTGAGATGAAACGTTGCTTTTGTTCGTGTTGATGATATAACCCCGAACGAAGAATCTCGAGTATCGTTCTTAAATGGAGCAGTGGATTTATGAAAATGGTGTGCTTCTTGGTGCACTGGCTAATGGAAGCTTGAAAGAAAGCTTTGAATCTGCTTCATCTAAAGGATTTTCGGTTTGGGGAAGCTACCAAAGTCTCACTTTCGGATGGTTCAATTTATCTCTTCTATTCAAGAGCCTTGGAAGGTTTGGTGGTGAATGTGTTAGGGATGATGACTTATATCTTCTACAACGGGTCGCTCGATATCCTTATCTCGGTACTCGTATCATCATCTTCTTAAACTATATCATCTACTCTATACCTTTGTATATATTTTCAAAACCAAATACAAAAATATAAAACCTACAAAAGAAAATAGAAAATATAAAACCAACGAAAACCCATAAAAATTAGAAAATTTCAAAAATACCAAAATATGTTTTCTAGACATGTCTTCTGGTATCGATAACATCTACGGTCTTAGAAATGTCATTCAATAATGGCACGGGATTATAATGAAGTTCGAGCAGGAGGTGTAAATATTCTTTTCTAAAACATGTCTCAAACTATGGCTTATAGTTATTTCAGACTGTAACCCGTGCTTAAAACTATGGCTTGCTATTATTTCTAATAGCAACCCGCTCTTCAAGGAAGGAAAGTTCTGCGCTAAAACAATTTTCAAAATATTTCGTGCACTTATCCTAAATCAATTTGAGGAAAGTATGTCAAGGATCATTGCTCTACACAAATGTTTTTCTTTCTATAAATTCTTCAAAAAATATTTGTTGTTTTCAAAATGGTGGTAAATGAGTTGCTTGTAAATCAATCGGTTCATAGTTTTAGTAATAATTGAAAACTCAATCAATGACTTCGCTTTTAAACCTTTCGATAAAAAATAAGTCATTGATTGAGGGAAGAATGTTTTCAAATTTACATCATCTAACGGGCTTTCTTAATTATCCTATATGCTTAATTAAAAATGATGTTAACCTACGTTGAAGGACTAGGTGCCCAGGATATGAATGTTAGGATTAGATGATTAGAGTTTGATAAACACATTATTCCCATACATTTATTTGATCTGATTGATATGTTGAATTGACTTTTATTAGTCGATTGCTATTTGGGTGATGTCGACCACCATATATATGCTTGTGTTCACTAACGTATGCAGGTATTTTGGTATAAGAATGTTCCCGATCCGGATCCCACATAATATGATGATTGGATGCCGAAAGGAAAGGGTAACTATATCTTGGGTTGATAAATGAAGAAACAGAGCTTAATTTGACTTCCATGGTAAGTTGGCATAAATGCAACGTAAGAGGTCTCACCGCATCGCGTATGGTTTTCTTCTAAGTGATTGAAGAAACGGAGCTTAATTTGACCTCGCTTGGCATTAAAATTCAACGTAAGAAGTCTCACCGCATTAGCGACGGTTTTCTTCCAAGCCCTACAAAGAACATCAATCAAGCTTCTCAACCACCTAACGTATCTTTGTGCAGATACCATTTTAAACAATTTTGAAAATTTTGATTAAAATTGTTTTGAAAATGGAAAAATATTGTTTTGAAAATAAATTTGACTAAATTTTGAAAATCACGGACTTCATTTTATCAAAATATAAGTCACTCAATCATCGACTTATGTCATCGATTAAGGGGAGAGTGATTTAAAATAAATTATTTTCAAACAATAGTTCTTCATAAAAGTCCGGATTGTACAAAATAAGTGGTGATCTAAAGATTTAATGTTATGTCATGGTATGACTTTTCTTTAAGAATCAAGATCTTTCAAAATGAAATTTTTTCATTCTTGTTTGATTGTGAAATAGTTTTATTTTACTTAAAGATCTCTTAAAACTATCATACCCGACACTAACAATCTTTAATGTCTTAAATTGATCCTTATCACCATCTTTCAAAATTAAATCTTGCCACGCCTTTCCCTAAAATTTTCCAAATGATTTAAATCAATCGGGATCCAAATCTCAATTGGTTTGAAATTTTGGTCGGGTGAGAGATCGTGATTTAAATATCAAAAATGTTTTAGTCCTTTAAAGGCACTCCGCCTCCATGTGCCAAACGATTTCATATATATGATGCACATGTTTGAGGAGGAGCACTTATCCAAAACAAAATGAGTTTTTAAATCGACACATTTTCTCCCATGTTTTCTAAACCTTACTAAATCACTTGGGATCCAAAATCTCAAAGGGTTTGATATTTTGATCGGGGAGAATTTGTGATTTAATAATGAAATTTGATAAAAGATGATCATTTTGATTCAATTGTGCATATCGCTCTCCCATATGTGCTAAACGCTTTCGAATCTCGAAGCACATATTGAGGGGGAGCATTTTAATAGAAAATAAACTTTCAAGGTACAAAGATTTCTATGTTTTAACATACGTACCTTGATTGATTTTCTAAATGGTTATTAATGGCTTGTGTAATCATGAAAGTGCTTCAAAAGAACTCTTTCCTTTATGTGATAAAATGATTTAAAAATCCTATGCACATATTGAGGGGAGAATTTACCAAAGAAAATCGAATGGCTTTTTCTAAGGAAATTGTGATCAAAGAAATTATTTCTAAAGAACTCTTGCCTCCCTGTGCTAAACGCTTTCATAATCTTATGCACATGTTGAGGGGGAGCATTTCTAAATGATCAAAACAATTAAGGTACAAAATGCTTTGATATTATATCACAGGTACCTTGATTGATTTTCAAATGATTTTTCAATTGGTTTCACGGAAGAATGAACTGTACCAAAAGACCGACCAATTTACTTTATGCATGGAGTTATAAGGTTGATGAGGTTAGGTATTAATTCCACGATCCGCCGAACCGGAGGGATCTACCGAGGACAATCCACTAGATAGTGTAGAAGTCCTTAGGTATGATGAAAAAGGAGAAAAATGAGAATATGGGAAGAGTGCGGATGAGAAAGAGCTAGTAATCGGAATAAACCCAACAAGGTTCTAGTTATGAAGTCTCGGTAAGCAATGAAGGGTTGTAGAATGAAAAGAATTGAATGTGAAAAGGGTGAAAAGAAATAGCCTCCAATAATTCAACCTTAGGGCGAAAACCGGGTTCAATGCATATGCTAATGGTGGTTACTAAGGTAACACCGGTATTGAAAACAAGACATCATGGACCCAAAGGACGCATTGCACTAAACTTCCCAAACTACTTAAGTTTCTCTTAAAGGGCTTGTTTCATTCTCACGGGGAACCGACATAATCTATCGACTTTTTCTTAGAGATTGTTGATATTGAAGAAGGAGACCCTCTCCCTAGTCTCCGGCATAGGAACCAAATATGCACGATTGAGTCTAGAGCCATGAGATCATCCACAATATCTCATTCGGACACTAAATTAATGAAGACTTGTTGTTTCACACAATGTGGAATGTAAGAATATATTAAGAGTCCTACGCATTATCCTTGTGGTATTGCCAGAACATCCGAGTGATATGTAAAAATATTCACAATGAAGATGGAAATCTTTCTAGAGCCAACATCAAACAAGCTCTTGGTGGGTGACATGTGAGATCTTTTCAAAAGATTAAGCTTGTGACAACCGGATAGAAACAATGGGAGATTCATTCTTGAATCAACCTTGGTCCAGAATGGAATTGACGAATACTTTTGGAAAAACCGCTCGATGTGCAAATCTTCTTTTCTAGCACATCGAATGTGTATTCATGTTTTCAAACACAAAAGTATCTCGATTGAAAAATACTTTTGAAAAACCGCTCGATGTGCGAATCTCTTCTTTTATCTAGCACATCGAATGTGTACTCTTTCAAATATAAAAGTATTTATGATTGAAAATTGATCTTTTCATAAAATCTTCGTCGATTGTAAAACTCTTTCTTCTAAGCGATACGATTGTTTTTCAAATCATTTTCATCAATCGGTGAATCTTAATTTGTTTGGTTCACTCACTCCGTGTTGTCTTGTTTGAGACGTTCGGTTTGAGAACGGCTAGAAACATTGCGAAACCTCGTCAAGGAGATTCTTAGGAATCCTACATGATCACGAAAATGCTTGTCTCGATCAACGGGAACCGTGGGCGTGTACCTCAATTCAACGAAAGTGATCAAAGACACTTTCGTGTGTTTTATTGCTAACTGTTGTTTGCGGTACATTTGGACGGTTGCGGTGATCGAATTGAGGAGTCAATACAAAGCCGCATGCTCACAAAGATCCACACTTAATTGAAGAAATCATGACCGGTGCATATCTACATAACCCGGTTCGATATTTTTATACTATGCTTCGCTTCGCTGCGCAAATATCATGAACCAAGAAAGCTTCCGCTACTCGATGGAAAGATGTCATGATCCGAAAGTGTGAGCATGTCGGTCCGAAAGTCAAAACATCACATGATGGCAACACAATAAGGGTGATCAAGAGATTTCTCGTGGCGATGATCTCAATGAAAGCTCAAGATCATCAAAGATGTGGATCAGTTCAAAGACCTCCGCTCAAAGTACAAAACAATGCGGACTTTGAAGAATCGCTACAAAAGCACAAAGATTGCGGAATTGAAGAATTGAAGTCTAAGAGCTCAAGAACAAAGTTATAAATAGAATGCTAGGATGCAAAATGTATTTCATGGGGTGACCTTCTTTAGGGGGAGATTGTTAGGGATTGGAAATTCCATGATAAAGTGTCTGTCACCCCAATTATAGTCTAGCATAAGTTAGCTCGTAGACTTGTCATTAGTTACGTTATTTATCAGTTTATTAGTTAGTTATTAGTTTAGTTTAGCGTAGTGTAACACCGTGGAGGAAGGACGGGTCTTTACCCATCGTATACCTAATCCACGAGCCGATCGGAGGTCGTATTGTGTAACTATAAATACCCCTTCCATCCATGATAGGGGTGGAGCTTTTCAATCTAACATTCCATAATCTAAACCAAGTCTCTAGCAAGAAAACTCCTCTCTCTACTTTCTCTCTAAAATGTCAAACATGTATTTTGATCATCCAAGACCACCGAATCATCAACACAATAAATATTCGATCCTACATTCACTATCACCACTCTTCATCAAAAATAGTATGTCAAGATCCTTAGCATCCTTAATCATCAACACAATGGTGATGGGTTCCATATCGGGTGGTATTTATCCTCTCAATCTTTGTCCCCATGCTCCTTCAAGCACTGGTGGGTGATTCCGAGTGCTATCCCTAGAAGCAGTGGCAGTGAGATCCCTATCAGTGGGTTGTTCATTTCCCTCTGAGTCTTTGGGATTATTCTTTTGGCCCTCGGAAAAAAGCTGTGATTAGCGTGTGTCATCCTTAGGCAATGTGGAAGGCGCTCCCCTACCAGTGGGTTGTTTGTTTCCATCTGGATCTTGGGGAGTAGTAGTTGGGACCAAGGGCACTGATTGTGATGTATCAGTGTCCTTCGTTGTCATCGGGGTGGATGATGTTTCGTCTCCTTTGGGTGGCTAATCAGTCTGGGGCTTTCTTTGCCTTTTAGGGTCAGGCTCCGTGAAGCCTCGTGGCCCCGAGACTTGGGTTTGGTCTTAGTCCCACCGAGACTTCCCTTTCTCTTTGTAGAGCGGGGTTTGGAGACACGAGTCCCTTTGGTTGTTTAAAGCAACCATATGGGCCATCAATTCAATTTTAGTGACTTGGGATGGGTCTTTTGAAAATTTGATTGACTCGGGATACCGGGTAAAGCACAATATTTGTATTCACGAGGATAATTACAACCCAAGAATACTTGTAAAGCGCATGAGACAAACCTAGGGTACGAAACGTATTTCGTCCTAATTTTGCTCAAGAGCTTGGTTACGAGATCACTTGTAAATGATCTCCCTATGTCGACAAAGTGACCCCATTCATCAAGCAATATGCCATCATCAATCGAGTAGAGTTAACTTGTTCGGTGGATGAGTGGTTCCCGCCGAGAACCCGAATCACAAAAGTGAATAGGATCTTCCAAGCCGCAGAAATGAGTTCTTGGTGACAAGGGCTCGTCCCAAAACTTTGGATCTAAAACAATTTGTTTTAACTCATCCTTAATCGTGGAGGGTTCGGGATGGGCAACATAGTTACCTTTGTTATAGTCTAACCACGTTGAGGTGCAAAATGTTTTATAGTCCAGTGGTGACTTTTTGCCATGAAAAGACCGAACTTTGATGAGATACTCCACGAGTGGTCTAAGGTCGGTCTCATCGAGAGAGGTTTTGGGTCATAGGCCTTAGTTGTTGGCCAAAACTCCCGAGGAGGTTTTGGTATAGATAGAAAGGGACCGAGTAAAGGCCGTTTTTTGGTGGGCGGTTGAATAAAACTTTCATGATTCCCTTATAGGCTAGGACATCGGAGGATATTCAAAAGTGCCTATAACATTGTTTGTTTTAAGTTCAACATTATCAAGATCTTGTACCAACCGAGATGCAAATCGAAGAGATTGTGTTCTTGCCATTTCCATTAAAAATTTAGGGTTTTGAAAAGATTTCTTGACAAGAACAATCAAAGAGTTTTGAGTCTCAAGTTTTGTGATGAAAAACCTTTTGTAAATGTTTACAATGAAGATTTTTTTGAAAAGAGGATTAAAGAACACACAAGATTTCGGGTTTGAGAAAGTATTTTGACAGTAGTTTTGTTTGCGTAAATTAATTTGTGTGTGTTTATGAGGTTTTGAGGGGTATTTATAGAGTGGTGAGAGGGTAAATTTTGCATAGATGAGGATTTGTAAAGTCGGTTTTGAAAACGTTTCATTTACCTCATTTAATGCCACCACTCCACTACCCGCAGAATTTCCGATTTTCAAGGGAACAATTGCGGTTGGCACAAGAAAAGTACATTTTGTAGTAATAAAATATCCTTAGGATATTTCATGTGAGAGGAGGCATTTAATGCCAAGTGGGATGAGGTAAGGTTTGAGGGACCATTGACTTGGATGACACAGGATAAAGATACATATATTCCTATATTAAATTGGTATGTTTACCAACCTAGGACGTTTAAGTAATCGATACTTGGTGCATTTAGTTACTCATTCAATGCTCAATATCCAAAGTCGGGGTCCCTAAATGAGTCTTACTCATTCGGTGAGAGGTTGTTTTGGGTTTTGTTCGGGAGCATGGACCATTTCAAGAGAACTCACCGAGATTGGGATTGATTTTCGATGTTGTCGACTTTCAATGTCAAGCATTCCTAATTCGCTTCGGTCTCTCGAAGGTAGGTTCATCTAAGGGTTTGGTGAAGATATCAACAAGTTGATATTCGGTGAGGGATGAAATGAAGTTCTATGTCTCCTTTCATTATGTGATCCCCGATGAAATGATATCGATATCAATGTGTTTGGTTCTTTGGTGGAGGACATGGTTGTTGGAGATTGCAATGGCACGGTGTTATCACAAAGATGGGTACCATTTTGTAATGGATGTCATAGTCACCGAGTTGACTTTTCATCCATAACACATTGGCACAACATCCTGCTGCAGACTACATACTCAACTTTTAGTGAAGACATAGCCACCGATTGTTGCTTTTAGCACTCCAACAAACTAGTTTTCCTCCAAGAAATTGACAAGACCCTAAGGCACTTTTTCTATCCATATTGCGACCATCATAATCGTAGTCGAATACCCTTTGAGGTAAAACCCCGAGCACTTTGGATAGTAAAGTCCAAGGCTTGAGGTTCCCTTTAGGTATCCGAGGATTCTTTTGGCTGCATTGAGATGGGATTCTTTGGGATTGGACTTATATCTTGCTATTAGACGACTAAGAATTGTATGTCCGGTCTTGAAATAGTTAGATACATCGGTGAACCTACAATCCCACGAAATGAGTTTGATTGATGATTTGCCGGTGAGATCGGGTCCAAGGTTGTTAGGAGGGACCATTGGTGTCTTCACCGAGGCACGCCGATATCTCATATTTCTTCAAGAGATTTATGGTATACTTCTCTTGATTGAGATTCCTTTATCATTTTTCACGATTTGTAGTCCAAGGAAGTATGTGAGTTCACCCATCATGCTCATTTCAAACTTCTTTGTCATCGCTTTTAAAGCTGCTTGCAAAGTTTATAATTTGTTGAGCCAAAGATGATGTCATCAACATATACTTGGACCAGTATCACATCTTGCTTTGTTCTATAGATAAACAAGGTGTTGTCTATCTTTCCTCGACAAACTTGTTTTGAATCGGGAAGGTGAGAGAGTTTCATACCATGCCTTGGGAGCTTGTTTAAGTCCATAAAGGGCTTTGTCAAGCTTGCGACATAGTCGGGAATTCACTACTCTCAAAGTCGAGGTTCTTGAACATACACATCTTCCTTGAGTTCACCATTCGTGAATGCACTTTTAACATCCATTTGGTAAACTTTGAAGTTCATGTAGGTAGCAAATGCAAGGAATATCTGATGGTTTCCATTCTTGCAACAGATCAAATGTCTCATCATAGTCAATGCCTTCTTGTTGACTATAACCTTTGGCTACAAGTCCGCTTTGTTTTTAATGATAGTCTTTGTTTTCATCGCTTTGTTTCTAAAACCCACTTCATTCCTATGACAACGACATCCCGAGGACATTTGATCAAGGTCATGACCTTGTTTTTGTCAAACTGCTGAAGTTCTTCTTGCATAGCTGAACCCACTTGGATGTTTTAGAGCCTCGGTGACACTTTTGGGTTCTATTTCGATAGAAAATCGGCATATAGACATTCATTGGTCAAGTCTGCGGCTAACTTAGCGACCATGCTTCTAGTGAGCATGCCCTCGGTGGGTTCACCAATGATGTTTACAAGCTCAATGTCCCGAGATTTTGTCCACTTACTTTGTGGTCTAGGATCCGAGCTTGAAGAGATCACTAGAAACTCAAGAGTGAGTTAAGGTGCATTAGCCACGAATCATTAAGATCATATGTTGAGATGCTTTGTTGGGTTTCATGAATCATAGGTACACGATTTTGGATCTTGAATCACGGGTTCTCAATGAATTCATTGGTTGGGGTAGGTTGTGAGGTAAGACATAGTATGAGATGTCGACATCGACTTGATATGAGGAATTGATTTCATTGTTGAATTCATCGGAGGATATCTTGATGAGTCATCAAATCCTATTTCCTCCATCGAGGTATTCGTGAACTCGATGCTTTTGAACTTTCATCAAAGGTGACATGAAAGGTTTCCTCAACTTGTTGTCTTCGGTGTTAAACACCTCAAGGCTTTAGAGATCGATGAGTAACCTAGGAAATACCCATCATCGCCTTTTGCATCAAACTTGCCTAGGTGATCCTTGTGGTTGTGAATAAACATAGGACACCCAAACACATGAAAGTAGTGATATCGTGAAGTCTACCTTTGAATATCTCATATGGGGTTTTGTTATGTCTTTTGACAATGATCGACTGCTTTTGTGTATAACAGTTGTTTTGACCGCTTGATCCGTAAATGCTTTGAGAGGACGAGCCATTTAACATAGTTCTTCACCTCAATGAGAGTTCTGTTTTCCTTTCAAGAACTCCATTTTGTTCGGGGTGTAAGGAGATGAAAAGTTTTGGGAGATTCCTTTTCATCACGTAAACTCTCAAGCTCATTATTTCTAAACTCGGTGCCATTGTCGATTCGATTTATTTAACAATAATGTCATTCGGTTTTCAATTTTCCGATGAATGACATTATTGTATCAGCTGTCTGACTCTTCTTGGAAAGAAAGTATACCCAAGTATATCTTGAGAACTCATCAACAATGACAAATTTATACTTCTCATGCTGGATTGATCTAGGACTTACTGGTCCAAAGAGATCCATGTGCAGGAGGTGAAGGCAGTTTTTGATGGAGAAATTTTGTTTTGTTTTGAATGATGCTCTGTGATGTTTGCCTTTTTCACAGGCTGAGCATGGTTTATCTTTTGCAAAAACCAGTGATGGTAAGCCAAGGACTTTGTTTTGTTTTGCCAAGTTGTTGATGTTTTTGAAATTTAAGTGAGAGAGTCTCTTGTGCCACAACCAGTTGACAGTTTCAGTGGCTTTGGCAAAGAGACAAGTTCCATCTTGAGAGAGTGTTGACATGTCTAAGACATAAACATCATCTCTTCTAGGAGCTATCAAAACAACTTCTTTGTTGGCATTGAAAATGGTGCCTTGTTTGTCATTGAATTGCACAATGTACTTAGCATCACATAGTTGGTGACATCGATGAGATTGTATTTTAGACCATTGACATAAGCTATTCTAGAGAAAACTATTCCATTGCGCTTCTTGAACCATAACCTTCAATGGGATATGATGAGTTATCACCAAATACTACCTTGGGTCCCGGTTCCTTTACATACTTGTGCATATACTCCTTGACGCCAATCATGCTTCTTGAGCATCCACTATCAAGATGCCAAATAGGCTCCTGGTGTGTCTCGCACAAATAGTAAACCGATTAGTTTCTTTTTGTGACCCACATACTAGTGGGCTTGGTTCTAAAGGTCTCTTTGAATTTGGCAATTGACTCATGGTCGGTGGTTGAGTGCATTGTGCTACCACGGGTTTTGCATTTGATGACCGAGGATGACTCGGTGATTCGGGGTTGCTTTGAACTTCTCCTTGCTTGAATGACACCGCCATGTTGGGATGTCTAATGAGTGGATTTCCACAAATATCACAAAGATGTGTTCATGAGACAATCATCGGGATGATGATCATTGAAACCACAGTGGACAAGGAGGAAAGGGTTTAGCTCTATGCTTGAGAGCTTGTTTGGAGGATGAAGCATTTTGATGACCAACTTTGGTGTGTTTGCTTCATCGAATGAACTTACATCTTGTAAGTGATCGAAGTTCGTGATCATCCTTTTGCGCATCGTACAAAAAGGATTTTGTAGCAATTATCGGTGGTATGACTAGTATAATGGCACATATCACACTTCGCTAGGTTTGGTGTTTGACTTTGACTTTGAGGAACTAGATGAGGTGACTTTGTTTCCTTGATTGATTCGGGCTTTTTCGATGGATTCCATCTTATCGTCGCCTTTCTCACAAGTTCGATCGATTGTTGAATTTGGTCGACTTCGGTGGGGACGAAGATGTGGAAGTCTCGATGGGAGTAGAATCTTGTTGGATTAGTTTTGTTGGTCTTTTCGGGATGGTTCTACCAAGTCCGACCTTTCTTTAGATGAGTGAGGATTGAATTGTAATGGAGTAAGCTTAGATCCAACTATCAAGAATATCTTGTACCTTTTAAGTTCATCTTGAAGAGCCCGATTTCTCTTAACTAGTTCGGTGTTTTGAATTTGCAAAGTAATGACCTCAAGCTTGCTTGTTTTAAAATAAGCAGTTCATCTCTACACTTGTTTAATTCAAAACTTAGCTTGTTGTATTTTGAAAAAGATTTAATCTTTGCTCTTCTACGAACTTAAGGTCAACATTTAGATAATTCATATAAGATCGCCAATCGAGTCATCATCCATGGAAAGTAAGATGTTTACCTTCTTCATTGTGATATTGACCTATTCCCGTTTACGCATGATTCTTTCCAACAGCCTAGCTTGTCCTCTTCTAAGAGGGCCATCGATGCAATGTGACATGCACCATTTTCATCATCGATGATACCGGCTCTTCATCCCACGAAGGTTTCAAAGAACGAGGCCTTTGTTTTTACCGCATGCATTTAACATTTGGTTGTTTCGAGGATCGGCCTCAAGCAATGCAAGCTTAGCTTTTGCTTTCTTATACTTGGTTTCATAATCAATGACTTTGTTTTGATCGATTTGCTTTAAAAATTTTGATGAGACCGAAAGATTTTTGGTTGAAATTTGCTAAAGCTCAAGACCGGTTTGACCACGATGGTTTGTAAGAGGGTTCATAAATTGTTTTTGAAAAGCGCTTTTGCAAAATGACCCTTTTGTGACACTTAAAACATTCGGTGTCTTCATTAGCTTTAGCGTTTGAAAACTTTTGTTTCTTCGAATAAACCTTTTGAGTTAACGAGAGTGCTCTTTTACGAAACTCAATATTTAAATCGTTCGTACTCTCGCTAGTCCTCTCATCCGCCTCATCATCGAGTTTTCCGAAAATCTTGAATCACATTGTTAGAATAAAAGCGCTTGATGCGGGTTGGAAATGGTTGTCGAGGGACTTCTGACTTCACGGGACTTTTTCAAGTCGGGGTATCGCTTGTTGATGAGGTTTTCCTCATAGACAAATTTCCATAAATTTCGTGAAGCTCAAGATTACGAATGTGGTTAGCATTCCTTAGTCACGAGAGAAATTCAACCATTTCTCGGGAAGACATTTACAAAACTAACATTGATTTCATGTTTGGACAATTTCACACCATCATTTGAAAGTTCATTTAACAAGGTTTTGTACCGTGTAAGTTTGAGACGAGTTTCGAGTCCTTAGCCACGAAGGTATTATACTCAAGTTTCGTGTCCATTATCCTGTTTTCCTTGGTATCGATGGACCTTCATGACCGTGGACCGTGTCTTCCTGTGTTTGCTTAGTGCATTACGCTTAATAACCGACTCCATGGTATCATCGGGGAGACAAGATATGATGATACTCTTAAGTCTTTGGTCCCGTTGACCACTCTTCTTTCATCCTGAGTCATCGAGCTTGTGTTTAGGCAAACCTTCAACTGTTTTGGGACGAATGGACCTTCATTAATACATTTTATGTAGTAAGGTTCCATTCAACAAATAGCAAAGCATTCGCTTTTTTTATTTGTTGAATTTGCCAACTTCAAGTCGAGGGCATTAGTGATAAGCTCCACCCTTTTGTCGACTAGTTGGGGTACATCAAAATCACCATTTAGGATCCTAATTTAAAAACTTTTAGAGCGGCCTAAAAAGAACGAGTTTTATAATTAGCCTTGCTCTGATACCACTTGTTGTTCTCCGTTCACTATCGTTTAAAACAGTTTAGAAATATAAAACAAGTTAATAGTGAACAATGACTGAAATTAACGTAAGTAAAACACACAAAGTAATTTTCAACATCATATTCTTTATTAGAAATTAATCAAAAGAATACGTTATCATGGGAATTATGCTAAGTAGGATTTCTTGTCAATTCTGCCAAGGATCTTGCTGAATAGAAGCGTAATCAAGAAGAGATTCTCTAAAGTATAAAAGCCGTGCCGTATGTGTCTGTTGAAGAGTGGAAGTGACTAGGATCTGCGTGATTCTTTATTATTTAAATGCTAACCCATCATTATTCTTGAACCGCCTGAGGTTAGCATGGGTATTATTGTACTTGCTCAATATTGTTTAATGTTTTCCATTAAATGCATGCTTGCATGCTTAGTCGATCGGGTAGAAATAGTTTAGGTTCCTTGTCTATAAAAGGAACTTCATAGTATGTAATAGTGATAAATTCAAACATAAGTTTCAAATAAAAGATCCATAGAGGATCTAAGTGTTCTTAGTTATAACAACTTGTATTTACATTCCGCTAAAGAATACGAGTTGTAGAGATTTTCTATTAGTTTGCTTATGATTACATAGGCAACACTAACGATCTACGAGTGCTCAAGATCCGCAAAGGTCAGGTGAGCCAACAAGTGGTATCGAGCCTGAAAGTCTCTATGATACTAAGAACCATATTTAACCTCACCCCATACAATACATTCACCATGCCCGAACTCGATGATGAACTGATGTCACCAACAACAACATCAAGAACACCACCTCTATGCAACAACTTAGTCTTTCCAACAAGAATGGTAAGTTTCCTTATCTAAAAAGGAAGAGTATGATCTCGTGAACAATGAAGATGCGAAATGGATCTCCAATATTGATTGAAATCTTTGGGAGATTGTGAAGAAAGGAAGCAATCGAAGAAGACTATCCTGGATCTTGATGGTAAGTTTACCATTGCTCCTCCCAAAACCGTGAAGAGATTCTAGGCAGGCAAAGAGAGCACAAAGTAAGAACCATCCTTCTTCAAGCTATTCTCGAAGATCACTTGGGTGATTTTCACCACATGGATGATGCAAAGGACATATGGATGGCGCTTAAAGCAAGGTTCGGTGGCAATGAAGAGTCCAGAGAATGAGGAAGTCCATGCCGAGACAACACTTTCAAGAATTCAATATCTCGTAGAAGAAGGGTATCCACAAGGATACGACAGTTTCATAAGATTTTGAGTCACTAAACCAAATTAATGCAAAACCGACAATGATGATTGCAATTCAAAGTTCCTACGATCTTTGCCTCCATCATGGTTACATGTAAGTATAGCCCTTAAGGCTAAAGGTGGGTTGGACATGCTCACTTTTGATGAGTCAGTACAACAAACTCAAATCTCTTGAACACGATGTCGATCTCCTACCGTGCATCCTCTTACGGTCATACAACCTTTGTTGGGACATCTCACTCCAATATGATGATACATGCTCCTAGTCCAACTTACTTACCTTCATCATCTTACACTCCCAATCGTCCCACTCCATCATGCCCTCAAGCTAAAGCGGTAGTATATTGGAGGATGTTCTTCATTCATTTGTTGCCGATTATGATACTCAGCAACATCTTGTCTATGAAGATTTTGAGCGGTGGACCCACTTGATATGGAGGAGATGAAACCGAAATGGCGGTGGCCATGCTTTCAAGAGATATCAAAAGGTTTGAGGAGAGGTCGAAGAAAGTTTGGCTTCAGGGAAAGGATCCATTGCTTTGACAGAGAAAGGTCAAGTGTTTCTCTTTTCACCGATGGGTCATTTCTCGAGGAATGCAAAGATAGGAAGAGTGGAGGGAGCTAACTACAATTCCTATCGCAGAATCGAAGGAAGCTAGAACTTCAGCAGCTCTTGTCACCTTGGATGAACAGTCAACTGGCCGCACATGAACTCGTGAATGAGGAAGTCATTGATACTGAGAGAAGCTTGGATTGTTGGCAAGATGTACTTCGAAGATAGGGATGATCAATTTGCCTTGATGGGACTTTCTCGTGTACACAATCAGATATTTGGTTGTAGTGAAGATACAATGAACTTAAAGAAGCTTATGATACTATGAAACCTAAATACAATGAATGCTATGTTGATAATGAAGCTTATAAACTTTCGTTAAAAACATTAGAAAGACAAAAGGTATGGTTTCAAAAGAATCGAGATAGCTTATGAAGAAAAGATAAAGGGTTACGATTTGATCTAGATATTGCAAACATTAACTTAAAACGACCGAAAAGGAAAAAGTCGATGCTATTGATGAGAACCTAGAGCTTAAAGAGGAACTAGTGAGGAAATAGCTAGACATAAACAATGGTTAATATCAGTGACAATCTAGCTAGAGAAATCTATAGTAGTCGGTCAAATGACCTCTAGAATAGGTTTAGGTTTTCAAAAGTATGTAGGATTGGAAGCTAGGAATGATGGGCGAAATCTACACCGCAGCTTAGAAAATTTTGTTAAAGAAGGTGATTTGCATGCCGTCCTGGACCTATTAGAGGTGAATTCATGCCCACCGACCGTCCATTATCGTTGACTTTGATGGATCACACCATCTCAGTATGGCAAAAAGTCAAAGACTTGCCGAACCCGATGCTTCATCTAATGACTTTGTCTCTTGCTTCGACAAAGGACAATTCATTGGATCAAGGGTCTACTTCTCATGCCAACTATGATTCAAGTGATAAGTCGACCTTCCCAAGCCCTCACCGAGCCTACACCCAAGCCTCGCACCCAAGTCTATCTACAAGCCTTCTAGGGTAGTCACGAGGAATCAACTTCAAGACTGCTTTCCTCTAAAGACTTGTCCTTTAAATCTTTGCATAATAAGTCTGTTAAAAACAATTCCTTTAATGTTTCGGTTTAAGTACTTCTACATGTAATAGAACATCTTCTTTGTTGAATAAATCTTCCAAAAGGAAGACATGTTTTGTATGTGGAAGTAAATTTCATTTAATTAAGGATTGTGATTTCTATGAGCAAAGATTGGGTGTATGTGCTACTCAACAGAAACCTAGACCAAGGTGGACCAATGTTAAGAATATTCCACCTTATGTCCCACAAGCAACTTATACCGATTCTCCTTGGAAGAGATCACTTGATAGACCTTATGTGCAACCTACTAGCCCATACTTTAAACATGGTTATTGGCCCGCATATGTTGACTCTATGAATAATGGGAAAGGATGTTGGGCATCGTTGTCAAGTCCTCAAAGAAGTTGTTCTTGGAAAAATAAGGGACCTAAATTTCAATGGAAACCCAAGAACAATGGTGGATCTTTCTCATCCGCTAGACCTAAATCTCATGATCCACAAGGTGTTCAAGTCAAGAATGACTTGAGCCTCCTTTGTATACTAACATTCTTTTGTATATATTTTTACTATAGGATCATCCTCTTTAGCATAAAGATATTGGTATTGTTGATAGTGGTTGTTCAAGAAGCATGTCCGAAATAGAGATATGATGCACAATTTTGTTCCTATTGAAGAAGGAGGCAATGTTGATAGTGGGCAATTTATCCTTTTGGAATGCTTATCCCTTAACGCAAAAGTTTAAGGGAGGCATAGGCCTCGGGAGGCATATGCCTCGTGGGAGGATTTTGTAGTAAACTTTGTGTATATTCTGCTTGCTAACACTAACTTGCTAATAATTTTTAGTCTGCTTTGTCTCTGCTTTGTTCTTGTGTTTCTCTCGAGTTTGTTTTGCAAGATGCCTGCTCAGCCTCAAGTTCATCAAGTGTGGTCCTTTGGTAAATGGTCAAGTAAGCTTAAAGCTTGTTTCCTCCGAAAGCTAAGCATCAAGTGAGCAATTTGTTTCCATCAAGATAAAGCATCAAGACAAGTTCGAAGTTAAAATTGTTCATTCATTCATTCAAGACTACGACACAACTTACAATCAACTTCAATGCAACTACAAGAAAAGTACTATACATGATCTTCTAATCCTATTCTAGTTCATAGAGAACGGTTCCAACTACGATAGAATATGCATGACCACGCATATCTTCCGATCGAAATGTCGGATATGCTTATGAAGTCTTGCATAACCACCCATTCCTTCTATCTCGATGGTCGGATATGCATGACCGGTCGACGAAGATGCTAAGGATCAAAATGGGAAGGATGGATTGATGCAAACGATGATGATGAAGATGACCACGTGTCCTTTGTGCTTCATCTACTTGGTTTCACCAAAAGCAATCCATCCACCTTCCTTAAGCTCTTCCTCTATACGATGTGTGAAGATGCACCAAAACATGGCGTGTGAGAGCAAGCACCACCTCCTTTTCGCAAGAGGCCTTTGTTGAGGTTGAGGTGCCGGAGGTTGGGAGTAAGAAGTTATCTCGAAGAGTGGGTTCCTCCGAGTCATCGAAGACTCACTTGGATCCACTACACTATCATCTTCGTAAGAAGGGAAATGGGGATGTCAAAGGACGAGGGTCAGGAGGACATGACCAAAACTGGAGGAAATCACTGGATGATGATGATGATGGAGAAGAGGTTGGGTTAACAACCTCTGGTGTAGTATTCATGGTTAATTTTGGTTGATTGGGTTTGTGATGATACTAGGGTTTGTGATGGTAATTGGGGGTAAAATTATGTGAGAGAAGTATGCATTGGGATGATTAAATAGACGGATGCAAGGGTTAATGCAATTTAATGCGAGTTAGTTGGCACAGTAACTCTAGAATCTTACCGAAGATATTCTAGTCTTGGGGTGGTTTCTGCCGAAGTATATTATTTCAGCAGATTGGCTATTTGTTTCACGAATCGTTATTTTGTCGTTGGTCAAGTTGAAATACACGTAGGATATGGTCAACTAAAGTTCTCATACTTTTGACTATATTCTTGGTAACGTTACCATTCCTCTAATTGCATTTCTTCCACTTCAAAATAAACAATTCCCTCTTCTCCTACATACAAAAACTCTTCGCTTCAAAAATCATAACCCTAAAATCACATATCTCTCATGGCTCTTCAATTCAAGAAAGATCACAATAAAGTTGCATTTAAGGTAAAGCAAAAGGCGATGAATTGTATGAACCAATGGTGGAGTTCTGAAGCGGTCTAAGATTCACTATGCCCCAACACATTCCCCTAATGCGATTTATGAATCGTTGGTTAAACAATTTTGGGAATTACTGAAAACGCAGTGACTCAGAGATTGTTGCGTTGATTGATGAAACAGAGCACGTGGTGACGGAGGACCTGATAAGGAGAAAGCTTAGTTTGGATGATGCTGATGGGGTTTATCACTCAAGTGCAGAGGTGATTCTCTCTGGGCTGAGAGCCATTGGGTATCAAGGTACAAGAACGGACATATGGTTGAAAAAGCATTTTTGCCCTATGTGGAGATTTTTAGTTCACACTCTGCTTCAGTGTATTAGCAACAAATATGGAGCGTGGGATCAATTCTCTACGCAATTGGCTTGTGGTATTGTGTGTCTATCTCAAGGATAACTTATAATTTTCTAAATTTATTTTTGATAATATGGTTGAAAATATAAATAGGAAACAACATAAGTTTTAATGTACCCTAGATTCTTACAAATAATCATAGACACCTCTACCCAAGTCCAAGCCTTTTATCCCATAGAGCTCTTTCAACTAAATTATTTGCCTCTATGAGAACTCACTTGAGGGGCACATCATCCGCTTGACAAGAATATGTTGCCTCAAGGCAATGAGGCTACCGATGAGGAGAATGTTGCTAATATCCCACCCTCTTCAATGTTGCTACCGATGGCAATCCATCGCTAATATAGATGAGGTCCCTCTTTACCGTGAAGCTTCTCATATTGCTTCGACCATACTCCACTGTACCATCACCCGCATCGAGTCCACCACCTACACAGGCTTCAATTGATGAGTTTGAGTCTGACCTGAACAGGATGACCACACCCAGTCCTCAAAGGGAACCTTTTGATGAAGTACCTCCTCATTTTGAGCATGACCATATTTCCACTGAAAGGTCCAATGAAACTCCCATTACCACAGAGCAATCTGCTGGTGGAGCTGAGGACCCTATTACTCTTACATCTGTCTATGCTCTTGTTAACAGGTATGCAGCTGAGGTGACTGATCTCAAAAAGGAGCTTACAGAGACCAAGTCTACTCTTGGTGATAAGATTGAGGAACTGCAGAATAAAGTTAAGGACTTAGAGGACCGACTTGAAAAGAGTAGCAAAAGGAAGTTAGTCATTTCTTCTGATGAGGAGGAAGAGGACTCTCGGCTTGGTTCTCTAAATATCTTAGCTGATGTGGCTCAGGAGATAGTTGTTCCTTCCTCAGTGGTTGCTGAATCCTCAAAGAATGAGGAACCTGTTCTTTATAGAAGAAGAAAGAGATCTCACTTGTATAAAGGATCTTCTGTAGTATCCAAGAAACCAAGTGTTGACAATACTGCATCTGCTAAAGCTCAAAAGGAGGACGTTGCATATGAACTTTATAATCATGCATCTGTTCAAAAACCATCTGTAGATGATCTCTCTCAAAACGTTTCTTCTAAAGTTCAAATTGGTGATTCTCCTCCAGCTGATGTTGTTCATGAGTCTACTAATAAAGAGAAAGGTGTGATGATTGAAGATGAGCTTGGTCCAGATCCGTATCCGAACAAGAAAGGCAAGGACAAGAAAGCGGGTTTGCTGAGTTTGCATATCAGAAGAAAAGTGAAGTAGCTAAACAAATTACAGATCATTCTACTTCTGTTTTGCCTCCTGAGAGACGAAGAGAATTGGATGAGTTAGCTACTCAGATGCCTGGTGCTCAATGGGATGCTCTTACTAAGCAAACCACTTCAAATCCTACACTTGCTCAAAGTATCTTAGGTGCGGACTTTGATAGTGAAACTTTTGTGGCTCAAATGATGGCGCTTGGAGAACAAAAGAAGCAAGAAGCAGTTGCAAAAAGGAAAGCCCTTAGTACTGAAAAGAATAAGGCAAAGAGAGAGAGACCTCTTCAAGCTCGAAGAAAAGCAGAGATGAGGATTGCGGTAAAAATCAAAGTTGTTCGGTGCTTAACTGTGGTTTAACAATGAAGCAAGTCTTGGCTTTACGATGCAAGATTGTTTCACTTGTACAATATGATTATGAAGACTTCTTCTTCGCTTTAAAACCATCTATCAACTTGAAAAGAATTGCTTTGGAATGAAGTTGCACCAAAGGCCAAAAGACCCAAGTTTGTTGAGATAGTGGATAATTTTGATGATATTCCACCAAAGACGATCTCTCAAATGGTTTCTTCAAGCAACTTCAAGCCACTCCTTCGTCGACAAGGTCCCTTCGCTAAACCATCGGTTGCTTCCTTGATGCACTAGTTATGCCCTCATCTAACCCAAATGTCGATCCGCTCGCAAAAGAAGGTACTTTGGTTAGGGAAGATGACCTAGTTACTCTTCCGAACCTCATCACAGATCTCACGAAACTTCTACAAGTCACTAGCTCAACCGAAAAGGTCTCATCTGTTTGACCGACCACCATTTCCTCTCAAGCACCTAATGTACAAGCTTCGCTCCATCCGTGGGATCTACCGACATGTAAGGAGGTGGTTCGATTAAAGAAACTAAAACTACAACCGCAAAGCTACAAAGGCAAGAAAGGTGCTTGAAAGAATGCATGCCCTTCGTGATGATGTCTCACCTAAATCACATCTACTTCTTCAAGTCCTACTACGGTTAATGAAGAAACCAAAGATTTTCCATCTTCGAAATCTATTCACCGGTAGAAGGATGAAGAGGATGGCCAAGAGAAAACACACATCTCGAGAAGATCTTGTGAGAAAAGCGAGGACTCATGCATCAAGAATAAGCCATCACCCAAGCATGTTCCTTTGGACCTAAAGGTCGATGACTCAACCTTTATTAAAGAAGGGTCTCACATCGATTTTCCCGAGGGATATCAAAATGTGTTGGCCAAGTGGTCTCGATAAATGATGAGATGAATGTCATTCATCGATTGGACAAAATTCAATGGAGTTCACCTTTTGAAGAAAATACTCCATTTGGTGAGCAGGCGTATATACTTACTCAGACACTCGCCACCAACCATTACTTCAATATCGCACCACAAGGTTCTAGGATGTGCTTATTGGGAGATCTTCATGTCCTGCTTAACTCTCAATCTCCCAATGGTAAAGGGCATTTCATTTGGAAGAACTCACATCTATGGCGGTCGAGTCCCGGAGATTTTATCCCCACCTCGTGTGCATGTAGTTGAGACAAAGGGTGAAATCACAACAGCATGTTTCTTGAAAGAACTTATCCATTGTCCAAGAGACTTATGGAAAGGATGCTTTGTCGGTTGGAAATTCCTCCGCATCCAAAGGGGAAATGAAAGACTAGAAGTCGAACGATCGTTGGATTGATCAAGGCTCAACTTCGCAAGCCAAGCTGCATCTTCTTCATGAACGCGGTAATCTACATTGTCTTTTGTAATATGTACAGTCTTTTGTGTTGTTTATTTTCTTTGTTTTGTTTGTTAGTTTCTTAGTTAAAAAAAAAAAAAAAAAAAAAAAACTAACTTTCTCGCGGGTTTGTTGTATATAGTTGATGGTTTTAACTCACCGATATACTTTGTGTATATCAAAGAGTTGGCTAGTCCAAAGGGTACAACTTTGGTAAAGACACGCCAAATCTGTTGATAGTCGTAATGATTTGCTCAAAATCATAGGGTTCTGCAACCACCCATGCTTAATTGTCGAGAGTTGTATGGTCATCAATTCACCATGGTATATTCCTTGTTGGAATCCAAGAATTGGCTAGCCCACAAGTATATGGCTTGTGGTAAAGGCAACCAATCCATATTTGGTTATCAATTCACCAATTCTAAGAATTGACTAGTCCCGAGCAAACGGCTACAAGTAAAGACACATCAAATCCGTTTATATAGTTCTTGATTTGCTAATAAATCGATGGTTATCAATGTGCCATAGTTTTCGAACTTAAACATTTGGCTACTCCATTAGTGATGGCTATTGGTAAAGAGACATCAAATCCATTATTTTCAATGATTCACCTCTCACGAGTTAACTCACCGGATGTGATGAGAATAGTATGCAACTAATGAGTCTTGATGTACACTATGTCATGTGTTGCTTCAAAGACCAAGCGTTTCAAAGTTTGGTCATCATAGAGATGAGATTATTATTGGTTCTTTGCTACGATGTTTGAGAACAATCCTCTAGTATCGCAGCCTCTAAGATCTATCAGGTTAGGAAACTAGAACTTAACCAAGTCAAATTCCAGCTTTAGGGAGGATTGTTGGGAATTATGCGAGTAGGATTTCTATCAATTTCGCCAAGGATCTTCTGAATAGAAGCAAAATCAAGAAGAGATTCTCATTGAAGTATAAAAGCCGCCTGTATCTCACCAAGAGTGGAAGTCGACTAGGATCTGCATGCGCTTTATTATTTAAATGCTAACCCATCATTATTCTTGAACCGCCCGAGGTTAGGATGGGTATTATTGTACCGCTCAATATTGTTTAATGTTTTTCCATTAAATGCATGCTTGCATGCTTAGTCGATTGGGTAGAAATAGTTTAGGTTCCTTGTCTATAAAAGGAACTTCATAGTATGTAATAGTGATAAATTCAAACATAGAGTTTCAATAATAAAAGATCCATAGAGGATCTAAGTGTTCTTAGTTATAACAACTTGTATTTACATTCCGCTAAAGAATACGAGTTGTAGAGATTTTCTATTAGTTTGCTTATGATTACATAGGCAACACTAACGATCTACGAGTGCTCGAGATCCGCAAGGTCCGAGTGTTTTCATATTACCCAAGTACAAAATTTTGTATTTAAATAATACTGGGATTATAGTACTGGGATTGAAATGAAAAAGTTTGGTGACTCTCTCTAAGCTCGTGCTAAGTCCGAGCACAACTCTTAGAGCTCACTGAGCTATCTCAGAACTAAGTTGTATTTGGAGGAGTGAAAAGATGGTCATGTGTGTGTGTTTTTACAATTCACAAGCTTAATATTTTCACTCCATCTCTTATGCTATTTATACATGTATGATATTTGACTCTTTCCTAAGTGACAACCGACATCATACGAAAGACAAAATCTTGATGTATTTTGTCTCTGCTTACAAAGATTGTTCTAGGTAAGAGACAAGACTACTTTCCTAAGTTCGATGATGACACCGAGCCCGATCTTTGCTATTCAGTGAAAGTTGACTTTGGTTGATAAGTACTTGCCTTATCTCGATTTAAACTTATCCCGCCATGTCCCGCTCTTTCTTCGCCTTTACATCATTCGGTCTTCTACTTGATTTGTCTTCGTAAGTAGTTGGAGAGGAGTCTTAGGGATTCAATGAGTTATTGTCATTTCCATCATCTTCTTCTTGACTCGCCTTCACCCTTTAAGTTCCGCTTCATCGAGTGAAGAGACTTCTTCTTCGCCTACACCGAGTATCCTCGAAGATGACTCACCGAGAGACTATGCACTCAAGACTTGTTAGTGTTTAACGGACTAAACACTTGGGCTATTTTCTATTCAAATCTTAGATTAAGGGGTTTGGGTATTTATCAACCCAACAACATCCGATATGTAAGAAAACGTATAAATAGTATAAAAAATGATGAAAATGTAAAAAAACGGATGAAAACGGATAAAAACGTATGAAAACGTGATAAAAATGGACGAAAATGTATAAAAATAGACGAAAGCAGATAAAAACCGACGAATACATATAAAGCCGATGAAAACGGATAAAAAATTAAGAAAAACAAACGAAAACGTATAAAAATGAATGAAAACGGATAAAGCGTAAGAAAAATGGACGAAAACGGACAAAAATGTATAAAAACTAATGAAAACATAAGAAAAACGAACGAAAATGTATGAAAACGGATAAAATGCATGAAAACCTAAGAAAAACGGACGAAAAAGGATAAAAACGAAAGAAAATGTATATATACGGATGAAAACGTATGAAATCGTATTAAAACGTATGAAAGGTATAAAATATGGTGAAAAATTATGAAAACATATTAAAAAGTATGAAAACGTGAGAAAAAACGGACGAAAACGTATAAAAAAGGACGAAAACGGATAAAAACGTAAGAAATACAAACAAAAATGTTTAAAAACGGTTGAAAACGGATAAAAACGTAAAAAACGGACGAAAACGGATAAAAATGTAAGAAAACGATAAAAACGAATCGAAACGTAAATTGTTTAGAGATGTATGGTGGAGATAACGAAGGACTAACGATGCAAATATTTTCACTTGCGTAGGAGACAATGGAGAATTAATTTGCACCGTTAGTCCTCATTGATTGGTTTTACTAACTGAGGGATGTATAGTGGCTAACTTTACTAACGAGGATGTTTGTGTGCCAAAAAAAACCACATGGATGTAAAGCGGGATAATGGACAAACCATAGGGATGTATTTTGCAGTTTACTCGAATTAAAAACATAAACTAAAATGGTAAATTCCACCTCGTCTGATCACATGCCTTGTTGCCTCTACCTGTTCGAGTTGTATGCCAGTCAATTGATCAGTAGGCTGCAGATAGAAAATTTCGTCTTTTTGACGGTTCTCCATTTCTCGGATTCTCAACTCTTGTCCTTTAATTCCAGCTCCTTCTTTCTGATCTCCAAAAATGCTTCAACCGTTTGTGATTTTTTAGTGTTGTACGGCTCGTTGAGACTTGCATATTCATTGACCATCAACCTAGCCAACATTTTCTCATTTCCAAATCCTAAAGATGTCGATGACGCTGCCCCTTCAATCTTTGCTATGTCCCTGCACATTGGACGCCGAACTTTATATACATCCTCTTCCTCGTCGTCTCCAAATTAATATTCAAATTATAACTACTATTCACGATCGGTCTATTGAAGGAAATAGAGCCCAAAGACTTGTATCTCTTGTTCTTTGCTCGAACATTTGCTTCAAAGTCCGGAAGTTCTACCTCCTCCATTTCTCGACAATCTTTAATTCACCCAAAGAATGCGTAAGTGTAAACGGACTCCATTCACCTTGATATTCAAAGAGTGCATGTTGGTGTAATCCTCCTCCGGCTCCACTCACCGCCGTCTTAGTGACGTTATGGTACAAACCACAAAATTGAGCAACTTTAGGACGTACATTCTTCCATTTTTCGATTACCATATCGTAGGTATGATGACTGGTTATAAGACAATGTTTATGCATGTGTTCTAAAATCTCAATCCAAAACCGAGCCTCCTTTCTTGTATTACCAGCAATGCTATCTTTGTATACACGAACCCAAGCTTTGCACAATGCAATTGCTTCTTGAGTGGTCCATGGAGTACACTGTTGTTCCTCGTCATTTCGAACCGTCTTCTTTTGGCATCTTTTTGTCGTCTTCTTCGTTGGAAGTGGGGGGACTTCTTCGACGGGAGAGTCCTCACGAACGGGAGGCATGGACTCCGAAAGTTGAGGTTCGTACATTTCTTTAACATTAAATGGATGAATGGGAGACATAGGTTGGTTCGTATTTGGTTGTGATAACGAACCGCCAATATGGGGTCAGCAATCGTAGGTGGTGGTGTCGAATGGGTTAAACATGTTTTGTTGTGGGTATTGGCTAAACATGGTTTGTTGTGGAGATATGAATCGTGGGTTTTGATATGGTTAGTCTTGGTAAGGTTGGTTTCGTAAAAAAAAAAAAAAAAAAAAAAAAATTGTGGTCAAGTTGATTTATTGGTTCGACGGTGGAGTATTTCCAGACGGGATGTTTCTTCGGATGTTGGGGGAGTGTTTCAGGTAGTCTTTCGTTGTTGACGTTTTGTGTCTCGTGGAGTGTTTTGTTGAGACAATTTGTAAATCAAATGATATTGAAAGTTTGAGAGTATACAAAATGAAAAGTTGTATTTAAAAATGTTGAAGTTTGAGGGTATTTATAGGTAATAAAATGGTAGTGGGGATTTTTTTCTTTTCTTTTAAAAGGATATCCGTTAGAATGGGAGGGGCCCACTTTTGCACACAAAAATAATAGTGAGCTGCTCACCGTGAGCCTCCCTCATGCAATGGGGTGGCGCGACAACGCCTCGACCCAGCTCTCACTGCTACTATCATGTGAGCAGTCTAATAGAATAAATATTCGTTTAAAATCTCAGGTCCATTAGCCAAAAAAAATAATAATAAATAAATACTTGTATTTTAAAGTTTGTGGAAAAATATTCATTCTAACAGACTTTGACTTCAGCTTATTCAATTCAAGTCCATCATCAAGTGACCTAGTGGTGAGCCGATGTCCTCACAAAAGGTATATAGTTTAAACCTTACTACACACACATTTGAGGTGCTAGAGAAATGGTTGGAAAGAGTCGCATGAAAAACCTCATCCGTTTTTTGTTTAATGATTCCAAAATGTATAAGGGATGTGTATTAATACATCTCTCATAGCTCACTAAGCAATACTTAAAGATGAGATTATCAAAAAGTCTTACTAGCCTCTTACCTTACCAAGAAGAGGCAGATTGTTGTGCTTGTTTTTTCTTTCGAGCTTGAAAACGATGTTAATTAACTATGTTATATTTATGATAAAAAGATTGCTTCACGCAATACTTTAAAATCATTCGACAATTATACAAAACAAACAACATTATTTTGTTTCAGAGACTTTCACTCTTACTAAGTTTGTGATTCGCACAAAATCTTAACGAAACAAACACACCCTTAGTGTTTGCAGTTAACTCTGACCGCTTTGGTCGGGTCTAAAATGCTACATGCTTCGACTAAAACCCATTTTGGCATGTAACTCATCGCACCTAAAGCCCCATTTTTACTTGAAACAGCTTTCACGTTTCAGCCCTTTTGTGCTATTATTAGTCCCATAACAGCTAAGTTTTTAACATAATAACACAACACTATAATTACTAGTAAGGGAACTGTGTATTACTAGTAACATATTAATGTAATTTCTATACTGTGTATCGAGTAGCTATAAACTATAATTAAATACATCTATAGAAATTCAGTTTGATTCTACAATATACAAGTAACATATATATACAAATCACCCGAGAAGCTGCATTTCACCAGACTGGAACTCGAAGTTTAGAAATGGTAATGCGTAAAAGCCCATCCCTGCATAAGTAAATTCTATCAGCATCAAGTTTCATCAAGTTTCTTTAATGGGTCAAACAGAGATAAAATGAAACTTTTGGAATGGTCAAAATTCGTCTAATTATTTTGAACTCATAAACATAATGATACAAGTTTTAATCATATATGACACACTAGTTGTTCTACAAATAATTATTCAAAAAATTATGTTATATAGAGAAAAAGTGTTCTAAGCCAACCCAACGCGTACCAAAACGACATATTTTGACCCCATTACAAAAAATTAAATCTCACTGAACTGATAAATGTTGTAATCACACGCGGCATGTCAATAATTTTTAATAACTAGAAAATTAGAACAAGAACAAAGGCTGACACCAGGGATAAACTGATGGTGCTGACTTACAAAAATTCAGCTGAAACAGAATCAGGGTTCACGTCGAAGGGTAGTGGCCAGGTGATTTCAAACGGTTCTTCAAGAACATCCCCTTTGTAATATGACGAGCTGGTGCGATCACTTAAAGAGTAGGCTGTAGTCCTCCCTTTGGTTGTTTGCACAGTCAGACTATCAACAAATATTTGACAGCATTTATTAGTAAATTTAAAGATAACACATAAACATAGCGGGAGTATGGCTTGTAGTCAGCCACAACTAAAAGTGTCGAGTTTCGCTTATATGCCTGTAAATGGGTCGTTAACTGTTCAGAAATTTAGTTAAAATATAAACGGGCTGAAAGGGTTAAAGAGTTGAACAAACTTAATTTTTAATGCGTACAGCCTTGTAAATTCCTATTTATTATATTCAATGATTTAGATAAGATAGTTATCACTGTAGTTTTAGGTATTGAAAACCCCAAACCCTTTTTCCACGCGTTGACTGATATGTGGGTTAAACGTGTCCGGATTTGGATTTTCTTAACTAAACGAGCCTTGCTCAAATATAAGGGTTGTCTGATACTATCTGTCAACCAGAACCCTGCACAGATTGCCACCCCTATTAATAAGACCCATTTTGACCTGTTATCCGTTGATCCATTCTGTCATCTACAGGCTCTAGTAACAAACTAACAATCATTAGTAGTTGGAGTTATAATCTTACGTTGTATTATCAACTTCAACTCAGATATCACCTATACTAATCCCAGGCAACTCTATCTGCAGGAGATACTTTTCTAGATTCAGCAAATTCCATCCTCGGGGATCGTTTTTTCTCAAACCCTGTATCATTTAAAGTGTCTGTTCAGAATTATACAGAAAACTTGAGTAAACACTACTGATATGTCAAGTGAGAAATCTGATTACCGATATGTTTAGTAGTATGCTTGTTATTCTCGGGTCTGTATTCCATTGGTACAACTTTTTCTGTAGTTGTTCTGGAAAACTTAGGTGGCTGTAAAGAAGGTAACTCGTAATCACCAACATAATGAATGTTTCTAACTTTTGGCACATTGGAATTAATGCTAGCTGGCTGAGAAAACATGGGTGTCACAAGTTCAGAGGATGCCTGTTTGTGGGAACGAGTTGACTTACATGACCCATTTGATTGGTCAATAGGATCCTGAAGAATCGATATTAAATTGTTAGATGCTTAATTCAAAAGAAGAGGTTTAATACGATACACTAATGTAAGGCAAATATAAAACCTTCTCAGCTGAAACCGGCCTCATGAAAGGACCTTGGGACCTCGAATCTTGTCTGGCAAAACGCATACTATTATCACGTCTCGTGTTAATAGAGGATAAACCACCACTGCAATTCTGTGGAAATAAAAGTACTAAACAAATAAACTTTATATAAAATATATCAATTCAGCAAAAGAAGGATCAGCTGAGTGGTATATGTTCATAATTGTTAATGTAATGGGAAAACTATCCTTTAAGCATACTTTCCAATACAAACCATGAGTAAGGATCAAATGAGAAATAATAGTAAAACATGAGAAGAATGAAAAGTATACTACAACCGCACATTTGAGATGCACCTATAATCGAGGGATCAGTGTTTGGGTTAGCTTAGTTTCTGGCTTATGGAAATCAGTAAATAGCCGTTAAGCTCATTTCTTAACAGCGTATAACCTTATCAGCTTGAGCTTAAGACTTACTTAAGTCCATAAGCTCATAAGCCTAGAATAAGTTACTTTATACGCCAAATACTAGAAACTAACGCAATATTAAATTTGATAATACAAAGATATTATAGGACTACCAGAGGGAAAACATGAGTTGCAACTGCGGTATTATCTGCGACCGCAGAGAAGTGAGCGCTAATCATCTCAACTCTTCGTCTCGCTGTAGCTGTGTTAGTGTCCATCTTCAGTGGTGATTCTGGTTCACTAGGTTCTCTAGTTTGATGATACTAAAATAGTACTACTATGATTTTTTCTTTTTTATGGGTGATATATATTCAAGAACGTGTCATATGTCTTCCTCTCATAATTCACCGGGTGTGGGTCGGGCCGGGTATCAAGATCCTACTCATCATTATTTTCGTCCAAGATCGAAATCGTAAAAGAAAATTATATGAATGTTAAATTGAAATCTTAAGATCCTACTCATAGAATCATTTCATTGATAGGTGTTGTCAAATTATTCAAATTTACAAATTGTTTTACATCAAACACAAAATTATATGAACGTTTTCAAGAAACGTCACCTAAATTATGATTATGAAACGATAAAAGTTTTAACCTCAGATTTTAAAATCTATTAAACGTAGTCCATAAATTTATTATAGCTTTTAGCTTGTCGCTCGATCAAAATAGGATCGCACCGGATCAAGATCTTAAGATCTAATTGGTCAAGATCGAGATCATATCCTATTAAGATTCTATGTAACAAAGATTCTACAAAGATCCATATCGTTTTGTTTTGTAGATCGTAAAACATAATATCCCAAGATAAGGATCATGATATTTTTGCTTTGGCGGGTGTTTGATTTGTTTATTTGAAACAATTGTTGCATAAAGATCAATTACTTATATTCATTTTATCAAATATTTATTGAATAATAATGTCCATTATATATTTTCAGCGTAATTTTTTTTTCACAGGTAAACCTACGATGTTTTCGCTATTCAAGTTACTCAGAGATGGTTAGTCTAACTTAGATGTACGTGACATAACCGATGTAACCCCGTACCCTTCTAGACTACCTCCAAAATATTTACCCGGTGAGATTTGAATATAAAATCTCTTAAAAAATCAAGACCTAGTTGGTGATGATTTAGCACCACATCTTTTACTTTTTTAGACCTTTCATAATAATCTTCGCAATCTTGTAAGCTAATATCGCAACGCCTGTAATCTTCACCATGTCAAGATATCATCACCAAAAGCTAGCATCATGTGTCTGAATACCTCATGATTTTTGCTAGCTTACATCCCAATTCTTTGATGTCAATAACATTATTTTTGCTAGCTTACATCTAACAATAATCATATTAATTGCAAATCAAATAATTGTATTATGAAAATAATAATCTGATAACAAGAACTTCTCTTATACCAAGAGACTCATCTCCACCTTTATCTAAAAAGAAATCAATAAGATTAAAAACATTTTAATATTACACTCGTGACAAACAAGTAACATAAGAAAGCTTAAACACAATACCATCATATGTGATACAACCAAATGCAAATAGCCCAAAAGGTAATTTAATTTTGGATTTTGGACAGGTACAAATGTAGATTCTTGTACAAATAGCTCTTCCAATTTCTAAATGCTTGATGTTTCAAATATCTCATTTCGAGCTATTTTATTGACATTAAAGCCTCAAGTATTTTATCCAAACACAGCTTTTAATTGGTAGCTTTTAATTGGTAGGAGATTATTTTCCAAAAACAAATAGCTAACAACTCATAAAAAGCTTTAAAAAACTCTATCAAAACTGCTACCAACATGTCAAAACTGCAAAAACTCTATAGATTTTATATTTTTGTTTATAAAAAAACACCTATTATCATTAATGTTGTAGTTTATAAAAGATTTATTTTGAGGATAATCAAACAAACAAATCGAACTCTGTCAAACCTCATTAGTACGTGTAGAAAAATACAGCTAAGTGATTCTTATTATCTCAATAATAACAATAAAGCCTATATTGTTCTCAAACAGTTTAAACGAAACAATACAAATCACCAAAACAATAATAAAATGCTACTAAACTCGATGAAGATGATCACAAACTAATTTGGCTTTTTTGAGAAAGAGAGTGAATGTTATCAACTTAGAGAGAGAGAGAGAGAGAGAGAACAAAGTAAGGTTTATATACATCAAATCTTATATCTTTGACATATTGCTCTTCTAGTCCTTTCATAAATTGAAGAATAGTCCTTCCGTGCTTTTCCTTTATCATTATTGTCTTATGTCTTCCAACTTTAGTATAATATCAGCTCAACAATCATAATGACATCCTTTGGACTAAAACTAAAAATATAAAAGAACAAAGTTACTCCCTAAGGTTAAGACAAGATAACAGATTAAGTCCATATTTCAGAACATCCCCCCTTAATATGATTTCTCGTAAACATAAAAAAGACTTAACTTATTTACCAAAAATTTGTGTTGCAATGTATCCAACCGTTTTGTTAAGATGTCTGCAAGTTGAGTTGCAGAATCTACTTTAACAGTTTTTATAACACCATTTAAATTTTTTTCTCTAACAAAATGTAAATCAATCTCAAGGTGTTTAGTTCTTTCTTGGAAAACAGGGTTGGCAACTATCTTAATAACTAAATTGTTATCACAACGAAAAAGAAACAGGTAAAAGACCTTCACATTTTAGATCTTTTAAAATCTTTAAATCCAAACAACTTACTGGTTACTGAAGCAATAGCTCTATACTCTGCTTCAGTTGAACTTTTAGAGAGAGTATATTGTTTTTTGCTTTTCCAGGATACTAAGGACCCACAAAAGAAAACACAATAACCAGTAACAGATTTTCTAGTTACAACACATTTTGCCCAGTCAACATCAGATAAAGCAAGAAGAGACATATTAGAGCTCTTTGTAATATGAATTCCCAAACCTGGAGAACCTTGAAGATACCTAAGTATCATGAATTCAATTATGAGATGAGACTCAGTGGGGAATGCATAAACCGACTTAAGCAATGAACAACATAAGAAATATCAGTTTAGTATTGGTCAAGTAAATCAAGATACCGTAAGCTTTTGATAATCGAGAATGTTCTTCAAGAGGTCATCTACAGAGTTCATTAGTAATAACCAGTTTTAGACTGCAAGGGTGTTTTAGCAGGCTTACTGCCAAGCATACCAAACTCACTAAGCAAATCAAGACAATATTTTCTTTGATTAAAACATATATCATTTTCAGTATCAACAACTTCAATGCCAAGAAAGTACTGCAATTTACCCAAATCCTTTATCATAAACTTAGTCTTAAGAAACTTCTTAAAGTTTTCAATTTCATAAACACTATTGCCAATTATGATAATATCATCAACATAAACAAGTAATGAAATAAACAAACCATTATCGATTTAGTATATAATGAATAATCACTTTTACTCGACTATATCCATTTTCAATAAGAGCATAGGTAAGTTTAGCATTCCATTGTTTAGAGCCTGCTTTTAAATCATATAATGACTTTTTAAGTTTATGGACTCTAGTATCATTAGCGTAAAGCATCCTTCAGCAACTTCATATAAACAGCTTTATTTAAATCACCATATAAGAAGGCATTATTGACATCTATCTGAAAAACAATCCAATTATTCTGAACAGCAAGATTCAACAAGCATCTAAAATTCAACACCTTCTTTCTGATTCAAGCCTTTAGCCACTAGTCTATCTTTATACCTTCCTATTTCACCATCAGATTTATATTTAATTTTAAAAACCCATTTACTGCCTATAGCCTTTCTACCTGTGGTAAAACAGTAATCTCAAACGTATCATTTCTATGTAAAGCTTCCATTTCATTGTTCATAGCATTAGTCTAATGTGCAAACTTTGAAGCCTCAAAGTAAGTTTTTGATTCACTATTTTAATTAACCTGAACAACAAAACATAAGTTTCTAGAGTTAAGTTTAGAATAATTAGTATATCTTTCAATACCATACTTTAGAATCAACAACAAAATCATTATAATGTTTTAGAAAAACACAAGGTCGGGAAGACCTTCTAAAGTTTTGAACCTCCTGAACTGAATGATTTGGATTTTGATCCAAATTACTCTCAGAGTTATTTATATTATCTTCAAGTGTAGCAGCAACCTCATCCTCTTCAGTAAAAAGTTATCACTAGTTTGTATATCATCTCCTATATTACCATTAGAAGAATAATTTATATTAGTGTCTCGCATTCTACTAGAAGAATGAGAGCACTACCGCACTTGGTGACATCTCGTCACTATTCGGTGACATCACTAGAAGGGTACCCGCCAAATGCGGCGGGTGCCCGACTATTTTGTGACGAGCAAATGTTTTTAGTAGATCTATGGGTCTACTCTTCTTTCATCATTGAGTAGCTTAGAGTTTCATTATCAAAAAATTCAAATGATTTAAGTCTTGAAAGTTTTGTAGTTTGTCCATTTTGGGCATAATGAAATAGTATTGTTCTTATCATGCAAGGTGAATTCCTCAAATAAAAGGAAAATAGACTCAAAGAATCTAACATTCTTTGAAAAAAATGAACCTTAATAAGATGCTTATCAAGACTATATAACTATTATATCCTTTTTCAGAATTAGAATACCCCATCATCAACATTCTTTGAAAAATTGCTCAAGACTATGCTACTTAGCTTGTCATTATTATTAACAAAAGTAGCAAAACACAAACATCTAAACATTATTAAATCGAAGAGAGTAGGCCTTTTCTTATATATATCATTTCATAAAGAGATTTATCATTATGCACAGAACAAGGCAGTCTGTTAATAAGAAAAGTGGCAGTTAGAATACACTCAGTCCAAAACCTCAAGGAATCCCCCCTCAAACAGAAGAGGTCTAGCCACATTCAAAAGATGTTTATGTTTCCTTAATGCAATTCCATTTTGTTGTGGAGTATAAGCACAAGAATTCTGATGGGTATACCTTTATCATTGCAAAATTTGATGACAGTTTGATTAATAAATTCAGTTCCATTATCACTTCTAAAAATATTCTTTCTTTTATTAAACTGATTTGCAATCAAATTATAAAAAATAGTAATATAATGAGGAACCTCATCTTTGGTTTTAATAAAATATAGCCAAAGAGCTCTTGTAAAATCATACACAATAGTCAAAAAAATATTTATAACCTTCTTTACTAGCAACCTTATAATGACCCCATAAGTCTAAATGTACAAGCTCTCCTAATTTGGAAGAAACATGATCACTTAAAGGAAAAGGTTCTCTAGTCTGTTTAGATCTTTGACAAATTTCACAAACAATATTTTATCTTTAGACTCAAATTGCGAGTAAGTTTCAAAACATTTAGGGTCGGATCTCAGGACGACCAAGTCTGCAGTACACTCATACTAAGAAAGACAATTTTAAAAAGCAGAATGGACATAATTATTTTGAATACCTCTATTATTGAAATAGTATAATCCTCCACACTGATTATCAGTCCCCAAAACACTTTTTAGATTCAAATCCTGATTTAGAAAATAACATTTTCTCTCATCACAAGCAACAAGAATTGTGAACAGAAATCAAAGTAACACAATACTCTGTAATAACCAACACATCATGCTTGTCAAAAACATTAACTAAATCCTTATCGTTATCGTAAGTCATATGTTGGTTAGCCCCATAATCTACAATCTTCCCACTCAAGTAAGCTTGGATTGTAAATTACTATTTGAACAAAAGAATTTGATAAAATTTTGATTAAAATTTTATCGTTATTAAAATAATTACCGCCATATTGGCATGCACATTGTTTCATTGTTTCCATTAATGTATTTGAATCTCTTTACCAAAAGCCATTACTCGATTATTTTTATGAGAGAAATGAGAGAATTCCCCCACTTAGAAATGAATATTGCCTCAATATTCAAAGTACCTACGGTTATGCCAAACAAAGAACGTAAAGGAAATACTACTACCATTATTTAGAAAGATTTTTTTTTCTTTTTTTTTTTTTTTTTTTAGAACTTATATATATACAATATGTTCCACACCGATGAGATATACATAGAACCGCTCAAAAATGATAAATGACAACTTTAAATGTTTCGGAACAAAGTGATCAACATTCTCTATTGATTTGTTGGGATAAGAAGTGAGTGAACGATCATTATCGGTGAGATTTTCGGTCTCCTAGATCGGCTCAAATCAAAGAGTGGATTGATGTGAGTGAGTTCACCGGAGAACTCCTCAAGAAGGATCAAAGATCGATTGAGGAAGTGATGCCTCAACGCACTCGATGTTTCCAAAGGAAGCACAATCGTCGCTAAAATCGGAGAAAGTTTCCAAATGATCTTTGGAACACTCAAGAGGGAAAGAGAATCACACATATGGTCAAAAGTTCCCGTGACTCTCTCGGATTGGGACAAGGTCCTCAACACTAGACTTTATGAATTCGTCCGATTCCTTTTCGTGAACAAGGTCAAGATGCTCATCCCCATGTTCGAGAGTGAGTGGGAGCTTGGTGTGATAGCGCTTGTTTGAGAATGAATCTCAACGCGGGATATCAACCGATGAATTTGATGAATTTTTATAGAATTGGAGGATATCAAGTGTATCCTCATCATCACCGCCATCGTGAATAAAACGGAATCGAGAGCTAGATTTGGTCGCTTTTTGTATTTTAATTAATTCTAATAGAGTTTTCACCGGCAACTGGGACTCATCCTACGTAAAAGCCAACAAATTACAACGGCTTAAATGCAAATTAAAGAAAATTAAAAGATAAAAAATATTAAATAAACGCTATCACTATTTTTACAATGATGTTTTTGTGATTTTATAAAACAAAATATCTTAAATAAACTATTTTAATTAAAACGAAACTTAAAATATCTAAAAACGGCCTAAAATGAAACAAAATTACTACCGTAAGAGGAACTAGACCAAACAACGTGACAAGGTGATAAGCGCTGGAAACATGTTCTACACTATGGGGTCCTAAACTCGAGGCTATCTGTTAAACAATGTTATTATTGGAAAAAATTTATTATTATTTTGAAATTTGTTATTGTTACCCTTTTTTCCAAAATTAGAGGATACCCAATCAACTTAAAACATCTTTCTTTTCATTAACAATGAGTATGGTTATTAAAACCACAATTTTCACAAACTACATTATGACCAAGATTAGTATTTCTTTTGTTATCGTAAGGGTTTGACTGACTAAGGGTAATGGGTATTGGTCTCTGGGCTTAAGTAGTTATTGGACTTTATTAACATTAACACTGTGATTATTAGATTTAAACGCGATTAATTTAAATGGTGAAAAATGATGAGTATTTAGACACTCATCATGTGTCTAACAATAGGTGATTAATGCTCTACTATTAAAAGCATAATTATGATTTTTACTAATACTACCGTAAACAAATTTTCTATATGACTCCTCACTACTAATGATAGCATAAGCACCTTTAATATCGTGTAAAGGATCTCTAGATAAGATATTACTTATTTTCATATAAGTATCATCCAAACCCATTAAAAATTACATTAATTTCATAGGTTGATTATTGATGCCATCAATTAACGACTAATTTATAGCATCATTTATCCTATTTATATTGTTCGTTTTATATCATTTTATATGAGAATTGACATTTAATCGCTTATTTCTATAATTTTAGTTATTATCAAGCAATTGGTGAAAGTTAGCATAAAGGACGATTTTGAGCTAAATTAATAAAGTACAAGAAAGTCTACTGAACTGACAAGCAATAAGCCATATCATTCTAGACGGATATGTCATATACCAAGACTTAAACGAATTCAAGACCACGCCTGACTTTGATGCATACGCCATATTGGATTCTACAATACGCCGTATAGGTCAAGAACAAGAACAAGCTCGTTTTAGTACCAATTATATGTATTCACTTTTGTAATACGGCGTATCCATGCCCTAAATTCACAAAGACATCCATGACGAGAAGACTCCAATACGCCGTTCATGTGCAACAATATACCATACTAGAAGGCGGTTGATGAATATTATAACTGTGGACCCTACGCCAAGTTTCCTCGACACGTCAGATCAACCCGTATTCAAGAGTATAAATAGAAAACCTAGGTTACGGTTTTCAAAGAGCCAAGCACCACCAAGTACGATTTCCAATTGATTTTAGAAAGCAAAAAGGTCCTACTAGTGCATTAATTCAGTAGGAAAACTCCTTTATTATTATACTTCGCTATAATCTTTCTGTTAACGTATCGCTTATCTTATGAACTATACTTTGATTGTTTTGAATATGATATTGTGTATTGATACAGTTGATTATGGGCTAATACCGTATGTATTAGCCAAGTTTATGATAATATAATGTTTTGATTCGCTTACATTGATTGTTTACTCGTTGCATGTTGATTATGTTTATCTCTTTACACGATATTGCTTAATTATGTTTTTATCTTTCATTCAACCGATGTTATGTTTATTAATAAAGTCCTATTTCGTGTTATTTGGTATTGTGTTAAGTGGATAATAGGCTAGACTTTTAACTAGGTTTAGATCTATGAATAAAGTCTTGTTTCACTATTACCGTAATTTCGCTAAGTGGATAATAAACTAGATTTCGGTGAAACATTACATATTGCTTATCTTTATGACTAGATCACTAGTACTACACATACACATCATATTTGTGTTGTTGGTTAAGTGAATAATAGTTCTTGAACTATAAATAACGCTTCTTTTCCTTTGCGGTTAAGTGGTAGTAGTTTCTCGGTATAAAATAACTATTAGGCGATAGGTTTGTATGGATTCAAATTGTGCTCTAGACGCTAATTGCGGCTCGATGGATTATAATTAGCAATGAGACTTTATGCGGGTTTGGTTGATTGCACAGATTAACCGATACATAAACCTAGAGTTTGTGGAGAAGTACCACCTAGCTTTCATTAAAAGCCACCAACGATGTAGTACAATCATTACACGCATAGAAGAATCTTGCATTTATTTGAGTAACTTGATTAATATGTTTTTCTTACATGTGAGCTTAACCTCTTATTTATCTTATGCTCATCCGCTTGTGTGTGTAGCTAGTTCTATTTATCGCTTTATTAGTTTAGATTAAACCAAAACTTGTGCTAGTCTCTCGTGCTAAACCCCTTTGCGATGAGTTTAGGTTTAAGTAGGTTAATTTAGATAATTAAAATATCGATAGATTAAATGTTAATGTTCACTCTTAGTGCTAGACACCCTACTTACCAACGAACTTACAATTGATCGTGCACGCCTGCTAGTGTTAGTTTATAGATAAAGTCGAAAAATATAAATAGTAAAACTTGATAATGAATATTACCTATACTAAACGACACATCAATTATGCTTTTTAAAATCAGCAGCAACATAACAAGTACATCTAGGCAATTGAACCATAACATCAAACTGTTTCCACAGAGTACTCCATTTGTTAAATATTCAGCAATAGAAGTCCCATTTTGAGTTAAGAGTGAATCTTATGGTGTAAGTTAAAAGTAACAGACCCATCAACCCTGTCAAAAGTATCTTTCAATTCATTCCAAACTTCAAAGGCTCTTTTAGAAAATATATGTCCCAAAAACAGTTCTTCAGAGATAGAGTTTAAAATCCAACCCAAAACAACAACACTAACCTTGTCCCACTGTCTTTCTAAAACTTCATCAGTATTAGACCTTCTACATGTGCCATCAATAAAACCAATTTTATTTTTACCTCAAGGCCAAAAGCATAGCACATGACTACACATTATAATTTTCACCTTTAAGTTTTATAGACACAACAGCTTAAAGAATCGATTCATTAGGGTGTTAATGTAATGGGTGACTTAAATCCAATTTACTTATTAAGGTGACAAGATCATCCTCAATATGAATGAAAGTGATACTCATCACTAGTAAAACCATGAAGAGACATGATAACAAATACCAGATAAAGACAAGTACAAAACATAAATCAAACACTCAAAAAGGAAGAGAAAGAAGTTCCAGTTTTTGCCACTAAAGTGGTAGGTCAAGGCGGCTGCAAGCAATCTTAACAATAAAACAGAACAATAAACATATAACACATAAACAAAACACCAAAAATCAATCCTCAACTTCCAATGTGTCCCAATCCTATCCTCCAAAGAATCTAATACAAGAAATTAAAGACATAAATAAAAGGAAAGTGTGGAGAGGTGTTACGAGCACGCAAAATAATCAAGAATGAATGCCATACCTACTACACCCTTGATCCACTTAGTCAATGGATATAGCGATACCAATCGAATCAATTAACCCAAATCCAAGAACCGACAAACCCTAATTTCTCAAAATTATGCAAATCTCCAAAAACCACTTCCAAAAGCACCAAGAACACCAGATATATCGATTAAACCAACTTAATCGATACAAGATGCCTTTAAAGAGTAAAAGCCCAAAAGTTACCAAACCCTAATTTTCTAAAACATTATGTGTTTCAAAAATCTTTTAGATCCGAACAATTAAACACCGATCTATCACCTAACACAAATTAATTGAAATATTACCAAAAATCATAGAAACTCGAAATTTTATGAAACCCTAATTTTATAAAACAAATTTTGAGCAAGATTTGAAAGCCTTGCTCGATAACATGTAGAAAATACAACTAGATGATTCTTATTATCTCAATAATAACAATACAACCAAGACTGTTTCAAATAGTTTAAACCAAACAATACAAATCACCAAAACAATAATGAATGATACTAAACTCAAGATGATCACAAAATAATTAGGTTTTTGTAGAGAGAGTGAATGTTATCAACTTAGAGAGAGAGTTTTCCGATGAAAGAATAATACAATGAGCCAAAAATAAGGCTTATATACATCAAATCTTTTATCGTGACATATTGCTCTTCTAGTCCCTTCATAAATTGCGTAATAGTCGCTCGTGCTTTTGCTTTATTATTTCTACCTTATGTCTTCTAACTTTAGTACAATATCAGTTCAACAATCATAATCATATCCTTTGGACTAAAACTGAAAATACAAAAGAACAAAGTTAGTCCCTAAGGTTAAGACCAGATTACAGATTAAGTCCATATTTCATAACAGTATGACTTGTATTAATACTCTTTTAGTACGACTTATGATTAAGGCTTCCGTGCCAAGAATCTAGTATGTGTAGTAGGAGTTAAAGAATTTGAAATTTCAAGATAGGCCATAGCCCACCACACTACATACTTGGCTCCTCCACTATGTTCAATAAGTATTTGTAAAAGCATATGATGCAATGAAAGCCTGTTACTTATGCGTCACGTCATGTTACCTCATCATTTTCCTTTTTCACTTTACTTTCACTCACACACCCAAAAACACTCTCATCAGTAACTCAAGTCAAAACCACACTTTTAGTACCCATCATATATGCCATCTATATTTAGCGAAAACGTGTTATTACAACCGTTGATCTTCATCCTTACGAAGTCTTAAAAATATTAATTGTATAAGCATCACATGGCTATCACATTTTATACAATGAAACATTAAAAGGTTTATAGCATCTCTTAAATTTTCAAACTATCTATTCAATAAATATATACTCACGGGAGGTCCCAAAAAATAAATTATTAAAAAAGGTTTAGAATGGTTAAAAAATTACGAGGTCCGAAAAAATCTGCATTCTTTTTATTTACTTCATTTACTTCATACCAAACGTTTATCCCAAATACACAACTATGAAATTTTCTATAAATTTTTTACCAATCTTGTCTAATTTGTTGTAAATGTTCATCATGATCACCAAAAAGCTCCCAAACTATCACTGGTAGTATCAATTTTCTTAATTTAAAATCTTTGTTGACCTTAACAGTTAGGGTGAAGGCTAAATATACGTAACAAACTTTTCTCAAATTACCCAATATACGTAACATACTTATTTTAATCTCCACATACGTAATATACATTCAAATCTTTACCAATATACGTAATATTAACAGGTTACCACTTTAAAAAGTTACAATAATGGTCCCTGCTGTTTGCATTGGCTTTCACCGTTAGTCCTTTGACATTTTTTCACTTAAAAAAGTTACAGTAATGGTCCATGTGGTTTGCTTTGACTTTCACCGTTAGTCCTTTTACTTTCATCTTTTTCATACACGTTTTTATACACGTTTTTAAACATGTTTTTACACACGTTTTTATATACATTTTTTACACATTTTTATACACTTTTTTACACGTTTTTATACACGGTTTTATGTACGTTTTTTTACACGCTTTTATACACGCTTTTTAAAAACGTTTTTATATACGTTTTTTACACAATTCTATGCACGTTTTTATATACGGTTGCATATACGTTTTTCACACGTTTTTATACATGTTTTTATACACGCTTTTACACATTTTTATATACATTTTACACGCTTATACACGCTTTTTAAAACGCTTTATATACGCTTTTTACACAATTTATGCACGCTTTTATATACGGTTGTATATATGTTTTCACACGCTTTTTACATGTTTTATACACGTTCTTTACATTTTTTTATATTTTTACATGTTTTTATACACGCACATTTACACATTTTATACACGTTTTATCGCTTTTATGCATGACACGATTTTATGTATTTTTTGCACGCTTTATACATATTTTTAAAACGTGTATAAAATGTGCAAATAACGGTATATAAACGTAAAAAATGTATATAAAATCGTGTATAAAATGTGCATAAAATCGTAAAAACGATATAAAAACGTGTAAAAGGTGTATAAAAACGTATAAAACATGTAAAAATCATGTATAAAAATGTGAAAAAACGTGTATGAAAAAGATGAAAGTCAAAGGACTAACGGTAAAAGTCAAATCAAACCAAAGGGACGATTATTATAACTTTTTTAAGTGAAAAATGTCAAAGGACTAACGGTGAAAGCCAACGCAAACGGCAGGGACCATTGTTGTAACTTTTTAAAGTGGTAACTGTCAATATTACGTACATTGGTAAAGATTTGAAAGTATATTACGTATGCGGAGATTAAAATAAGTATGTTACGTATATTGGCAAATTTGAGAAAGTTTGTTACGTATATTCAGCCTTCACCCTAAAAGTTAAACTATCCCAAAGTGCAACATGGAGCTAACGAAACTGACCAGCAAGAAATGTTCTCAACTTTCATACATCTGGTTGCAAAAAGAAATCATCCAAGCTTTAAATTGCTCTTCACATTGTCGCTATCAAGTACCGACTATATAAAATATGGAGGCATATATAAAGAAAGATAATTGTCTTTTATGACTCATAGATTTTGTTATTTACCTTCTAACAAGATTTATTACAATCTATTAAGAAGTCTAGATTAAGTTTTGTACAGAGGCAAAACCTATAGCGAGATCACACAACTTAACCCACAAGGTAACACACAAAACACAAATCCGTTTTAATAACAAGAATTACCGATACAAGTCAATTTGCACATCATTTACATGTTCAAACAAACAATTCCACCAAACTAGAGCATTTTAATCTATCACAATCTTTATTAGACAATGAAGTATCCCTAGTGTGGAAAACTAGAAGGGGGATTGAATAGTTTTACCGATTAAAACTTGTTTAAACTATATAGATCGACTTATGTCAATCTATTTAATGCGTGTTGGATGATGATAGATAAACATATAAATAAATAATGCAAAGATAAATAGTAAAGGAACACAAAACCACGACACAAGTATTTATAGTGGTTCGGCTATAAGGACACCTTCCTTGCCCTACTCCACTCCCCGGGTTCCCCACTCGAGAGTTCGTAAGCACTACACAACACAACCTCCTTAATGTGGCTGAGAAGCCTTCACAACGTCGCCTACTTTTTATCCGGTACAAGGCTAGACACCGAGTTCTTCCACAAGATAGAACCAAATCTATCACAACGTCGCCTACACTTTATCCCAGACAAGGCTAGATACCGAAGTTTCATTACAAAGGAGGAACTACTACCCAACACTACACCACAACACACCTACCCCAAAGGAGACACACTCCTTATTACAACATCATAAGGATATCAATATCCTTTAACCCAAACTAACTATCTTGTACATCGATGCACCATATCGAATGTACGCACTTAGCACCTTTCACTAATGCCTTTGACATGACCCTTCAGCACCTTTCACTAATGCCTTCATGACATCATGCATGAAGCCATGTTGGGTATTATCCATGATCCATGACCCAAGACCCATGACCCGATGTCTAGATATATTGAATCTTGTTGGGTATCCATAAAACATTACCCATAACCCATGGTTCATAAGCCATAACCCAGAACCCGGTTTGCAACCCGAACCGGACTTAATGTCGACCCAACAAATGTATCCATAAGATTGCACTACCGGATCCTCTGGGATGGATCCGTGGAACCGTGGAACAAGAGACAATTTTGTCTATAAATAGTGAGCCATTTCTCTCTGCTCACTACCCCTTTACACATACTCTCTTAGTATTTTAACATCTCTAACCTCAGATCCAAATGATCATTCTATGTAGTTTTATGTTTGTGTGATTCTCTAGGTTCCTCTTAAAGCGTCATGGGTATGGGTCATGAACTTTGGGTTTTACCCAACAACATTCATTGTACCTATTCAATGGATCATGGGTCATGCGTTATGGGTCATGGGTCATGGACTTAGGTTTTTACCCATTACATTACCCATTACAATATATATACAGAGTATATATGTACATTTCCATATTATGTAAACACTAGTTGTTATACATATGCAATTCTATAAGATGTAAACAATATTACTTGTTTAGTGTTTTATATGAAAATGTAAGTGTGTTAGTAACTATTGGCTCAAACCATTTACGTATTTTATTTGTTTCGTTAAATGATTTTACGCTTGTTATCGACAAAACATTGAAGATCGTAAATATAAATAAACGCTTTTATGGTTTATTTGTATTAACAATCTCTCCCTTTTGTTGATGACAAAACATAAGATTATTTTATAGAAAACTAAAATTGTAAAAGTTTGAATTGAGTTTTATTTTTCTCCTCTTTGTCGAAACAAAAAGAGCCGAAGAAACTAACACATTGTTTTGAGAAAATGTGAACAAGAATAATATGAAAAATAGAGAGTAAGAGGAGAGAAGAATTTCGCCTTAGCTCCCTTGACGGATGCTTCCTTTGTTGAGGCGCCAGTAATTAGGAAGACTAAGCGAGTGTGTTGCAATTATGTTTGCAAATGGTTTCGCCTTAGAAGAAATGCCCCCTTGACGAAGTTATCCATTTTGAGGAGGACGCCAAGTAGTAAATAAATCCTAAGTGAAAGTATTGCAAGCGTTTTTGAAAATCTACAAAACAAAGCAAAGCAATTGCAAAAACGCTTTTTTTTTGTAGATTCGTCATCCTTACCTAAGTGAAAGTCTTCATGTGTATTTTGAAAATCTACAAAACAAAGCTTAGAAAGCAAGTGTACGGTGCATAATTGCAAATGACTTTAGTCATCCTTACCTAAGTGAAAGTCTTCATGTGTATTTTGAAAATCTACAAAACAAAGCTTAGAAAGCAAGTGTACGGTGCATAATTTCCTGCAAATGAGATTCATATTAGTGATAAAATGAGTTTATGTTGCACGGATCCCATGGTTCCTTCCCCAGGGATCCGCTCAGGCAAACTGAATGATCCATATACCGCATTCTTATGACAAAGAATGTAGATGTGAAATGTGAAGTTAATATCAAAACAAGTTGTGTATTATGGCACTAAACACATTCTCATAACCGTATAGCACACAACATGTAATATCATTCAATAAAAACGAGAGAAATGATAACTCTAAAACTAAGAAAATGATCAAAACACGAAGTATGATTCCTAGCAAGTCTAAGTTACACTTAAGATAAGAACACCACTTGAATTCCTATGCTTGAGGAGGTGATAGAACATGAAACGTAGCTCGTCTCGTACTTCATGTACTAAGCCTTCAACATGCTGATAATGATAACAATCTTTGTCATGGCTAGGGAATGGTGGTGGTAGGAATGGAGCGGTTTGAGGTGGAAGGTTGGATGAAGAGGGTGGAAGTTCCACAAAAGATGGAGGGATTTGTGGAGGCACATTTGGAGGTGGTTCAACTACTGATGAAGGTGGTGGAATATGTGTTGATGATGGTGGTAGAGAGGTATGTACTTCTACGTGATCCGGTTGTTGATTTTATTGATTCCTCATAATCCAAAATGGACTATTTGAGGGTGATGTAGAAAAGAATATGGGTGCTAGTGTTGTTTCAACACCAAAGTTTTGTTGTTGCGCTATTTTTTCAATTGAGGAAAATGTTGGCAATGGTGGTGAATGAGATGGCCTTGGAGGCAAGTCCTCTAAGTTGTAGATGTGTGGAGTGGTGAGAGAGATAGCTCTAGGTACTAGAGGTGATGCTTTAGTGGAAGTAGGGGTGTTTGGTTTAGGAGGTATAGTAGTGTTTGGCAAGGGTTGTCTTGTGGGAACAATCCTTTTAGGAATTAGTTTGATTGGTAGAGTTGGTTATGAGGGAGTTCTAGTGTTTGAGGCTTTAACGGGTGATGATTCGGTTGAAGAGATTTCATGAATAACCCGAGCAAGTTTCTTGGGAGGTCTTTTAGTGGATGAGTTAACACTAGGGGCTTTCCTCATGGTAAGATGGTAGAGAAGGGAAGGTGTGAAAAGAAAGTTTGACTACTGAGAATAAGTATGTGAATGGTGATTTGGAAGTTCTAACAAGGAGGTTTATAAGGGGAAAGGTTTGGTAAGTGAATTAAGGCTTAAGCCACTAAAATCCTTCAAATTGCAATGATTTGCATGCATAAGAGTCAACTACAGAGTTGCAATGATCTAGGAAGTCAATTAAGACAAGGTGGAGTGTTCAAGTTAACAAAGAGAGCTTGAAATGATTGTTTTAAGTAGGATTAGCTTTGTCTGAGCAGCCGGTTCCCATGGATCCCTCAAATGAGGGATCTGTCTAGGCTAAACCTAGGGATCCGACTCTCAACAACCAAAGAAAAGGAAGATGATATTTTATAAGGTCTAGTACCTACACATCTTGAGTGTCTCAGTCTCCTCAGGTGTCTTAAATGATATGAGACTTAAATGATCAAGTGAAATGAGTGAGGGTAGCTAATGATTGTCTTTTATGGAAATAAATGAGGTTTTTATGAACACCAATGGGTGATCAAAGATGACACTAAGAAATTTGAGAATCTCAAGTGGAGTCAAATGTTCTTAGAGATCAGATGGTAACTTAAAAGAATTTTGGAAAATTCCTTAAAAATCATAAGAAATGAAAAACTAGTTTCTAGCTTATTTTAAGGTAAGGATGACTAAAGTCAATTTGCTAAAATCGAGAGAAATATCAAACTAGGTGTTTTGAGATGAGATAAACAATGTGTGAATAATGGAGCGGAAATGTGGTGAGTTTTGATGAAGTGATAAATCAAAAGCACCTTGAATGTGATCCTATGTTATCTATGAGTGGATGTGAGACCAACTGAGCTTGAGGAAGACTTAAGTGATCCTAAAGTATCATGTTAAACTAATCTAATAAGGTCTGGAAAATAGGGTTGACGTGAAAATGATTAAAAATCTATTTCCTGTTGCCCGGATCCCACGGATCCCTTATAGGAGGGAACCGATTAGTTATAAGTCAGGGATCCGGTCTTCTGGTTACTCAATAGTGAACATGCAATAATTTGTTCTAGATGGTAAGTCTTGAAACTAATAATCTCCACAAGAATTACACAAACAAGACATGGTAAGAGTGGTATGTAAGAACATCAAATGATCAACTAACGATTCATTTCATATGTTATGATTAAGTTACAAAGGAAGATAAACGACAATTCCTAGGGGTTGATTTTATTTAAAGAAAGGACTAAATTCCTCATGCATTTTCGTTTGATGGATTGTCGAGTGGGTTGTGAGTATTAGATGATTCAGGAACGAAGAATGAAGTGATGAGAGATGGGTTCAATAGTTCCATCATTTTGTTCACAAGTATATATAAAGGAATTTGAAATTAAGGATGATAGTACATGACATGATGATAAAGGCATGTCAGGAACATTCCATATGGAATTAGCTTGTTCTTGTTACCTTGAAGGTTTACAATTCACCTTGCGAAGAAGTAGGCGAGATTGTACGGTTGTTGAGTTAGGAGACAGTAGATTATGTGAGCACAACATGCAGGAAGTATCTCACAGTTTCCTCTAAGACTCCATACATTTTCACGTAGAATAACTGCGAGAGGTTTGAGATCATCTCGGAGATTATGTGTATGGATTATGTTTGGATTTGAGTAATTAGATTGAGGAGTGCATAAAATGCGAGTTATTTCTTGAGGAGAGGGTATGTATGAACAATATGAACTGTTTTCTTCACGGTAGTTAAAGAGATAATCAAGAGACCAATCTTCAGTGAAGGCACATTGTCCATGATTTGGAATTCGGAGAATGTGAGCAAATTGCTCAAGAGTCAAAACAAACTTTTGGTTTTTGATCCAAAACCACAGTGATAGAGAGCGATCCTCGTTAGAAACGAGTTTAGCTTGACGAAAGAATTCCAAAACAAACCACGGACAAATTTTCTCGTTAATCCCGAGAAGACCTTCTAGTCCTATGGTGCGAAATGAGGTATTGATACATTCTTGGTATAATAGAGGTGAGTCAACAACACGTCCTTCATGAAAGCAACGAGTTTCGAGATTATTGAACCCACGAACATGATTCTCATGTGTGTTGGGCTCAAGAGAAATATTCGGAATGTAGACACAAGTGAGTTGATGATCGAATTCATACTCATGAGTCGTGATGAGACCTATAGACATAAAATAAATAATTTACATGAATATGTTAGGACAAAGTAATGTTTCTAAAGTAAGAACGTTTTTTGAATGGTGACAACTTAGTTCAATCCTTCTTTAATGTTGAAATGATATGATCTCCTAATGTTTTTAAAGACTATTCTATTTTTATTAACAATGACCATTAACTTACTTTGTTCTAATATTCTAGTAGGGTTTTCTTTTATGGTAAGTTTTATGAAGTGGTTTTATGTTGCATGAGATTACGCCACCAAGTCCACGGTTCTCGGTTCCTTTTAAAAGGGATCTAGCTAGTTAAAAGTCGTGATCCGTGGATCCGTGGTTTTGACAGAAAATGATCTTGAAGTAAAATTGATTTTTGCAACTTTTATGTTATAAGAGGAATGTGTTTTAGTCAATGTTACTACTTAAGCATGCATTGTTGATTTTGAAAACATGTCAAGGTTTGAAATGTGCGAAAAGAAAAACAATAAGACAACCACACTATGAGAAATAAACGAGATAAACTACGACATTAATTATATTTCATTTCAATGCTTGAGAGCAATACAAAGTGATCTCAATGAGATAGATGATACAAATGTAGATCAACAAAACAAAGTACATGTCTCAATGAGAAAACTTGATCATGGGATACACGAGTGATGAGTGATATGAAGATGAGCACGAGGCAATGTAGACCATGGTGGGAGATCTTTCTTGGTTTAGATTTTTCAAAGTGAGATGATGAAGAAGATGAAGTATGAATGTGAGTTAATTTGAAAGTGGAAGATTTGAAAAATGGGGTTTGTTGGTGATAATGGACAATCGGAGAGGATTTATGGGAAGGAGGAATTTTGAGATTTGTGTTTTGTTTTATTAGTATTTAGAAGGATTTTACTTTTAGGAATTAGATTAAAACAACACATAATAATATACCTAGGTTTAGACGGATGAGAACACGTATGCACAAAGGTTTTCTAATGAAGCCAATGATATCACAAAAACATATATCGGATATTTAAATAAATGAAAAATAAATATAACCATATAAGTTTCCATTTAGTGATATGCAAGCATACTCATTCTTAGCTAATGTTACTTAGAGATTAGTTTTATGAAAATCATACCTCTAATGCAATTTTGAGTGTCCCTTTCTTTTGACAAAAAGTATCAATGGACAACTCCGGTTTCTTCGAGGTCTAGTTGGTAGTATGTTTAGACACCCGTTTTGAAAAGGTTATCTTATTACCAAGGAATACTGATGGCTTGCTTAATATGAGTTTAACTAAACAAAATGACAAAAAAGGTTAGTGCATTTTGTAATACAAAATAAGATGTAGAAAAATTGATGTTGTCATCCAATAAACATCCAACAAGAGTGTTCTTAAAATATAGTAATTATTTTTAGAAAGTTTCATTCTTTGTAGTTTTCAAACATACACGGATCATATCAAGTTTTTAAAGTACAATATACTCTAAAAAACTTGGTAGCGAAGCTTTGGTACCAATTGTGGAAAACTAGAAGGGGGGTTGAATAGTTTTACCAATTAAAACTTCGTTTTAAACTATTTATATCGACTTATGTCAATCTATTTAATGTGTGTGTTGGATGATGATAGATAAACATATAAATAAGTAATGCAAAGATAAATAGTAAAGGAGCAAAAAACCACGACGCGAGTATTTATAGTGGTTCGGCTACAAGGACACCCTCCTTGCCCTACTCCACTCCCCGAGTTCCCCACTCGAGAGTTCGTAAGCACTACACAACACAACCTTCTTAATGTGGCGGAGAAGCCTTCACAACGTCGTCTAATCTTTATCCGGTACAAGGCTAGACACCGAGTTCTTCCACGAGGTAGAACCAAACCTATCACAACATCGCCTACACTTTATCCGGTACAAGGCTAGATACCGAGTTCCATTACAAAGGAGGAACTACTACCCAACACTACACCACAACACAACTACCCCAAAGGAGACACACTCCTTATTACATCATCATAAGAATATCAATATTTAACCCAAATTAATTATCTTGGACATTGATGCACTATATCGAATGTACGCCATTGGCACCTTTCACTAATGTCTTTGACACGACCCTTCGGCACCTTTCACTAATGCCTTCGACACGACCCTTTGGCACCTTTCACTAATGCCTTCGACACGACCCTTCGGCACCTTTCACTAATGCTTTCAACACAACACTTCTATGGAAGGAGAAAAGAACTATCAACAAGAGACACTTCGGTGGTCTTGATGATGACGAAGCTTAGCAACTCATGACCTTGAGCTTGGACGTCTTCAAGAGGTGGTGATCTCGCCTTTAAGAGGAACCTAGAGAATCACACAAACATAAAACTACATAGAATGATCCTTTGGATCTGAGGTTAGAGATGTTACAATACTAAGAGAGTATGTGTAAAAGAGTATTGAGCAAGAGAGAAATGGCTCACTATTTATAGACAAAATTGTCTATTTTTCCACGGTTCCCATGGATCCCTCCCAAGAGGGTTCCGGCTAGTGAAATCCTAGGGATCCGGCTGCTGGGTCAGCTTAAGTCCGGATTTTGGGTTGCAAACCGGGTTATGGGTTATGAACCATGGGTTATGGGTAAAGTTTTATGGATACCCAACAAGATGCAATGTATCTAGACATTGGGTCATGGGTCTTGGGTCATGGATCATGAATAATACCCAACATGACTTCATGTATGATGTCATGCAATGGGTCATGGGTTATGGATCAAGCTCCATGGGTATGGGTCATGGACTTTGGGTTTTACCCAACAACATTCATTGTACCTAGCCAATGGATCATGGGTCATGGGTCATGGACTTAGGTTTTTACCCATTACAATATATATACAAAGTATATATGTACATTTCCATATTATGTAAACACTAGTTGTTATACATATGCAATTCTATAAGATGTAAACAATATTACTTGTTTAGTGTTTGATATGAAAATGTAAGTGTGTTAGTAAACTATTGGCTCAAACCATTTACGTATTTTATTTGTTTCGTTAAAATGATTTTACGTTTGTTATCAACAAAACATTAGAAGATTGTAAAATATAAATAGACGTTTTTATGGCTTATTTGTATTAACACGATTTCACGAAATTGTAGCGGCTCCCACGTACGTACCATAACTAAATATAAAACACACATGCCATCAGGATTATATCCTAATCACGTTATTTATAGTTAGGTTCGACTATTCAACTTGTTACTTTATTTATGTTCAGTCACTTAAGGTTTTTGGAAAGTAAATCAGAAATCACAATAACCAACAAGAACAAAAAAACTTGCAACTTTAAACTTTTTTGATACCAAATTTTCATGGTATTCCAAACAAGTTTCAAACACAAATATGCATAAAAATACCAACTACAGGGGACATCAATTGAAAATTAAGATATTACTTATGAACAACATGATGCAGCATAAGCTCCTTCTTCGGTCTATTAATAAGAACCATACCGGCCGGATTTTGGGTAAATGAGCTCTAGGCGCCTCTTGACTGCTTTTAGATGTAACAATGGTCTCAGATACTATAATTACAAGAACACAAGAATTTAGAAAAGCCAAATTCTAGAAATATATTGAATTAGCTATGGCAATATTTATTTAGGATGCGTAAAAAACTACCCAACAGAAAAGTATGTGTACCTATTTCATGAAACACGTCATTGACATTCGCAGTAGTTTTGACAGATGTATACATGAAGAAAAGACCATTATCCTCGGTATATATGCGTGCCTCCTTCAAGGCCAATGATATAGAAGATAAGTATAGGCATACACTTAATTGTATACAGATAAAAATGCAGCCAAAATCCAGCTTGACAATAGCTTGACAATTGCACTTTCCAAAAGTGTAAATCCAAATATATCAACGAATCTATGCCACAAGTAAAATTCATTACCCAAACTGAAACAGTAGTTATGTTCAAAATACATAATTAATTATTACATCAGTGGCTCCCCGTTAACAATTTAACCCGTATCAATGATCTCATCCGTATTAACCATTTTAATGCAATTGTTACGGAAATTGAAATAAAATATATCAACATTTACCTGTCACACATTAGCACGAAACAAGTACGATATGATCAATAGTCACCGGGTACCCGTTTAATCCTTCAAATCCAAATATATCAACATTTATATGTCATCTAATCGTAAAATCGCTTAATGAGCTTATAATCACTTAATCTTAAAATGCTTAATGAGCTTATAATCACCTAACTTGGAGATGATGACCAAAAATCGAAACCCTAGCGAACGATGATCGATTACAATTTTAATTGAAATTATAACTAATAAGTATAATTTTATGATTAATGGTGTGAATCAATTAAATGAAAGTGTGATGAGGTTTATATGAACTTGGAAGAAAAGTAAATGAGAAGATTTATATGACTAATAATTCAAATATATGATTTTAATGACCGTTGTGCCGTTAACTAAAACAAAATCAAACGAAAGTAACGGGGTTGACTTGAGCATTATGGGTCAAGGGACCTCTTTGGCCTCAAAATCCCAAGGTTTGGACTCCCATCGATGAAAATCTCAACTTTTGTCCCCCAATGATTTTTTTTGATAAGTTTAGGGACCAACGGTGTATTTTTGTCAAAAGGTAATTTAAGGACAAATCAATCAAAAAGATAAGAAAAGAAAAAAAGCGAAAATTACGTGGATGTCTGTACAACGTTTTATGTGATAAACATAGTTCATAACTTTTCCCATTAATACCCACCCATTACATGACCTAAGGTATTGGGGTCACGTAATCCACTTGTCCTAACCAAAATTGGACACATACCTCTTTTTTGTTAATTGTCAGGACAAAAAAATCAATTGATCCCATCATATGATAAGTTGTCCCCTTAAGTGAAAAACACGAGGAGTAGTCCTATGTGTCATATTACGTGCAAAAAAAAGGGGTGGGGGGGGGTTACATTGGGAAATTAAACGGATTTAATTTCATCCGGTTTACAAATTAGGGTTTTGGGTTTTGAAATTATGGTTTATGGTTTAGGTTTTATTGTTTAGGGTTTATAGATTATGTTGTTAGTTGAGTGAATTATAAAATAATGTTTACTTTTTTATACAAGAACACAATGTTAAAGCATACATTCAACTAAATATAACATAAATTGCCTGTCCATATGAATTACTATAACTCTAAGTGCATATGAGTTCCATCCAATAAAAATCTTCCAACCACCTCTACTATAAGAACTATTAGATTCCCAATTCCAAGTACCAAAACTTCTATCACAAACTTTATTCAGCTTCTTTGCTTTCAAATGAGTTTCAAGAACAACACAAATACTAAGATGATCCTCCTTGATTAGCTTCTACACCTCTTTTTGTCTTAATTCCTTCCCTAAACCTCTCACATTCCATGTTGCAATATTAAACTCCATTGCACCCATTGAATAATACTGATTAATCGACAAAACATGTTTAACTAGACACTCTATCCGATTTTCCTCCATGGTTCTAACAATTCCATCATCATCATCATCATCATTTAATACATCCTCTCAACATTTTCATACCCAATTCCGCCCTCTATACATTTCATACATTTCTTTCCACTTATCTTTAAAGTATTTTATCATAGCAGAAGTCCCGAATCTTGATTCTTGAATAGAAGGTTTAATCTTCTTATTCAAAACCAATCAACCCTCATTCTTCTTTAGCCCATTCAATTCTTGTACTTCATCTCCTTTAAACCATCTAACACCGAGTACTTATTTGCACTTCTTTCATTGCCTCTAAAATATCATTTTGATAGTCCAACTAGCTTTCTTTGGATCAGAGATGAGTCTTGTGTTGGACTCTTTACTTGTTCACCTCCCTATGTAGTAAGATCCTTTTTGGTGCCTCAGGTTCCTTTTGAGCAGTTGCTACATTTTTCTTTCTAAACTCTTTACCCTATCCATTTTGTTTGTTACCCCTATTCTGAGTATTAGGACCTCTTCCAAACCCACCTTTGAACGACAAACCACCTTTATTATTAAACCTTGCATTCATTGTTTTTTGACTATTCTCATTTGTTCTTCTATAAGTCACCTTTGTAAACCTTCCTTCTTTTCGACTATTTTCATTTGTTCTTCTATAATTCACCTTTGTAAAACCTTCCTTCTCAACACTTTCCATTGGAACAACATCAATATCACTACTCTTTTCCACCATTTCTTCATTAGACACCGGCTTCTATTTACACATCATTTCGAGTGACCAAACACTTTACCATGTTTATACACCATTGGTTTCGGACATACCCAACATTCACATACTTAACTCCTTTTTGCTTGTTCTCGCATCTCTATATACAACCTCAATTTTATCAATGAACTTTCTATTAGCATTTACCTCCACAAGTATCCCGAATAACCAAAACTTCCTCTCGCATTATGGCGCTTGTTATTGCATCTATCATTGACCTAATCTACTTGCTAAGGCATCGATACCTTGAGTGGACCAAGCTTCAACAGTAAGTTATGCGACTTAATCCATAAAGGCAAAACTTTTGGTTCAACTTTATTCGACACACCTTAGATCCCATATTTGCCATATCAATGGCTTATTTTCTAGTACTTTATGCATTCATTCGGTGTCATGGAATTTAAACAATGCAAAGCCATTATTATAAGGAACAATCGAACAACCTCCTTCACCCATGTTTGAACCACATTCTTCTCAAATTGTACCTCAGTTTATTAATACTCATCTTATAGCCTACAAATATACACATAGAGTGTCATCCCATTTCTCACTTCCAACTTGAAAAATTTCCTCACTGAATATAACCACCTCCTTAATTATCTTCATCAATTATTTCAGTAGGCACATAAAACAAAACTTTATTTATCTTATTTTCATTAGTATCAACAGCAGAGCATAAGATAGCTTTTATCACTGCTAACCTTATTTATAATACTCATATTATCACAACTATTATGAACAACATGCTCACTTATACTGGTTTCTGAATTTACATTTTGGTCACCTATACCACATACACCACTAACTTCTCCATTTTCATCATCTCCAAACACATCGTGCACGCTACCCTATCATTTTCCATCATCCCATTGTTATTCACCATATCTCCTTCAAACTCTTTATCTTCAACATTTCCTTCATTATTACTAGCCTTAATTTCCTTATTATTTTCATCCGTATCTTTATCCACATTCCTATGCTTTACAATATTCACAAGATGATCTCTAAACTTCGCAGATACCTTTAATTGTCTTTTAGAAGATCATCGTTTATAATCTATTTCACAAATACTCATTAAACATGTTCAATTAGTGTACCGATAACAACTAAAAGAAAATGAACAAAATAAAAACCACACAAAACAGAGATCACCGATTGGGATTTGACGATTAATTGACAAAACCAATGAAATCTATACGAAAATGTGAGGAGAACAATCGAAATGTAATGGTCAATTTAGACTTTTGTAATTTGTAGAAATTGGGTGGAATTGAGAAAATAAAGGTTTTTAGTAGAGAATTTTACGGTAAAATTTGTTAGATGAGAGAAAATAGAGAATTATGGTTATGTATAAGTTGGATTTTCCCATAACAGAAAACAAACTTTAGACGGTGTATAGTAGAACTATTTTTTCTTAACATGATGCAAATCAATTTTTTTAAAAAGATATGGCGCAAAAAATCTAAAATAAAATATCATTTTTAGTGATCAGTATGTGTATATTCTTATACCGTATGAATGTAAGCAATTGACATTGTCTCATACTCACGTACAATTATATGCCACTGTCATCTAATTTGACCTTATAACTCGATAATATTATCAGCTACTGTCTATGTATTGCCGCAACATCACGAGGGTAATCTCCAGTTTTTATATGAGTTCGTTTGATAGCGTTTATTTTTATTTAAACTTAAAATTGTCATCATCCGTAAAGTTATTGTGTAAGGAAATATAAAACTGAAAAATATTTCGTACCAAAATGTTTAATTGTAAAGTCTTTAAATCAGAACGCCATGCCGAGTAAGCTCCTAAGAACGAAAATGTTTGAACTTTGAACCTACATTAGCTATGGTTGGCAAACGATTTAATTTTACACCAAAGATTAACTTTTTTACAAACATTAAATTTTTTCCATCCATGGGCAGCTAAAATAAGAAACACATGGCGGCTGTGGTAGCTTGTTAAAACCACCACTTCAATTAATATTCAAATCCAAAAAATACCCATTTCTTATTTCATCTTTAATCACAAACCCTTTTCACCAATTGCTCTAAATTTCAAACTTGCAAAAGATAAATTCGATCAAACCAAAGTTATTCAAAGTCAAACCCAAAAGTCAACGCTTCATCTTCTTGTTTTTCAATACTAGTCAAGGTAAAATCTTTAACATGGAAATGATATTCTTTTCTTGATCTAATCTTAATCCTTAAAAGTTTTTATATTTATTTTATATATTTGTGTTTGTTGATTGGTTATAGTGCTGAATCTTGATTTTGTTTGGCAGGTTGGTTTGTTAAGGTTGTTGGAGATGTTTTAAGTGTGTTTTTGTGGATTGGAGTGTTTTTTATTTATTATTATTGGTATATTGTGATTGTGATGATGGATGGTTCACAAGGGGGTTCGAATTCGTCACCGCCTTTTTTAACGAAAACATATGAGATGGTTGATGATCCTTTAACTGATCATATTGTTTCTTGGAGTCATACCGGGACTAGTTTTGTTGTTTGGGATCCGCCGCAATTCGCTAGTGAGTTGCTTCCTAAGTACTTCAAGCATAACAATTTCTCGAGTTTTGTTCGCCAGCTTAATACATATGTAAGCATATTCTTTTAGTACGAGTATCTTTTATGGTTTTATGTTTTGTGTTTTGTTTAAGTAGTTGACCCAAAAAAAGCATCGAGAAAGGTCAAGCATATATGTTTTATGAAATGATCAGCGATTTCATTTATGTTATGCCATGCATCGTGATGAAATTGTTTGATGTTAATCACGTGCCTATAGTTAGAGACGGTTAGGTCATGCTACATATGTTTCGATAATATTTTAACCTAAATAAGTTAAAGGATCATAATCATATTAAGCTTTTTGCCAAATTAGAGTGATCTTTTCGTGACTTCATGGTACATTGATAACTTCAAATGCAAATCCAAAAACCCGCTTAGGGTTTTCATGTTTGTGGGTTCTTACGTATGTATACCGAGTACGAGTGTGTAACTATTTATATCTATTATGTGCATTAATTAAGATATGCCAAATGGAAAGCGGATAGAAGTAGAGAACGCTCATGAGGAGCTAATTTAGAGAAACCGTGGAGAACAAATGTTTGCTCTATGATGACATCTTTCGTTCTTTATGAATAACTGAAACTTATATATGCTACAATAGTTAAAGTTGTTGAGCTTCATATAATGTATAATAAAGGAGATAGGAGATGGAGTCTAACTTTACAAAGAATTGTTGATAGGCCTGATGTGCTCTAGGCTATAATATGAACAAAACAATTATTATGGCTTTCATGTATGGAAGGTTTATAAGGATGTTATATGGTATAGATGCAATGTAACATTTGATATTTAATTTGTAGCCCTATCTGATGGATACTAGAAAATGTGATATCTGATATGCATATTCGAGGATGTTAAATGGCTTTGGATATACCGAATTTTGATGTTGTGAATATCAAGTTTGGTTGTGTACACAAGTATTCATGGCCTTTTCCCATCATTCCATAAATTACAAACACGTTTAATTAAGAAGGGTAAAAGCTAAAGATATTCAAAGTACTAACCACAATAATTCATTATGCTTTCTCTACTTCTTTAAAACTCATTACTCTATATTTAGTATGATTTTTATGTGTCATCATGCTTAATAAATCATCTCTCTCACATACAAAGACTTAAATGCCCTTTATCTTCACCACTAATCACCATCACCTCCGACCGCCACCACCACCACTCCGCTACCAGAATTATTTTTGTTAGATAAGTACCAACAGTCCCCATTCTATACATGTATATCCGCTCCTCGCGTTCTTATGCAAGGATCAAAAATTAAGTTTTTCATTTTCATATGTTTGCAAAGTGGTTGAAACTATTATGTGGGTAAAAGTAATTAGGATAGCCACATACTTATTTTTTGAATACAGGGAGGGCTTCACTTAGAAGCTGGCGTTTTAAATAATAAATGAAGATTAGGAAAGTTCATATTTAAATGCGTGAAGTTCAGAGGTTCAAAATTTTCTACACTTACAAGCTGAGGTTTTGTCAGTTAATTTGTGCTTCACATTTTTAAGTAAATTAGTGGAATTTAGTCGAGAAGGAAGCATTTTAATGAGTCAAATTGATAGATTGCCCTTACCCTTAAACATGGTGCTCGGTGGAACTCATATTCTTAAGTTAATCGGCCAGAAACTGGCCTTTTTAACCGGAATTCGTTGTGCTTGCCCGGAGTTGAGATGTAGAAGATGAAGATGGAAGAAATTACCAAATTACCCTTAAAGGTTGTGTATAATGAGCTTTTCTAAAGTAGAGAAAGCATAATGAGTTATAACTATGAGTATATAGAGTATTTATAGCTTTTACCCAATTAAGAATGGTCAGGTGAACAAAGATTGAAACTGAGAAACAACATACACTTTATATTAAAATGAAATCTCGCTACAATATACTTCAAGTAAGATAAATAATCCAAGGTTCTTGCTTGGCTCCTGTTACTTTATATTCCAATTTAGATACAACCGTTCTTTGATTATTGCTAACGTATAACTGTGGTTATTCAATTGAGGCTGATTTTTCTATCATCAAAATCCACGTTTTTTTTATTTTATTATATTTCATTTATTTATTTTTATTTATTTTAATTTCTACCAGATTAAGATTTTTTTTTTGGTAAGGTAGGGAGATGTGCATATAGGTATATGCCTACAAGTTTGGCTGAAATTTCTGCTGATGTAGTTTTTTTTGGGACTTACCAAGCTGATTAATGCTGTAAAGCTGATTACTTTTGTTACACCTGTTAAAGCTCTCTAGCTTCAGACGGTGTTTGGGAGTTCTTAGTTTCTGCTTATGCTTACAAGCAGAAATGCATAATCAACATAAAAATAAGCACTTGAGGAAATAGTGTTTGGATTTGCTTATGCTTTAAACACGGTTGAAAATGCAATAGGTTGATAAAGACATGATAAGAAAGCTCATTTGCGTTTTCTTAAAAAACATTACGTTAGATAGGAGGGTCTAAACTCTAAAGGTCATTCCAGTTTTATCTTAAATTAGTACTTTGAAATAAGCAGGTCCCAACCTGCTTATTGCAAACTGCGTATTTTGCCCTGAAAAAACATATTTGCAGTAGCCAGTTGATTTATCCAAGCACTGCAAATCACACATCTTCTTAAAAACAAGCAGCTAAGCAGAAAAAAAAAAAAAAAGCAATATCAAACACCCTATTAGTGTTTGAGACACTCAATTTAGTAACTAGTTAGTCAGTTAAGCCATTAGGGATGGTTAAGGCGTAAATGACCATCTAAGTGGATATAAGCTTTTAATATTTAGAAAATCTGTTGTGAGGATTATCGATTTTTATGGTTTAGATGTTCACTGAAGTGCATCGTCATAAGATTGTGTATGGTTAATATGTAGCTATGCGTTCTCTGGATAACCTGGGACACAGTTATCAACATTTGTAGTTGATAAATTGTATTTTCGAAGGCATAATAAGAAAATTTGCACTATGAGGGAACCATCTATTTAAGTGATTAGTTAGGTGTGAATTTGTCAGTCGTTATTGTGATGTTGAAATATTAGAATATGTTAATCAGAGTTAATAAGATGGTTAGTGGAAGATCATGTCTGGATGTCGACTGCAGTTTGAAGTTATAATAATCAGAATCATATTGCTGAATGTGTGTTTAAAATCTGATAGATAAAAAGGCAAAAAATGAGCATAGTTTGTGGATGATTTGCGACACGTAAATAAAAATACCGAGTTTAGGTTACTGGAAAGGGTATATAAATAAATAAAAAAAATTCTGAGAGTATAATCTGTTTATTCAGATAGTGACAAAGTGATTGTTGCGGCTTCTAGTCACAAGTCAGTCAACACTGCCCTGTTTTAAGAAAAATAAGCTCGATGCTTCTACTTGTATGCTTTAAACGCTATGTTCGATTTTTACATGTCCCTCTTTTTTAGTGACTCCACAAAGCATAAGATTACTTTGATATATCAGTTGTGGAAACCTTTTTTATTTGATATGGACAAAATTTACACGCCCTGTTATCTGCAAGTCCCGATTTCGCAACCACTAGTTTATAACTCTTGGTTTATATCTTTACTGTTTTTACATTCAAATTCACTTTCTTATATGATACAATCTACTGAAAACGTATACAGGGGTTTAGGAAGATAGATCCCGACCAATGGGAATTTGCGAACGATGAATTCATAAGAGGACAAAGACACCTTTTAAAGAATATTCACCGACGAAAGCCAATCCATAGCCACTCAACACCACCTCAAGGAACTTCATCAACTGCACTATCACCATCAGAAAGACAGGAATACGAAAATGATATCAAAAAATTAAAAAATGAAACTGGCTCCCTTCGACTTCAACTGCAAAATCATAAGAGGGAAAATCAAGAAAACGAAACAAAGTTAACTTCTTTAAACGAACGTCTACACAGCATTAAGTTAAAGCAAAGGAAAATGATATCGTTTCTTGCTCAATTACTAGAAAAACCCAAAATCTCACTGGAAACAAATAGCAAAAAGAGGAGGTTAATGATATCTACATACTTACAAGATGAAGCCAATGCAGATGAAAACGACAATTTGGATATTCACAAGCTGATAACCAAATTGGACTCGAAGTTAAAGTTTTGGGCTGATTTTGTAGACGATGTTAAAACATCAGGTCAAGAAAAATATGATCTTCCTGATAGCCCTACTGTTTCATTGATCTATACTAATCAAGATTCGCGAGTGAAGACTAAATCTTCTGGTATTGATGTAAATGCTGAGCCTGTTGCTGCTGCTGATGTGGCACCAGTGAAAACAGGAGCAAACGATGTGTTTTGGGAACAGTTTTTGACAGAAACACCAGGTGGTGGGGATACACAGGAAGTTCAATCTGAGAGACGAGATGTAATTAAATCTTTGTGGAGTATGAATAATTTAGATAAAATTACAGAAAAGATGGGGAATCTTAGTCCTTCTGGTAAGCTAGATGTGCGATAAGTGCACAATATTTTCATAGAGGATATTGGGTTGAAACTTATGTCTTGTAATGCTTGTCGAACGTTGTTGAATATCAGTTACAAGTTTAAGCGTTTGTATTATATTTTCGGAGAGTGTGGTTTAAAGTTTAATCTTGTTGACAATCGTGCTTCTGTCTATGATACTTGATATGAACATGAAGTTTACTGCTGGCCTCAAGTTTAGCCTCTGTTTGATCATGAACTCTGGTTTTTCTCTCACGTTATACGAAAATCGGCGGGTTAGTTTGGGTAAAGGTAACAAATCAAAATGGGCAATTTCGCACCGCGAGTCAATATAAAACAGCCAACTTGGGTTAGACTTGTTTTCTTTTTAAAAGAATCACAAGTGTCTTATCTCCAGAAGTTAAAAAATAGTACTACCTCCGTCCCACAAAAACTGTCCACTTTGACTTTTTTAGGTCATTCTTTTACAACTTTGACCTTAAATATTATCATTTACGTTGTACAACACTTGATAAAAAATATATGAATAGATTGAGATTTAAATATATGTTCATTGGTATGATTTTCATAAAATATTATATAACGCAAACAAAAATATTTAAGGTGAAAGTTGAAAAAGAAATACTCAAAATAGTCAAACTGGACAGTTTTTATGGAACGGAGGGAGTAGTATAAAGTTTGTTGATTGGCGGCAAATTTGTTTCTTTAACCCAATAATAAATTTTCTTTCATAATCAAACTCAGTTTTTTTCAAGATACTAAGGGTACTGGCAACGCATGCGGTTTGCCTTCGGTTTGCTTCCATGCCGCACGGTAACACCGTTGCCACCCGTGCGGTATGGATCGGTGTGGTATGGAGAGCGGGCATTGATGCCGATTCGGTGTGGGAAGTTAATGAAAAGAGAACGTTGCTCAACAGTACAAAATCTAGCCGTTGGGCTATTTTCAAGCCAAATAAAAAAATAAAATAAAATAATAATTTCCCCTATAAATATACATTTTAAATCACCATTTCAAATCACATTATTCTCATCTTCTTCTTCCAACTATTATTCTTTTAAAAAAATATGGATGCTAGGAATGCCAAAAATGTTTCCACCTCATCCAAAGGTCGTGGACAAGGCTCTCGATCACAACCCGTTCGTCCGCAAGTTCAATCACAACCATCTCCCTACTATGCCCAAATGAGTCCTCAAGCCGGTCACTATTATCCTCAACCTCCACCGATGAACCTTCCATCACATCAACACCAATATTATCCCCAACCACCTCCGTACATGATGTCGATGACTAGTGATTTCGACCCGTTCAATGACTACCGTGAAGCTCCTTCACGGCGTGAACCAAGTGTCGAACGACCACTACCGCTATATGATTACGAGGATGATGACGTTGAGTATGTTCCCGAAACGCAACAAGAAAATACAATTGGTATACTTGTTTTTTTGTTATTCGTTATAATTTATTTGTTATAATTTTATTTGATATAATTTTATTTGATATAATTTTATTTGTTATAATTTTATTTTTTATACTATATATTAGGCGATGAAGATGTTCAAGAAGTCCCAAAAAAAAACCATCGACTAAAGCGGAGAAAAGAAATTGGACGACAAACGAAGAGGTTGCTTTGGCAAAAGCGTGGGTTCATATTTCCACATGCCGAAAGTCAGTAATGAACAAACTAGAGATGGTTTTGGAAAGAGTTCTAGAGCATTTCAAGGAAAACGTGAAAGATACTACTCAAGTCATCATAACTTGAACACAAAGTGGGAAATTTGAACTCCGCCATGGGTGTCTTTAAGGGCTATACATCCAATCGGTATAATTTTTAAACTCTATATAATTGTATTAATTTATATACTTGTATTCGATGTTGTAAAAGCGGCTTAAGCGGCCGCTTAGCGGCGCTTAGCGCTAGTCGGCCCTCCACCGCCCGATTTGTAGCAAATCGGCCAAATTAGCGTTTTGGTCAAAAGGCGGTCAACAAACCGCCTAGGCGGGACAATCGCCAAATCGGCCTAGGCGGCGGGTCGGTCAACGGCGGTCAACTCCGGTCAACGGCGGTCAACGCCGGCTTAACATCGATCTAGGGTTGAAGAAGGTGAAAGGAGAGTAAAGTGGGAAGTGGAGGCTATGTTTTAATGTTATATAACCCTAGCTCTATTAATATATGATTTATCGCCCATTAAAACCACATTCAATGGCCCAACCACTAAGTGAGTGGGCTTTAATAAAAATAGACCAAATCTTTATCAAAATCATATATAATGTAAATTTTACAACATATAAAAAAAAATGTAATTAAGAATAATAAAAACATTAATAAAATTATTAAAAAAAATATACAATTTATGCATATTTTATACCAAATACATATAATTTTAAAATTTTTATATATAAAAGTTCAATCCGCCTAGGCCCCGCCTAAGCGCTAGGCGGTGCCGACCGCCCGACTAGCGCCTAGCGTTTTTTGCAACATTGCTTGTATTAATTTATATAATTGTATTAATTGTAGAAACGTCTTCGTGAGAGTGGGTGTAACGATCTTTGACGTCATGAAAAATGCCTTGGCCGATTATGAAAAGAAAACAAAGGGCAAAGATTTTACTCATATTGAAGCATGGGAGGTTGTTAGGGGTGAAGACAAATGGTTGGAACAACAATGTGTGGGTCAAGAAGCTTCGGCTAATTCCGACAAACGAAGAAAGTCGTCGGAATCTAGCTACTACGAGACGGGTAGCAATGACAATGTTGAGACTGTTATTCCGGATTTGAATGACGACACAACTCCTACACGGAAAAGAAAAGGCAAGAAGGCCGATACCAACTCGACAAACGAAAGTATTCTTGAGCTTCGACAACTACGCGGTAAGGAAAACACAAATATTGAAATCGATAATGGAGAAAAGGTTTGCAAAGGATGACTTGGTGAAAAGTTGTTGGCGGCACAAACCGTAATGTTGAAGAAAAGGCTTATCATTGGGCACTGAAGTTCTATAACCAACCGCACGATCACATAACTGATCCGAGAATGCGAGAGTTAATGATTGCCAAAAAACGTGAGTACGCGGAGAAATGTGGATGGCCGACGGATTTTTAGATGCGTACTTTGTTTTTAGTATTATGTAATTTTTTTTAAGTATTATGTTAATTTTTTTTTATTAATGAGAAATGACCATTGCCACTAAACAATTATAGTGAGGTACGAGATTAAGTAGAATGATATTATTGGTGGATGGTTCGGTATACAAAGAGTTTGCAACTATTTTCACTAAACTGACATGTCTCAAGTTTGAACCACATTCAAAGTTTCAAACAAATAGGAGCTGGACTTCCCTAAAATTATATAAAGTTTTTCTTTTTTTGAGTGGGTAACAAAAATCATACACCATTGTTATGTGTGAAAATGATTAAAATATTTTCACATGCTTAAATCATCCCTATTACCATGCTCTTTCCGCTTCTGAATAATTGTTTTATGACAAAAAGTCACACAACTTAAGAAAACTATAATCACTGCTTCTTACTTATTTTCCTTTTTACCTTTTACAAAATAACGATTTTACTCTTTAACTAATTAATTAATGTTTTTTAATTTTTAAGACAAACTCAATCGTACATTTCTATTCATTCATAATAAGGACAATTAACATGAGTCAAAATAAATTTTGTCACTAAGTAATTAATAAAAGAGTAAAATATATCAAAATAATGTTCTCATAGTACCTTCCTTCAATTCAAGGCGGAATCGAATAAGGTTGGTTCGGTTCGGATCAAATTCATTCTCAACTTTCTTCAATGGTTAAGATTATTTCAAACCAAATAAGTTATTATAGATATCTTTTAAGATAGTTTTACCCTTCTTTGATGTCAAATAAATATTTTTTTATTTTTCTTAAATTTTAAAACATTGGTCTTTGATAAATAGTCAGTAGACACTTACAGATGTATGAAGTTGTGATTCTTCGGCCGTTTTAAACCTTGAGAGAAATAGACATAAAATCAACTGTTTTTTTTCTTTGACAGAGCTATAGTAATTTAAGGTAGGGCTGAACAACTAGTCAAACTCGACCCGAATCGACCAAACATGACCCGACCTGAAAATCGAATAAAGGTAAAATGTGAACCGAGAAGCGAACCGAGTAAAATATATCAAATCAAGCGGAATCGAATAAGGTTGGTTCGGTTCGGCCGGTTTAAAAATAAAATTTGTCACTAAGTAATTATTTCAAACCAAATAAGTGTGATTGACACTGAACCAACCAAAATTGAATCGAGTAAAACCGAAAAAATCATACAAAACTAAAAGCCGAATCAAATAAGTTTGGTTCGATTCAGTTGTCCGGTTTCGATCAGTTTATCAGTTCGGTCAATTCTCGAGTAATTTTGCTCGTATTTAACAAAAATATAAAAAATAAAATAAAAGGTATCTTGAGTCTTTGACTTAAAATATACTAAGGACCCGTTTGGTTTGTGGGTTTAGATTGGGTTTAGGTTAGAAAAGTGGGCCCCATTTCTTTTTTAAGTGTTTGGTAGTATATGGGTTTGACTTAATACTAAATAATAAGGATTGTGTTAAAGAAGTGAGGTGGTAGGTTTTAATATAAAGTATGGACCCACTTTATTTTCTCTCTCTCTCTCTCTCACATTTTATATAAATCATTTTTTAGAATATAATATAATTTTAAATATTTTTCTCTCTCCTACATTAAATTCAAATCCAAATCCTAATCTACAACTTTACATTCAAATCCAAATCCTAATCTAAACCCATCTATAAACCAAACGGGCCCTAAAAGTACATCCATCTACTAGGCATATCTTTACGTAGACCAACAACCAGAAACAACATTGACAAGACAAGAAACCAAACCTAATAATATCCAACAACACATCTTTCACTAACTTTCACAAGATCTATATTCTCATCAAATTTTGTCGGTTCACACATTTCTGCTTACTCTTTTCTATATTTTACATTCTGGGTATGTTTTTTCATTCATCTTTACTACATGCTTCTTGATCTTGTATAATTCCATTTCATGTTGCTTTTATGGGTTTTTGATAATATAAGAATATACCCATTTCATTTTAATGTTTAGTTTGATGAAAAGATTTTAGACTTTCTGATTGGACATTTGATTTTGGTGCTTTTTTAAGGTTTAATGTAAGATTTAAGATTTTGTGTTCTTGTTGGATTTCTGATTGAATTTATGTAATTATGGAATGTTTAGAAGACTTGGATTGAATCACATGGATTGGTGAACTTTTTTTCGATTTCGCGTTGTTTATGTTTTTTTTATCAAATGAGAAAATAGCCTATTTGGTTTGAGGTTTAATGAAATGAAAGATTTAAGATTATGTGTTCTTGTTGGACATATGATTGTACATTTGATGTAATTATGAAATGTTTACGAGACTTGGATTGAATCACATGGATTGATGAACTTTTTTCAGTTTCGTGTTGTTTTTATTTTTGATAGAATAAGAAAGTATCCAATTTATTATAAAAGTATCCAATTTATTATAAGGCTTGATTCAATGCAAGATTTGAGGTTATGAGGTGTTTTTTAGGACTGTGAGTGGAGCATGTAGTTTATATAAGAACTGGATTACTCGGGTAGCTGGATTTGATTTTGTGTTTTTTATGATGAATTAGTCCAATAAGAGAATATTTAGTTAACTTTAAGCTTTATTTGAGTAAGTTATTTAAGATTGGGCTTTTTTTTTAATGTACTGTACTTTCGTGTTTGTGTTGTTTTCGTCATTGTTCTGTTTTACATTTGAGTCATTAGAAGACACACTTGTACCTTTTTGCTCAATTTGCAACCAAACAATGTTAATTTTATTGGTTACAAATTGACCCAAACAGTATACAAAGCCATCTTCTAATGACCCTGATGGCCTGATGTAAACAAAAAGTCAAATGATTATAATGGTACAAATGTAAAAGTTTATTGGTTTTATGGCAAAAACCCTTTTGATTTTGAGTTCCTTGTCGGATTACTGATTAAGCTATTGGTCAAAGCCAGGTAACTTTTACAAGAGTTGGATCACTTGGATTGGTGAGCTCGATTTAAGTTTGGTTAAATTTTTTGAAGTTGGATAGATATTATGGAGCTGGGGCTTTGATGCTCTGACCATAGTAATGAAACCGAAGGTATTGAAGAATTTGATTGAAAAGTGAAGATATTGTGTTCCGTAATGATAATTTAGATCTTGACTTAGTGGTGTAAAGTGTGAAGATGAATGGTAGTAGCAGTACCGAGATGGCTCCTACACTTAGTCCTCGGAGATCAAATATAAACGAGAAGCATGTTTCTTTCGATATTGAAAATGATTCTGATGAAGGGTCAAAGTACCCACATACCGATTATATTGATAACAAGGCGGCTTTGGCTAGCTCCAAGAACCCTGTTGTCGTTGCTGATATACTGAAAACGCTGTTTTTTATACTTGTTTGGTATACATTCAGTACATTGTTGACATTGTAAGTTCCCTTAATTTATTTTATATCACAAGGCTAATACCATCTTGAATTGAAGTCTAATAATGTGCTTTTGATGGTAATAGGTATAATAAGACTCTATTGGGAGATAATATTGGAAAATTCCCGGCCCCTCTATTAATGAATACAATTCATTTTTCAATGCAAGCAGTTTTTTCAAATGCGGTCACTTATTTTTGGTCCGAAAGATTTCAACCAACTGTTACTATGTCATGGAAAGACTACTTTATGAGAGGTAATTAATCTTGTCTATTTTTCTAAGGCATTTCGAAGATTGTTACGAGTTTCAGTTGCGATATATGCATTTGAGTTTTAGTTTCTATTTCTGTGAGTTTTATTTGCGCTTTAGTTGTTGTTTATATTGCAATAAGCACCTTAGTTAACCAATACTCAATATATTGTATCCATTTCTTTGCCTATATATTCCAAACTGACGACGTTTAGTTAACTTTTCTTACAACTAATGCTACAGATCCACTTTGCATTTCACAGTTGTACCAACGGCTCTTGGGACAGCACTGGATATTAACTTGAGCAATGCATCTCTCGTTTTCATCACGGTTACATTTGCTACCATGGTTGGTCATCATTCTCTCATCACTTTAATCTGAAATGATGGAACATTATTATTTAGATTTTCTTTTGTTTTGTAGTGTAAATCTGCTGCTCCTATATTTCTCCTAATATTTGCCTTTGCATTCAGGTAATCTTATTTATAAATCCTTAGAGGTTACTATTTATCGTATATACTGATGAAAATATCATGGTTGGAAACACAAAATGGTACCGACAATAGAATACAGTCAATGTTGACCTCTAATGAGATAAATTAATTTGTTGTGTAGGTTGGAGTCTCCAAGTTTTAAACTTTTAGGAATTATGTTGATTATAACAGCTGGAATCCTATTAACAGGTATGCTGCTTTAGGCAAATACGAGTAAATGATTAACTGATACTCATAAATTTAACTTAAGAAAATATTATTGCTATGACAAGTTACATATTTGAAATTATATAATTATTCGTTTCGCTATTTCTTAGAGGTGGCAATTTCAACCCACTTACTTATGAATGGGTGGACTTGGGTTATGATTATCTCTAACGGGTCAAATACATAATGTTAGCTAGAGGCAGAATGTGTCAAATGGGTTCAACGATTTATATGGGTTGACATATGCCCAAAGGTTGTTTTAATACATCCAAATGGGTTTAATGGACACATGTTAGCGGGTGAACCTGGCCTGGACCAGCCCGTTTCAACCCGTACAAAAGATGTTTTGGTCCGACCCTGACCCACCCATGTCCCTATTGCGCCCTCTCATTTTAAGTATTTGAAATCAGCTATTATATTACGTGTGTGCTATACTGACATGATATAGTCTATGCTAGTTACCAGCATATGTGAATCTATCTCGGTCCTAATAGCATTGTGAATGCATAATTACAGTTGCAAGAGAGACCGAGTTTGATTTCTGGGGTTTCATTTTTGTTATGCTTGCCGCTGTTATGTCTGGTTTTCGTTGGAGCATGACTCAGATACTTCTTCAGGTACAGCTCGTGTTTAACTATAAGAATTACAGAAGTTCTAATTTTTTTTCGAATTCGTTTCTTCTGTATTTTTTATTTTACTAAAACGTGTTTTTTTCTATGGGCTGGAAAACAAATTGGTACACTTTGATTCCTATCCAACTAAAGAAAGAGGTCTATGGTAAGCACTTGACTACTGCTAAAATTTCCAATATTATTACTGTACAATGTTATAAGCATAATAAGTATTTTTCTAAGAATGAATTGTATTTGAACAGGTTTGAAAAATCCCCTGACCTTGATGAGCTATGTAACTCCTGTAATGGCCCTGTTAACGGGTTTGCTATCTCTCGCTACGGAACATTGGGGTGAATTTAGAACTAGCAGTTATTTTGATAGCTCAGGGCATATCATTCGAAGTTGCTTCCTGTTGCTTTTTGGGGGAACTCTTGCCTTTTTTATGGTAATATATTCGTCAATTCGTTATGCACAATAAATTCAACTACAAAAAGATTAAACACGTTTAATGACTCAAGGAACTCATGCTTATTGCAGGTATTAACGGAGTACATCCTTGTCTCAGTAACAAGTGCAGTAACAGTGACCATAGCTGGAGTTGTAAAGGAAGCTGTGACAATACTGGTATGATACAATATGTAATGTTTGGATACTACACCATGAGCCAATAATCATATTTAGCATCGGAATTATCTATAGGAAAAAATAAATTTGAACATAAATTTTACGGGCCAACCTGACCTGAACCTAGATTTCGTTTTGACCCATTACCAAACCTGACCTGCCTTTTTTGCCACTATTTTTATGGATGAGATGCAGAGCGGATTTTTATTCTGTATCATCTGAATGCACTATCTTTATTCATCTCTTGCGCTCGTATATGATATCTGTATTCATGTCCGGTTGATATGCAAATTGTGCATTTCCAAAATTCTTATTATTTTGTTAATGCTATTCTTCTTCATGTTCAGGTGGCAGTATTTTACTTTCATGATGAATTTACATGGCTGAAAGGAGCTGGTCTCGTCACAATAATGTTTGGTGTGAGTTTATTCAACTGGTACAAGTACGTGATCACTAATACTGGATACTCTTTTTTCATATTTAGAACCGCTAATTATGTATTTTATGATCATTGTTTAGTATGTCTAATGTGTATACTTATGCATTTTGTGAATCATTAGGTATCAGAAGTTACACAAAAAAAATTTAGGTGTAGATGAGTTGTCAGGATCTCAAACCGCTATTCCTGCAAAATACGTTATACTCGAGGAGGTGGATGATGAGGAAACTAGCCCTTGATGAATGGTTCATCATAATATTACACAATAGTAAGATTTATAATCTTGATGAATTACTAATCATGAAGTTTGTGTGGAGTATCATACATCATATACTCAAAAATAGCAACGAAACCACCAAATTTGTTGGTATTTTGTCAAAATTTCACAAACAGGACCAAATAGTCCATCACTAATGTTATTCTTTCTTTGACGTGAAGTTTATAATGGGATTATTTTTTTTATTTGTTTATTATTATTATTATTATTTTTTATAATTTAGTTTTTATTAAAGAACTACCGAACTAAAAGTACGGAACATAAAATATAAAGTTTGATAAGTCAAAAGTATTAAAAGACAGAAAACACGGAACAGAAAATGGTAAAACACCGTCTTTACTATTCACAGACGATTTATTGTTTAAAAAGTTCTTATGTTATAGATATATAAGTTTCTTATTCTTACAATTGGTGCATACATATTTCCAATCTTTCTTAGGTTGTAGAAGACAAATGTGCCGGGTACAGTGACAGCATTGAAATACATAGGATCTGCGTGCTCTTAAAGATGAGGAAAAGCCGAGTCATCTGATCGTTTTAAGTAGACAAGAGTATGAACTATAATCGTTATCCAGCCCAAGTGTACACTAGTATATGCCACCCCCTTGTTTTGATTTGGGTTTTATGGCTGGAGAAACCTATATACTGCAATTAGTATACATTTTCCGGGATACCAATTTTGCTTTAGTTTCAGTTTTGTTGTTGTCACAAACCAAATTTGTAAAAAGACTATCGATTATATGTTTGTTCTCTCTTTCATAACAACCAGGTTTTTTAATGTGCTGGTTGTGCCATTGGTCTTGATTTAACTTATTTCTTAGTATCATGGACTTAGGCACCTGCACAACACTTGATACTTGTTCAACTTTGCTCGTGCTTTTCGCGTGGTCCTCAATGAACATAACATCCGCCTCACACAGAGTGGTTTCAAACTAAACTACTCAATGCCACATATAGCTGACATACCATTTCATGCCACTAATAGCATGTAAAAGACACTTCCAAGAAACAAATCTGTTTTATTCAAATGATGTGGCCAGCTTTAACAGCTACCGGTATAAAACCTCTTTGCTAACAATAATAGAACTTATCAAAGTTCTCTACAACAACAATCACTATCCACTACGAGCATTCAAAACTCATGACAAGCTGCAAGTACCTTTAAACCTTTTATTTTCTTTGGTATATTCTCAGGGAAAAATACCCCACGCTAATTTTAACCCAAACAGCAGAAAAATCTGGGCCCTCAAGCAGCTTTTGTAACTTCATGGATAGCCTTAGCCAAATATTCAACATTGCCACTTGTAACCCCGGCCATACTGTACCATACATATATACGTATGTTAATTAAATTTTACCCAAAAAAACAAGTGAAACAGATAGCTAAATAATTTGTTACTGTGACATTAGTATTATTACCTAATACGACCATTGCGGGTCATGTAAATGTGAAATTCTTGTGTCAAGCGATCGACTTGTTCAGGAGTCATCCCACTATAGCAGAACATGCCAATCTGTTTAAACATATAAAATGCGATCACAGTTTACAGTCAACAGAACTAGATATGACTGAAGGATAGAATAGTAAATTTACCTGATTAGTTATGTGTTCCCATGATAGGGGAGAGCCCAACTTTTCAATGTTTTCCCTAAGAGAACTTCTCATTCCGATTATACGGTCAGCCATACCCTGCAAAATGAAAAATATTATTGGTTCAATGGACAGACTAATACTTTATGGTCTTCTCTAATGAACCAGCTAAATACATATTTCACCTTACTCATTTATACATTTCTAGGTTTCATTATTGATTATGATGAACAAAAAATTACTGAAAATGGCTTAGGAGCATGACCCATTATGCTTTTTCTTCTGTTTACAAGGCTTTGTGTGATAAAAACACTCTTTGAGTGACTTCGACCCATTTGACCCGTTTAGCACTCTTCACTTTTTTATTGTACCCACTTGATTAGTTTGTGATATAACATAACCAACTCTAATGAGAACCATGATGGTTTGACTTGCTATTAAATAGAAAACTAAAAGGATTATAACTAATAAGTACCTTGACTTCCTTGAGCCACAATTGCTTTAGATCAGGATCACCAAGTATAATCGAAACAATAAGTGCACCATGAACGGGTGGATTACTGTACATGGGTCTTGCAAGTTGCTGCAATTGACTCTTCACAGCCACCGCTTGTTTTTCATCTTCACATACCAAACTGCAAACAAAAGTTAAACATCAAACAAAAGGATTACAAAGATAAACTTGAACTTGAACGCGATACATGGAAAGCATGTTAGTATTGTAAGAAAAAATAATCCTACAAATAAGAAAGAGCATCACCTAAGGCACCCGACTCTTTGGCCATAAAGACCCATATTTTTCGCATATGATTGAGAGCATCCAATTAGATGGCCATCTTCAAGGAAAATCCTAATAGATTTTGCATCTCTCTGGATCACCACTTGCAAAGCCTTGATAAGCCATGTCAAAGAACGAAAATGACCTTTGACCTGAAAATAATAACCAATTAAAACTAATAACTTAAAGAAACGCCATACAAGTATCAAATAAGAGCGTAAGACTAAGTGGCTAAGTGTACTGACCTTAAACTGGTAAGATATTTCTTTCCACTGTTCTATTGTAGGATCAACTCCTGTGGGGTTATGAGCACAAGCATGTAGCATAAAGAATGAGCCATTTGGTGCATTCTGAGAAATAATTGAGATAACAATGAAGAAAAAATGAGAATTTATCAAAAGAGAAACTAGTATTTTGAAAGATTCTATATATACATCAAAGTATTTTTGATACCTTAACATCATCCATTAGCGAGGCGAAATCAAGACCTTTTGTTTCTGGATGATAATAATGATATGTCCGTTGTGGTACATTAGCATCTCTCCAAATGTTGTGGTGACTGTCATTTCACATCATAAGTCACCAAAAACACATCACAATAAGAAAATAGCTAGACAGCGTTCAACTTTTAACTATATGTGACAAGATGAGCTGGTTGGTAACGGTTCAAAACAAGTTATGGATAAAACAGAGTCAAATTTTAGTGCAGGTTGGGATAAACTTTTTTGCCATCTTTTATAACCATCTAAATGCATTAAATATAGTTACAAAAGTGATACTAAATATTAATCATCTGAATCTATGACTAAAGCGACTTATGAGGTTGTACGCATTAAAATTACACTTTTTGCGACATGAACTCGATTGACCAGTTTTGACCTGCCACCCTGTTAGCTAAATTTTTTATAACCAAATCCTACTTAAAAGATTTCTAGGAGAGACTTGAACAGAGATCAATGTACTTACTTGGACCAGGTTGGGACTGGAATATAGATCTGAGAATCAGGAGAAAAGCGTTTTTGGAAGTCAGCAAAAATTCGGCATGCACCAGTGCCAGACAAAGCTTGTATTGCTGCAATTCGCTTATCTTTGATCAAATCAGAATTCTCCCCATATGCTAACTTTAGTGTCTCGTCAACCATCTGGTTGCTTCCCCCCATTGGAAGATACTCCCTGAGAGTAGGTATGATTAAACAAAAGAGCACAGAACAAATGATATAATTCAAATGTGCGCATTTTTAAGCAAACCACTAAACTTCAGCGTTCCTTGAGCACAGTTGTCCATCAATAAAGAAAAACTCAGCAAGATACTTGTCTCGATCAACTATCTTTTGAATCAAATGCATTCAGGGTTGCATGATGTCAAAGGAACATAAAAACTTAACTAAAAATGCTGGAAAATGCTTCGAAATGCATTTAGTAAGTCTGGCATATTCACGTGACTGAGCCCATAAAACTGAAATATGGGTGTAGTAGTTTGCAAAATTAAAGACCACTTAGATACCGAAACATCTTTTACAGCTACCAAGAACAAACAAAGGAATACCAATAAATCAATAATGGTACCTAAATAAAGTGATTGTTATCCTCAAGAAAAGCAAAGAATAAAGGTAAAAGACCGGATAGAAGGATCAAAATGGTCAGTGGGATTTAAAAAGATAACACGCATAAACTCACCATAATACTGATAAGTGGAAATGACCATGGTCCATAAACAATAATGTTCAAGCAATTAGAACTGTTCCTAAGGGTTTGTTTGGGTACAATGAGACATTTTTACTATTATCACGACTTCAAACAGCGTAAGCACATCCAAACACCATCTCTTGCACCCCCATTTTATTTCTAATCCTATCACATAATACATCGAATGCCAATGATAAAGTTACCTACAAGTTATAAGCATCCAAGATGAAATTTACCATACAACTTTCTCCTCATACGGAATAAATCCATATAGCAATATTCTTTGCCTCAATTTAATTATCTCTATCGTGAATCTCTCTGTTAACAAATTAACCAATGAGACTAAAAAAATAATATAAAACAGGTCATATAACTCACATATTCAGGTTTCCAGCAACCCGTCTCTCTGCTTCTCTAACACAATCCAGAACCACCGGCTTCCCGTTATCATCACGATAAGCTCCCTGATATTCATTCATCACTAAAACATAACTAACTTACACCAGAATGTCATTGTATGTAATAAACACTTGATATAAGCAGGTACCCTAACTGCTTATCAGAATATGCCCATTTTATCTCAAAACACGCAAAAGCATTTTCGGTAACACAAAACAACTTTTGCTTAAAAATAAGCAATCTCAAACACTCCTTAGACGTCTAATACTTTAGCAAAATATAACGTGACACCAACTGTTAAATATGTGACACTCCTCATTTTCTCTAGCTATAAATTGTCACTCAAAGGGTATTTACTATTTAGAGTATTCAAACTTTTAATGGACTCACATGTGCTAATTTTAAAGAGCTAATTAAACTCTTAAGCTAATCAGCACTACCTCTCTTTAATAAACTAACCCAAACACCCCCTACTATAAAATAAAATAAAATAAAAACTCACTGTAGTTCATTAAATATTTACATTATACTTCAAATTTTTGATTTACATAGAGGTGGAATGCAAACGGTCAACAAGCTGCGCGGCTAGCCTTTTTTGGATCGCAAAACTAATTCTTTTGAAAACTATATTTACATTGTAGTTCATTACGCACTTTTTTCATAAAAACCGCAAAAGGGTATGCATTTCGTGTTAAAATCTAATAAAAACATCCTAAAAAACAAACATTTTACATCACCGATAATAACTATTATGAGTAAAATAATAAGTGAAAATAGAATTTATAAAAAAAAAAAAAACATACAACGCCAACGTTAACTTTGTGGGGACTAGGATCTGCTAAAAAAGCCTCAGTAACACCAAGTATCGGATCCTTAGGAGCTGGTTCCACGTGTTTCCACCAGGATGTAGACATCAATCGTGATGACCCATGAATCATCGACCTCGACTTCATCATGAACATTGATCTTCTCGTCATCATCGATGCCATCGTGTGTTTTTATTGTTTTTCTTTATCTATTTTTTTTTTTTTAAGGTGAAGGAGTTTAAAGAGGTTGGAGTTAATGTTGTTGTTTGTTGGTATTGAAGATGCCAGATAGATAGATAGTGTTGCGGACATTGGAATGCGTAAATATAGGTGAAGTCATTCACTTCTGACTTTTTCTTTTCTCTATTGTTTTTCTTGGATTTTTTGTTTTTGTTTTTTACTTTCAAGTTTATTGTGTTGTGTCTTGTTGTTTGGGCGCACCTTACACAACATCTATTTAAAAAGAAATTAATTTATTAGATTAAAAACATTTTATTCTTTCACCTATTTTTTATAATTTAAATATCTCTTAAACCGTTAATCGTTAAGCGAAAATATTTACACCGTCGCGACGAAAGATTTAATTATCTTTCTAGGCAGGCGTTTGATATACTTTCGAAAAAAAAAATTTTTAACGTTTTTATCTTTTTACGTTATTTGAAATTTGCGTGAAAAAATCATATACGATTAAACACTAATTAATATCACATGCGATATTAGTGTTAAATCATATATGATATGCGATATCACACGTGATATGATATGTATATCATATGTGATATTACACTAATATCACACGTGATATCACATATCATATACGATATAACACTAATATCATATAACACTAATATCACATGTGATATTCAAATTAGTGTTTAATCATATATGATTTTTAATGCAAATTTCAATGAACGTAAAAAACGAAAAACTTTAAAAAAAGGTGAAGAATACGGAAAAAATTTTGTCGAAAGTATATAAAAGTCTTTCATCTATGAAAGATAATTAAATACTTGTCATGAATGATATTTTTTTCTTAACGATTAACGGTTTGAAAGTTATTAATGTTATTAATATTTGAAAAAGATGATGAAAGTGGGTTTTTAAATTGTTATGATTAATCTTATCGATTAGATCAAATAAAAATGGATTGTGAGATTGATCATTTGGTATGTAAATAATCTTTTATCCTCAAATGATCTTAAATCTATATTTAATTAGAGTTTTGATACTCACACCACGATTTTTTATACTTTCACCACTATCTGCGTATTACAGTATTATACGTTGTACTTTACAACTTGTACAAAATGGTATAACTATCAAATAAAATTGTGTGAGTATCAACACCCATCTAATCTATACTACATATAATAAGTGTATGGTCAAACATTGAAAAGTGAAATATTGAAAGTCAAATGTGAGAGAAATGCATAGTATAATTAATACTTTTATTAAAACACCTCATTACTTAAAAATACAATAACTTATTCACATTGTACAACCAAATAAAAGCATATCTACCAAATTAAAAGCAACTTGTTAAAACACCCCATATTAAAAAGTACAATAAAATTTTCACAATGTACAATTTAAATAAGCTACAACATAATCTAAAATATAAAATAATTAAACACACTAATTAATACTATTTTAAAACACTCTAAAATGAAAAGTACATGTTATTATAAACATTATACAAATTAATAAAATACACAAAGCTTCATCATGTTAACAAGTTGATAGTATATAGTTTTGAAAACGGACTGCACTAAATGGTTCAACCAGAATCGGTGTCGCCACCGGCTCGCTAACCAATAAAAGCCATCCGAAACGAACCAAAGAGGACCCGTTGAAACCGATACAACCGGTGGAATTAGGTCTCATCGAGATCTATTTATCCGTTAATCGTCACAGGGTACCCGTCGCCGAAACGTGTTGGTACCGTGCTATACTATATATAAAGGAAAAACCAAAAAGTAAAAAGTAAAAAGTTGAAACTAAGAAAAGAAATGTTGAAAACATATATTTTAAAACGAAACTATTAATACACATCGAAACCCGGTTTGACCCGGGACGCTTCAAACCTGGTGGGTTGACCCGTTTTCGACCCAACCCATTGGGTTGACTATGTTTTAATCGACCCGTTTTTCGACCGAAACGGTTCAACCGGTTGAACCATCCGGGTCAAACCGGGTTTCAAACATTATGTTTAATCCCCAAATTTTCAAACTTTTATTATTTTTCATTTATAACCCACAAACTTTTTTTTATCATTAAACGATTTTTTATTATAAAATTTCGTTCTTGTCTGCAGATGCTGCTCTAGTTATATAAAAGAAAAAATGGTCAAATGTTGAAACTTGAAAAAATATTAAGGTAGCTATGCCATTTGATATGTTATATATTAATATGTAAACCAATATAAGGAAACTATGAATTTTTAATGGGTATTAAATGTGATGTTTAAAGTTTAAAGAGTAATATTCAATATTTAATGAGTATTGAATGTGATGTTTATTTCTTGATCAATTTATTTCTTGATCAAAGGAAGGAAAAACATTCATATAAAACGTTTCCACATAAATCTTCAAAGTTAATATGACATTCAGAAGGAAAAGATTCATATTAAACACATGGCGGTAAAATATTTGTGTACATATAAAGTTCATTCAAAGTTAATATGACATATAAAGTTAATATTCAAAGTCAATATGACACGAAGTTGCAACTTACATTCAAAGTTAATATGACATATAAAGTTCATGCGTAAAATATTTGTTGGTAGTATGTTATAAAGTTGTTAAAAGTTTGTTAGTTAAGTATATATTATGAAGTTTGTTAATACAAATAAACCGTAAAAACGTTTATTAATATTTTGCGATCTCTTTGTGTTTTGTTGATAACAAATATAATGTTATCTTAAGTATAATTATAAGGATACATGTTACTTTTGTAAAGCATTTACATATAGCCATTTAAATACAAAAATGTAGTAATTAAGCATTTGTTGTAATAGTTTATTATGATGGGTAAAAACCATAACCCATGGACCATAACCCATGGATCTTAATCCATACCCAAGTAGACTAGATACAATGTATACTTAGATACATTGAATTTAAAGAAAACCCATGGACCAACCCATAACCCATGACCCATAACCAAAAACCCATGGGCAAAGAGGAGCGTTCCACGGATCCCTAGGATTACACTAGACGGATCCCAGTGGAAGGATCCGTGGGACCCGGGAACGATGAAGAATTTTGCCTATAAATGAGAGTCATTTCTTCATTCTAACTCACCCTCTTCTTACTAAATCTCTCAAACACTCTCATTCTCTTCTAACATATAGATCACTCGATCTAGAGAGTTGTTCTTCTTTCTTTCTATTGTGATCCTCATATAGGTCCTTCTAAGGCGAGATCACGAGCATTCTACAAGTCATCCAAGCAAGGGTCCTTGATTGATTTGTCACTCGCAAGATTTACATAGCGAAGATCTTGTATTTGATATTTCACATATTTGTTGTGTAATAGTCGTGTTGGTTTGGTCCACCGTGTTACGGACTCGATATCTAGCTTTGTACTGGAAAAGTGTAAGCAACGTTGTGAAGGCTTCTCCACCAAGTGAAGGAGTTTGTTGGCATAGTGCTTGAACTCTCGAGTGGGTGACTCGAGGAGGAGTAGGCAAGGAAGGTGTCCTTGTAGCCGAACCACTATACATCGGTTGTGTCTTCTCTTCCTTCGCTTTACTTTATTTACTTGCTTTATCATTAGATCTATATTTTCCTACATCCATAAGATCTCACATATTAACGAATCTAAAGTTTTTGAAACTAATGTAAAATCGGCAAAACTATTCAACCCCTTCTAGTTTTCCACAATTGGCATCAAGAGCTAAGTTTATAAAAGTTTTAAAATAAAATTGTATTTTAAAAACTTTTCGATCACTATAGGTTCGAAAATTATAAGGAAGGGCAATCTATGCAACGACCACCACTACTTGAAACTAATGGTTTTATATATTGGAAAAATAGATTCAAACATATGTGAAGTCTAAAGATATTGATCTTTGGTACATTATTGTTGAAGGTGATTTTGAGGCTACCTCAAATGATGATAAAAGAAATTTAGTTCACATACCTCATGATAAACTAAATGATGAAATGAAGAAAAGCTTTCTAAAAATAGTGAAGCAAAAATGGTTTTATATAATGCTTTACCGAAAAGGAATTGAAAGAATTTCTATGCTTAAAACCCTAAAGAAATTTGGAATTCTTTAGTTGTAACTCATCAAGGCAACCAACAAGTTAAAAATAATAAATTGATTTATTTGTTCAACAATATGAACAATTTTCAATATCGGATGAGGAAACTATAGATCATTCATTTGCTAACTTTAATACTATTATTACATCTTTACAAGCACTTGATAAATCTTTTTCTAGCCGTAATCATGTTAGGAGATATCTAAGGGCACTTCCATCAGTGGAGATCCAAGGTGACAATGATCGAAGAGTCAAAAGATTTGACAATTCTCACCTCGATGAACTCATAGGCAACTGAAAGTCTACGAGCTTGTCCTTGCTAAAGATTCCAAGCTTCAAAGGTGAAAGAGAAACACAAATCTCTTGCCCTTAAAGCCAAAAAGGCTACGAGCGATGAGGAGAACCCTCTCGAGTAGTGACGACGAAGAGTACGCTATGGCGGTGAGGGACTTTAAAAGTCTTTAGAAGAAAGGAAGATACGCCAAACAACCGTATGACGATAAGAAAGGCTTTCGGAAAAGCAAAGAGGACGAGAAGCCAAAGGATGATCGTACTTGCTTTAAATGTGGGGACCCAAACCACTTTATTAGTAAGTGTCCCAAACGGGATGATCAAAAGGCGTTCGTGAGCGGCACATGGGAAATGAGCGACGAGGAGGATGAAGAAATTTGTCTCATGGCAAATGACGAGGTGTGCTTAAAGGTCGACCTAGACCCCGATGAATGGGTCAAGGATAGCGGGTGCACGAGGCACATGACCGGCAATAGGGATCTATTCTCCACATATGAATCCTTCAATGGAGGTAATGTGGTGTTTGGAAATAGCAAAAGTAGAATCATCGGTAAAGGTACGATTTCTATCAAATCTCTAACCATTAACGATGTGTGTCACGTAGAAAACCTAAACTTTAACCTCTTAAGTATAGGACAAATATGTGATAAAAGTGCAATGTACTTTTACCAAACCGTAGTAAGATACTAAAAATGGCATAACCATAGGAAAAGGAATTAGGAAACATGGAGTCTATGTCATTAAAATCGGTAATGAACCTAAGGACAAACTATGTCTTACCTCTATGGATGATAATTCGACCTTATAGCATCGAAGATTGGGTCACGCCAACATGAGACTTCTTCAATCGCTATCATCCAAAGATCTAGTAAGAGATCTACCTAAGTTGAAATATGAACATCACTTTTGTGATGCTTGTAATGTAGGAAAACAAGATCATTCTAGTCATAAAGCTAAAAACATGGTGTCTACAACTAAGTGTCTAGAACTACTACATATGGATTTATTCGGTCCATCCGCTATCCAAAGTTATGGAGGCAACTACTATACTTTGGTCATAGTGGATGACTATTCTAGGTATACATGGACAAAATTTTTAAAGAACAAAACGGAAACCTTTAATTATTTTGAAATATTAAGCAAAAGATCCAAAGACAACTAGGAAGTCCCATAGTGTCTATTAGGACGGATCATGGTAGGAATTCGATAATGAAGTGCAATTCGGAGCTTTTGTGACGCTAATGGTATTACTCACAACTTCGGCTCCACGCACTCCACAATCGAATGGGGTAGTAGAAATAAAGAATAGAACCCTACAAGAAATGAGTAGAACCATGCTTAATGAACAATCCATACCTCAAAATTTTTGGTGTAATGTCGTTGATACTTCAACGTACATACTCAATCGAGTCTTAATTAGACCAATCTTAGGAAAAACTCCATATGAGTTACTTGAGGCAAAAAGCCTTACGTTAAATCACTTTAGAGTCTTTGGTAGTAAATGTTTTATTCTTAACACTAAAGATTACCTTACAAAATTTGATCCTAAATCAACCGAAGGTATCTTTTTAGGTTACTCGCCAAATAGCAAAGCTTACGTCATATTAAACAAAGAAACAATGAAGGTAGAAGAATCATTAAATATAAAATTTGATGAAAGTCCACCCAAACCCTCTCCACCTCTTGTCGATGACGAGATTATAGAAAGTGAAGCTATAGTAATAAAGAAAAAGATAAGTGAAGAGGAAGAACCTCTAAGTGATGAAATAATAAATATTAAAGAGTCCAAAGATCACCCCGTAGATAAAGTCATAGGAAAACTAAACGAACGAACATTAAGGTCTCAAGTTCAAAACCAAAGTAGCTTGTTTTATTTCGTTTCAACCTTAGAACCTAAGAATACACAAGAAGTCATAAAAGATGAGAGTTGGGTAATGGCTATGCAAGAAGAACTAAATCAATTTGTTTCTAATGATGTTTGGACACTTGTCCCTCCACCTAGTTATCAAACCATAATAGGAACCAAATGGGTTTATAAAAACAAATTAGATGCAAACGGAGTCGTGTCTAGGAATAAGGCTAGACTCGTTGCTCAAGGGTATAACCAACAAGAAGGAATAGACTTTGATGAGACCTACGCCCCCGTGGCTAGATTAGAGTCTATAAGAATACTTCTTGCGTATGCTTGTGCTAATGATCTAAAGCTTTATCAAATGGATGTCAAAAGCGCTTTTCTAAATGGTTTCATAAATGAAGAAGTATATCCCAAACATGTTTATAAATTAAAGAAAGCCCTTTACGTTCTTAAACAAGCTCCAAAAGCTTGGTATGATAGATTCAAGTCATTTCTAGTTAAACACAACTATACCATGGGGTTAGTTGACAACACACTTTTACTAAGAAAAGAGAGTCACATATAATCATAGTACAAATATATGTAGATGATATTATATTCGGATCCACTTGTCAAGACATGTGTGATGATTTCTCTAAAATCATGCATGACGAGTTCGAGATGAGTATGATGGGAGAACTTAGTTTCTTTCTTGGTCTACAATAAAACAAGTAGAAGATGGTATCTTCTTCAATCAATCTAAATACATCAAGGAGATGTTAAAGAAATTCGGTCTAGAAGAGTCAAACCAATTAGGACTCCAATGTCATCCGACACCAAACTCACAAAGATGAAGACGGAGAATCCGTAGATAATACTAAATATCGTGGCATGATAGGTAGTCTTCTCTACTTCACGGAAAGTAGGCCGGATATCATGTTTAGTGTTTGCTTATGTGCGAGGTTTCAAGAAGACCTTAAAACATCACACCTAGAAGCCGTAAAAAGGATATTTAGATATATTAAGGGTACAACACAACTAGGATTATGTTATCCTAAGGGCACGGCATTAGAAACAATTGTATATGCAGATTCTGACCATGCAGGTGATTACGTTGATAGAAAAAGTACAAGTGGGGTATGTACTTTCATGGGATGTTGTTTAACGTCTTAGTTTTCTAAGAAACAAACGGCACTATCTATATCAACAACCGAAGTCGAGTACGTCTCCGCCGGCAAAGCATGCCAACAAGCACTATGGATGAAACAAGCGTTAGTCGACTACGACATTCATCTAAGCGACTTAGCCATCCTATGTGACAACAAAGGTGCCATCGACTTAAGCAAGAATCCGGTATTGCATTCTCGCACAAAGCATATAGAGATTCAACATCACTTCTTAAGAGACAATGTTCAAAAGGGAAACATCTCTATTGAGAAGGTAGCATCCGAAGACAACATAGCCGACGTCCTCACCAAACCGCTTGAAGCGGGAACAATTCAACCTACTTCGCCTTGGTCTTGGTCTAATGGAACAAACGTCGTAACTTATTTGACTCTACAAGGTATGTAAACACTAGTCTTCTTCTTTCTGAGTCTAGGATTTCTATTTCACGCACAACTCACAAACAATACGAGAATTTTCAAACCCCAAGATAAGTTTTCCACTTATAACTTTCTTATTTTCTTTTATACATATACATTTTCAAAGAAAACCTCTCTTCAAAATGTTTTTCCAAAAAGGATGATACCTTCCCGTATCAATTTCACAAAAGCAATTTCTTACGTCTAGGACAAATCGCTTTTTCATTATTAACACAAAATAAAAACCCGTTTTCATTGCATCTCATGTCTTTTGAATGCTAAAGGAGACACATAACTAATATGTGTTTTCGAGTACATTCATTTAAGCAACAATGAATTAGGAGCATTGATAACACTAAATTACGTACTTATGTACTAAATATGTGTTTTCGGGTTATCTCAATAGGATACTATTTCTACTTCTAGTTTATTTTCTATTTCTTTGTAGGAGTCTAGATAACCGCAACTCCAAATAGTTTGCATATAGGCACACACTAGGCAAAAATGTTTCCAAAAGAAATTTTGTCTTTGAATCACTGGACCCACGGATCCCAAATTTCATGCCGGACGGATCCCTCAAGGAAGGATCCGTGGGATCCGTGAAATGTAAGTTTTCAACTTCTACTTTTTCACTTTGGATGAAAAATCCACATTTGTTTCATTTTTGGGAGTATGCTCTTTAATGATTGTGTTCTCATGATCACATGCCTTGAGTTCATATCTAATCATTAGATTTTAATCCACATTTTGGGTCAAGCATTCATTACAATGCTTTATTTTTCTATATATAGAACTCCCAAAATTCTTGCATACTCCATCTCCTCCTCACAAACACACTACATCATGTCATCCAAAAACCCTTTAGGAGAATCATCTAGTACAAACAATCATGATACCCAAACCTTTGTGCTACCACCATCCAAAATATCACAATCAAATACTAGGATATCCGCACGGATTAGTATCCGATCTTGTTGTTTAGCACAACCAACCTCAAATGGTTCATCCTCAACAAATAACTCACCACAAGATGCTTCCATAATAGCACCTCCCTCATCACCAACAAGTACATCAACTTCATCACCACCTAAAGTCACTATTTTGGAACTCCTTAAGACTCCAACAAGATCTAAACAACCTAAAAAAAAAGAAATAGTCTTTTCAACACCCCCCACATCTCCAAATACTATTTTTCAAGATCTTGAAACATCACCACCATTAGCCCCCATCACATTACAAGAACATCTAGGTTCTTTTCCACCACCATTTACAAACATTCCAGATGTTGATCCATATTTTCCTATTTTTCCACCACATCTTCCGCATAACTCAAATCAAAACAACCCGGAAAACTTCCACACTCATTACCCACATCACCTACATTGTGAACATTGCCAATCCACTAGGGAAATTGCAATAGAAGTTAGAGAAGAAATGCGATTCATACTCAACCTCATACTTGATCGCATCAATACCATCACTCATCAAAACCTCCATCCATAAACCTTATGCAAGCATGGACGAAATCATTACTACTATTTTCTATTTTTAGTACTTTTTCATTTGAGTCATTTTCAAGAACAAGTCTTGCTCTTATTTTTACATACTTGTAGGTGGCATAAATACCACTACACTTTGTTGTTTTATTACAAGGCCTCGTTTACATACCTTGGCTCCCAATCTTGATTCTCGGGAATCACAAGATTATTTAAGCATGTTACTAACCTTTCTTTTGTAGGATTTATTTTTATTTTTCTTCACTTGACGCCCAAACTAGGGGAGCTACCGTCGAGGGAAGTAAGAAATACGTGGACTACTTTTTCCACACTTTTATGTTTATTTCTTCCAGGGTTAACTTTTGTTTCGACAAAAGGGGAGAAGAAGTAAAACTTAGAGCTTTCAAAACTTACATCTATTCTTAAGTTTTACTCATCATAATATTATGTTTTGTCATCAACAAAAGGGGAGATTGTTAATACAAATAAACCGTAAAACGTTTATTAATATTTTGCGATCTCTTTGTGTTTTGTTGATAACAAATATAATGTTATCTTAAGTATAATTATAAGGATACATGTTACTTTTGTAAAGCATTTACATATATCCATTTAAATATAAAAATGTAGTAATTAAGTATTTGTTGTAATAGTTTATTAGGATGGGTAAAAACCATAACCCATGGATCTTAATCCATACCCAAGTAGACTAGATACAATGTATACTTAGATACATTGAATCTAAAGAAAACCCATAGACCAACCCATAACCCATGACCCATAACCAAAAACCCATGGGCAAGAGGAGCGCTCCACGGATCCCTAGGATTACACTAGACGGATCCCAGTGGAAGGATCCGTGGGATCCGGAACAAGTGAAGAATTTTGCCTATAAATAGAGCCATTTCTTCATTCTAACTCACCCTCTTCTTACTAAATCTCTCAAACACTTTCATTCTCTTCTAACATATAGATCACTTGATCTAGAGTTGTTCTTCTTTCTTTCTATTGTGATCCTCATATAGGTCATTCTCTAAGGCGAGATCACGAGCATTCTACAAGTCATCCAAGCGAGGGTCCTTGATTGATTTGTCACTCAAAGATTTACGTAGCGAAGATCTTGTATTTGATATTTCACATATTTGTTGTGTAATAGTCGTGTTGATTTGGTCCACCGTGTTACGGACTCAGTATCTAGCTTTGTACCGAAAAAAGTGTAGCCAAGTGAAGGAGTTTGTTGACATAGTGCTTGAACTCTCGAGTAGGTGACTCGGGGAGTGGAGTAGGGCAAGGAAGGTGTCCTTGTTGCCGAACCACTATACATCGGTTGTGTATTTTCATTCCCTTCGCTTTACTTTATTTACTTGCTTTATCATTAGATCTATACTTTCTCTACATCCATAAGATCTCACATATTAACGAATCTAAAGTTTTTGAAACTAACGTAAAATCGGCAAAACTATTCAACCCCCCCCCCCTTCTAGTTTTCCACAAAGTTTATTGTGTACATTGTTAGGTAAATTTCAGCTAGATTTTTTGTATATACTATTTTTTTTTTGGACAAACAGTTTGGAATATTGTTGGATCGGTTTCGCTTGAATGAAAAAGAGGGTGATGAAAGACTCAGGTTTTGTACGAGACTTGTATTGGTTCTAAAAGTGAGAAAAACATCCAATGAGACATGTCGACTTTTTTTTTTTGTAGTTTTTTGGTGGGGCAATAACTTGATGACATTCTTTTGAGAGCGATTTTGTTTCTTTTTACAACAATGGTTTGGTGTTTTGTCGGTAAGAGACCTACTAATAATGACGTCACTTTATTTTAGTTTCTTTTGTATAGATGTGCCATATATTAGATTGCTAAACAACTATTGACTAATAAAAAGGTGACATAGCAAAATAGTGAACCGTAGCTAAAATTAAGTGATGCCTTTGTGGGAATGTCAGGATAAGAAAATTTTGAATTGTGTAGTATAGTTGCACTCATGATGACACCTATAAACAATAGTCATTAGACATCTGTGAAATTTGAAATTAGTAATATATGGATAATTTGAAATACTAGAATAGTGTAAAGAGTAAAAAGGCTGATTAAAACCGAGTACGCCACATTAGAAACTAAATCTTTACTATCTATAAAAAAGGGAACCAAATTTTTTAAAATTTAGAAAGTGAATAATGTTGATTTACAAAACACCCTTATTCATCAAGCTTTAATGTGTACAATTGAAAATTTGTTTTGCTTTAATGCATAAGTTGACTATGCTGTTAATTTGAAACATGAATACTAATTTGAAACAAGATTGTGACAATCAAAACAATGCTACTAACATTCTAAAGTAATATCTCTAAACTCATATAAATAAAGAATGCATATATTTGATTTACTACATATAAAGAGTGTATAATTTTGCTTAAAACTATTAAAATAAAAAATACGTGTTTTGAACAACTATAATTAACTATAATTATTTGTTGCTAGAGATTCCCGTCGCTATGCACAGGTATCATGTAGAACTGCAAAGGTATTAGTGAAGCCAATCAAAGAGTTCGGTCAAAGAGGAGTCTACACCTCAAATGTCATCAACCAAGAAGTTTTACGCGACGAGTAACATGCATTGTTAGTTACTATCTCATAATTGATGTAATGTTTTCTTTTTCAGTCTCACTAAATATTTTTATATGTCGTTTGATACATGTCAAGAGTTTTTGCTAGAGTTGAATTACCACATGTTACAACCATTTACAATTACATTTTGATCTTTTCACGTTATATGAAACACTTACCACAATATCACATATCATTAATTGTATACATCAGTATTTTGTCCTTATAGCTTACTTCAGTATTGTCTTCTAGGATATAGTTAAATCCCATACTTGTATAAATAGACATAAGGAAGGAGTGGAAGTTAAGCTTGTGCATTAAATGTAAACATTCACAAGTAGGGATGAGCACGACCGTCCGCATCGAATTAGTGGTACCGATTTTTTCCGAGCATAAATTAGTGGTACCGTGCATCGTATCGAACGGATTCGGATATCGGTACCGGAAATCGGGTTTTCCCGTTTTTTTTTGGAATTTCGATTTGGTACCGGTCCCGCATCAATTAGTGGTCCCGATTTTTTTCACCTTATTTCGTAGTCCCGTCGCATCGTATTTCAAGAATCGGTGCAGTGCACGTTCCGGGATTCGGTTCGAAATGCTCATCCCTATTCACAAGCAACTTTCACTCTTCCAAATACAACTATGTCCCTGAACAGTTCAGTGGTTCCGTTTAGTTGTGCTTGACTTAGCCTAAGCTTAGTGAGGAGTACACACCATACTTGTTATTCAATCCCAAGTGTTGTTCCCAAAACACTTTGGGTAATATATTCTTTTAACTCGTTTTAATAAGAATATAAGCATTGAAAAATCTATTGTGCATTTACTTTACTTATCTTGTTTAACTGATTTTTCTAAATGCTTTGCTTAAGTCATGTATCACGATTAGCCTTAATTGTTATTTTGCTATTTGTGATACGGGAACAACACTTTTTGATAAACCTTGAAAAATGGTACACAAGATTATGAAGATTTTGACAATCTGGAAAAGAAATCTTCATTGTCTTTTGGTTGATAAAACGCGGGTTGTAGTCTAACATTTGATCACAAGTCATTTTGTCATGACCACAAAATTTTTGATTGTTTTGAGTAAGCTCCTCAGGGACCCGCGAAAAATTATTTTCCCGTTGTTAGGATAAGTGTATTAAACATAAAACATATAATGTTTGTTTGGCTCGACACTTTCTTTTATTTGAGGTCCGAGTTGTGCACTTAATTGTATACAAGTAAATAGAAATTTAGAAACGACATGTTTTAAAAAAACTTATTTGAATAAATGAAACTCTCGCTCAAGCATATTTATGTTTCTGTATCATTGTTGAATGATATTTCTAAAAACATAAATAATATTGATTATACGAGAGACATGTCGTGAGAAAAATATTTTTGAATTTTTATATTTTATATTGTTTTTGTAATTTTTTGTATTTTATACTTTTGTGTTTTTATATTTTATATTTTTTTTGTATATTGTTGTTCAAAAATATTTATAGCGTAGCCTTTGTGCTAATTCAAGAAGATTCGACAAGACGTTCTAACTCTTCGAGAGTTAGGCTTCTCATTCAATACGGTTGACTAGATACTCAAACCTTTCTTTTGGAAAGGCTTTCGTAAATAAGTCAACCAATTGATAATTTGTCTTGACGAAGTAAAGCTCAACAATACCCTTTTCTTCGTGCACCTTGATAAAGTGGTAACGGACTGCTATGGTCTTACTTGAAGGTTATTTTGCTTAAAAAGATACTAGGGTGTGCAAGCTGGTAAAGTATTTATATGGCTTATAGCAAGACCCTAGGAAATGGAATGAAAAGTTATATTCGTGTTAATTGAAAATGAGTTTATGCAAGAAAAATGATTTTTCCTTGTTCATAAAGAGTAAAGATGGTGTTTTTATTGCGTTACTTGTGTATGTGAATGACATAAGTGTCACAGGAAATAATTTGGATGAAAGGATTTGGGAAAACTCAAGTAGTTTCCGGGTGTTGAAGTGTTGGAGTCAAATGATTGTTTATATTTGACACAAACGAAATATTGTCGTAAGTTGTTGTTTGATTTCGGTATGCTTGCTTGAAAACCTTGCAATACTCATAGTAAGTCTTAGGAAGGTACAGTAAATAAATATCAGGTCTTGGTTGATAAACCTTTAACTGCTATAAATAACTATCAAAAGTTAGTTGGAAAACTCGTATACTTAACACATACCAGGCCTTAACACATACCAAACTCGTATATTAGTTATGTTGTACATGCTCTTAGTCAACATATGCATGCTCCACTTCAGTCACACTTAAAAGTTAGCATTTAGAGTGCTGAGGTACTTAAAAGAAGCACTTGGAAAAGGTATTTCTTACAATAAAAGTAGTGGTTCGGATCTGAATGTGTTTGTTCATTCAGATTTGACTAAATGCAAAGCCATAAGGAAATCTATGACTCGTTACTCTGTTTTCTTGGAAAAGTAAGAAGCAGTCAGTTCTTGCTAAATCTCATGTTGAGGCAGAATACAGGGCAATGAATAATGTAGTTTGTGAGGTGATGTGGATTAAGAAATTGTTGGCTGAGGTAAACATGAAATCTTCTCTCCATGTTCTTGTACATTGTGATAACAGTTCTACAATTCAAATTGCAGCTAATCCTGTATTTCATGGAAGGTTTCAACCGGAATTGTCAAAACCGTAAAGATAAAATCTACTGATAACATAACATATGTTTTTACAAAAGGCTTAAAAGTGCAGGATCATAGAAAATTTTTGTGATCTGATTGGTTTTGTTTGATCTATACAGAAGTTATCTTAGGGGGGAATATATAAACTATAGCTAAATTCTGTATTTGGATGAATGGTGATACAAGTCCTAACCATCAGGTACTGAAAAGGTAAATTGTTTTATATTTTTGGGGCAATTGCATATATACCCACTAAAACTTGCATATTTGCATATATACCCAAAACATGCTTAAATTGCATTGTACATCATGCATTAAAAACTTTCATTATGGGGAAATATGCAAATTTTTGAGTTTTAGTGGGTATATATGCAATTACCTCTATATTTGGTTGCGTATGTTTGTAGTGTTAATAGTCAGAAGAGGTCGACTTAAGTGCTGAAGACATAAGATTAGATGCATTAGGATTTTATGAGTATATAATGTCTTATAATACTCATTTGTTTCACTTCTTACTTTGTGTGTGTATGTGTGATACTTTTTCTCTCTCTTTTTTGTGAGCTGAGAAATCTGTTCTTATTTCTTTCTTTCTTCTTGTATTGTATTTAACTCGAAACCTATAATCACATTTGATTGATAGATGCAGTTATAAATAATAAGTGGGAAGGTTGGTTGTATTCAATCTTTGTGTCTTGTGTTTGAAACTGGTATTTGTATAGATTTTCACAACTTATGTCTTTCTGATTCATGTCATGTGTAGTAATAGGCCCTATATCCTTGTTCAGTTGATCAAACAAACTAATCATGAACTATCTCATGTTTATCAAATGTAGCCACAGTCTAACTTACTTTGTTCATATTCCATATGTGTAAACAAGCAAAATAAATTCATTTTCCATAGAAATTTTTATTTAACCTATTAGATTCATCACATGCGTTCATGACGAAGAATGTCAAGAACAACTTAAAAACACAACTGGTTAACCAGCTCATTATTTAGTACTTTCCTCAGCACTTATGTTATAATAGAGTAATGTGACTTTACTAGGGATATACTTCGATAACGGATCTCAACCCCAAAACCGGAGTTATCTTATAGTCGCTGAAGCCAGAATCAGTAAAGAGCTTAGCCCATTCTTTTTCGCTCCTTTGTTTTCCTGTCGCCAAGGTTAGCTCAAACATATCATAGAAAAGCTGAGTCTCGAGTATCTTGTTGTCCCTTTCTTCGGTCTTCACCACCATTTCTATAATGATAAGTTTTCCTCCATTTTCCTTTCTTAGAATGGCCTCTTTGCATAGCTTCATTATCTTTATGCATTCTTCATCATTCCAATTATGAAATACCCACTTTTTTTCATAGTCAAGAGAAAAATCAGCAAGTAAAGTTTAGTCTAAATATATATAAAAAATATATGTAATGTAATCTATTTCAGTTTGAACAACTTTTTAATTCAAAAGACAAGAGAAATAGAAGTTCAATAGAACAGAACTACACACAAATGATGTAACAAATATATACCAGTTAATCTTCGAATATTCGAACTAGAAAATTGTTTCAAAAACCCAATGATATACGGAGTAATAGATATTCAAATTCAAATCCTAAAAATGAAAATGTTCTTATGTATACCTGTAGCAACTTAACCTTTTACCCTCTGTCTCACTTTTTACTCATTGTATTAACAACAGTTTTTTTTATTAGTTTACACTCTTTATTTATTTGTTCTTTATCAGTTTATGTTTGTATTTCTTGTCAAACTTTATGTTTTATGTTTCGTACTTTATATTTTGTAGTTCTACAATAAAACGAAATTATAAAAAAAAAAAAAAAAAAAAAAAAAATTGTTGTAAAACTTTTACACTCTGCTCCCTAGTTTTATTTGGAAAGAAAAGAAATTAAAAGAAGTGCAAAGAGAATTGAAAAATAATCATGTTCTTGAGATTTTTTATTATTTTTTTTTTTTTTTTTTTTATTTTATTTTTATTTTTATTTTTTCCTTGAGGAAGAGAAGAGAAGGAGGAAGGAAATTATGTCAACTCCTAATCTTCTTCCCAAATTAGGAGGATTTGGAGAGAAGTGAATTTTTAAGCTTAATTTAGTTTCATCTATTCTCTTTTCTTTCCAACTTGGGAAAACAAAACTAAAAATCATATTTTTCCGCTCTCCTCTTCTTTATCATTTCTATTTCTCTTATTTCCGTTTTACACTTGTTGGGGGTTGTTGTGTTTGACGCCTTTAAATTTTAAGACATTTTAGCTAGAATATAAAAACTACATCGATAGTAGACTAAATTAAAAATTGTTACACGCTTCTTCTTAAAGTAGATGAATACCTCGTGTTAAGTGACGGTGAATTGCGACAAATAATTATACTTGCGAAATCATAATTCTGGTTTGACCCTTGATGCAAAACTTATAGGTTCAATTAATAATTATTGCAAGAAAAAAAATGTATAGATTAGAAAAAAAAATGATAAATGTTTAAGAATTAAACAATAGTTAAAATGTTAATTTAGTGGTAGATCCTATTATTATTTTTAATTAAAAGTAAAATAATCCAGTAACATTACTTAATTTTAAATCATTTTAAGTTTTAAAGAATTATATTTATAAGTAACAGAGGTAAATAAATAAATAGAAGGAAAACATAGTACAAATCCAGTGTATTTTATCGGGAATAGAGGCATTATATTCGGAACCCCTCTATAGGGGGTTTTCAATCATTAAATGCATTGAAGGGTTGTACGATGTGCATCGCAGTGTTGTATTGTCTGCATCACAGGTTGGAAGGTTAACCACGGTATATTACTACTTTGTTTTATCTACACGGCTACAACCTATGTCTAGTAAGCACTCTATTTCTTTTATATCTTCTTCAACAAAGTACCTTGAACCACCATAATGGTTTTCGCTGGGAAATCATTTCCGAATGTAAGGACGTCTGCCTTTCCAAAAAAAAGATATTTTATCACACATCATCATTATAACACCTCTTATGATTTTTTTACATTTAAACCGATTAACATGACTAAAAATATGATGCCCCTACTTTTTGATGCCCTGGCCGTCGCCCGCCTCGCCCACCCCAAGGGCTGGCCCCGCCTGCATGCTCAGTATTTTAACGAAAAAAGTTCACTTTTGTTGTGTCTGGCTAAATAACATATTGGTTCATGACCCATGGCCCTTATTAGGAATAAAAGAGAAGAAGAGAAATGAATACCTTAAATAAAACCGCGTCAGCTTTGGGAATGGCTTTAAACATATCTCCCCCTACGAAGCTCAAATTCTTACCACCTTCTAAACCCATAACGACATGTGGAAGATCAAAATTAATGCAATGAAGATTAGGAAATGCTTCAGCAATACATTTGGCAAGAGTCCCCGTACCACCTCCAACATCAACAATTGAATCTAACCTGTCAAAAATACCCTTAAAATGTTTAAGGATGACAGCAGCAACAAGTCTTCCATCACTAGCCATTGCTGCATTAATGGACTGGTTAAGCTTCGGGTCTTGGCCTGCCATTTCATATGCCAACTTTCCATGGGTCTTTTGGAATGGGTTGACATCATCACTATGGAACCATTTGCTCATGTTTTGCCATGGATCCATCATTGTTGGATCCAAAAAGGTTAGGAAAAGGGGTGTAATGCAAAATGGTTCATCTTTTAAAAGTAACCGAGAAGCAGGGGCTAGCAAATAGCCTTCTTTTTCCTCGCCATTAGTTGATGATATAATTTGCATATCAAAGAAACCGGAGTGGACAAGAATGCGCATCAATCGTTGTATATGTTGGGATCTCTCCTTACTGATGGAAAGGGCTTCGACCAACTCCGAGAGCAACATTGGGGCACCATGGCGATTTATGATATCAGGTATTTGTAGCTCAATAGCACATTTGAGTGTCATGGAGTTTATAAAGTGGAATGCATGGTTCAATATGTGAGCTTGAGAATGAAGCAAGTCTCTTGTTTGCTCATCATTTTGAAATGCCATCTTTCTACTTTCTTAATGTATATGTGATGGGCAATGACACAATGTGGTATGGTTTAACCTATTGACGCTACCTATTTATAGAAGGAAAAGAAAAGTAATAAGGAGAGAAAAGGGTATCTGATTTGATTTGGTACACTAACATTTTCCAAGATGTTATATTTTATTAAATTTAATTCTAACGAACTACGGAGTATCTTAACTCCACAACACATATTACACAAAAAGTAGCTGAGATCAATATAAATCTCATATTTATCATAGATCAAATTAATCAATTTTAATCAATTATTTTTAATCAAATTTAATAAAAACTATTTTTCATTTTTAAAACAACATATCTCGCAAACCAGAATCTTCAAACTATAATATCATTATCGCGACGAGATTAATTATCTTTCTATAAATACGCACTTTCATATTTTTCATAATTTTTTTTTCAAAATTCCGCCGTAAAAATCATGATTTGTAAAATCATATATGATTAAAAATCGAATCATATATGATTTTCAAAAATTATATATGATTTGTAAAATCGAATATGATTTTCACAAATCATATATTATTTTTCTGGGCCGTAATTTTGAAAAAAATCGTTAAAATATATAGTAGTGCGATATCTATAGAAAGATAATCTAATTCTCGTCAGCAGATTATTTTTATCGCAGAACAATTAACGGTTTGTGAGATATTTAATTTTTAAAAAGGTGAAAGTTTATTTTAATAAAAAATGAATAATTATTATTTGTTGGTTGAATCTATTAGAATTGAGATCTATATCAACTTTCTTAAGAGAGTATCATATTAAAATTTGAATAATGAATTGTGTTGAATGTGATATTGGGCTTTTATGTACCATATTACAGGTTCTTTGATACTTGATTACTTGATGTTTGATAGAAATATCAATTATTTTTCAAATTATGTGGAGAAACAAAGCTTTCTTCTTTCGAGTTCAATGGTTATACATGTTTAAACAAGAATGCAGTTGGAAGGTGAAACCGTGCAAGATCAATGATTATTATGGATTTCACCATAATTTTCTTAGTTTTAGTTTTTTAGTAGACGTCAAACAATTGCCGTTCTAAGAAAAAGAAAAAAGAAAATAGTTGTAGAATTTAAAGGTAGGCGCACTTTGACTGTTAACTTTAGCATACCGGAATGGAAATACAAGAAATGCAGCTGTTATTTTTTCTTTTTGAAAGAATGGTCATAACGAAGTCATATTGATGTTATTGCAAGGTATTTGTGAAATAATACTAGTTGTCAATTTACATGAGTACTGAACTAGTTTGGAAATAAACTTTAGTTGAAATTAAATCTAATAAAATTCAACATCTTGGAAAAGTTAGGGTGTGTTTGATTGGCGCTTAATGGCTTGATTCGGTGCTGAGTGCAAATTATCAATGTGTTTGATAGAATTTTGTTTTGCCTTTGAATGATATACTTGGCGTTGACCGATTCTATGCAATGGGATATGCAAAATCATTCGGCGGTTGCAATATTACCCCCACAACCTTTCGCAACGTGTTTCCTCACTATTCTTTCTACATCTAATACGTTTCTATTTAATATATTAGTTCAAATATTACGATATTTAATCTATACGCCTCATTTGTTTGATTGATAACAAGACGTAACTCAGAATACATAACGAAATGTACAAGTTACTCAGAATCACATTTTGTCTCAACATACATTCAACACCTCTCGATGCCTCAAGTCCTCGACAAGTTACAACACAGGTTCGTACATGTTTGTTATGTGACATTATGATCAAAACCCTTAACAAATCATTTAGAATGTTTAAAATAAATTAAGAGTCTCTAAGTATTTGAATAGGTTAACAATTCTATTTCGAACCTCATTTTACATTTTCCATTCACAAATATTTTATACAAATACATCTTTTTTAAAATGTCTAACAAATATATGCTTTTATTTGTACAAGTAAACTAACTATAATATTCGTACAAGTACTAAAGTTTACTTACACTTGACAAAATGTATTTTATTTTGACAAGCACTCAACTAGATATTTTATTTTACAAAAGGTAACTAGACATTTTATTAACTAGTTACATAACACATTTCACAAGTTTACTTTGATCAACTTTTTAATTTAAAAATGAAAATACATATTACATCATGGCATGCATCATCTTTGAAATCCTTGAAAGATCTCTTGAATATTTTGGTTAGATTGTCACTCAATATATCAAATGTGATCTTGGTAAGATATGGTAATATTTTTGAAAGATTTGAACAAAGATTTTTTAGATTTTCTGTCAGACACCCGCAGAACCAAATTTTATAAAAGGCGGAGCCCTTTTTTTGGTTCCTTGGAATTCCGTGGGCGCCTGACCTCTTTTGCCTATAAATAAGAGCCCATTGTTTTCTCATTTCTTCACCACTTCAAAACACATCTTCTCCACCTTCTTGCATACATTTAGATCTGTAACATATTGGTTTTTATAAACACACAAACACACAATAACTTGGATTGAATGGAATGAGTTTTAGAGAGAGAAAATGGAAGAGATTTAGGAACTTAGTGAGACAAAGAAAAATGATATTATGAAGCTCCAACCCTTTTCCTTGCAAGGCAAAGGGTATTTATAGTTACAAGCATACACGCCCTCCTTCGGGCTGTGGATCAGGTATACAGTGGGTAAAGACCCGTCCGTCCTCGATGGTATTACTTAATAAACTACCTACTAATACTAAATGACTACGACTACGACTTTCTAATGAATACATATTCTTGAGGTGACTGACTCTTTAACTACAGGATTTTTTAAATTCTAACAATCTCCCCCTAAGGGAGGTCACCTCAATTACATCAATTACAAAAAGATTTTACATTTTGGTGTTCTTGGATTCTTGATTAAGTTCTTTGCTCAGTAGTTCGTAGTCTTTGACTCTTCATGTTATGCATGTTTTATTCATTCAAGTGGAGGTCTTTAACTGATCCACGTGATGATGAGTTTTGAGCCAGCATTGAGATCATCAGCCAAATTAAATCTCTGACTCATCCTTTGTAGTATCACCATCATGTGAAGTTGTGACTGTTGGATCGACATGCTCACATTTTGGATCATGACATCTTCTCATCAGAGTAGCGGAAGCATTGTTGATTCATGATATTTGCAGCCACGTAGCAGAAGTATGGATTGAAAATATCAGAGCTAGTTAATGAAGATATGCACATATCATGATTACTTATGAAGTGAATGTAATGTGTGAGCATGCGGTAATGGATTGACTTCTCAATTCTGATCAGCTGCAACCATCGGGTGTCCCTGCAAACAGCAGTTAGCAATAAAGCACACGAAGGTGTCTTTGATCACTTTCGTTGAATGGAGTTACAAGAACTACGGTTCCCCGTTGATCAGTACACGTACTGCCTGTGATCAGGTAGAGTTCTGGAGAACCACCTTGACAGGGTTTCGCAGCTAATCAAAACGTTCTCAAACTGGAACATCTCAAAGAAGACAACACGGAGTGAGTGAACCAACGAATTAAGATTCACTGATTGATGAGAAATGATTTGAGAAACAATCATGTATTGCTTAAAAGGAAAGTGTTTGCAATACGACGAAGGTTTTATGGAAAATCAAATATCAATCATAAATACCCTTTAATTTTGAAAACTTGATACACAGTCGATATGCAATCGAAAAGATTTGTTGAGCACAACGACCGGTTTTTCAAAGGTATCCGTCAATCCATTTCCTGGACCAAGGTTGATTCAAGATTGAATCTCCCCATTGTTTCTATCCAGTTGTCACAAGTTTGATCATATGAAAAGATCTCACATGTTACCCACCAAGAGCTTGTTTGATGTTGGCTCTAGAAGGATTTCCATCTTCATCGTGAATATTTGACATATCACTCGGATGTTCTGGCAATACCACAAGGATAATGTGTAGAACTCTTAAAGTAAATTCTCACTTTCCACATTGTGTGAAACAGTGAGTCTTCATTGAATGTGTCTTAACGAGATTTATTGATGATCTCTTGGCTCTAGACTCAATCGTGCATATTTGGTTTCCTATTCCGGAGACTAGGGAGAGGGTCTCCTTCTTCAATATCAACAATCTCTAAAAGAAAGTCGATAGATAATGTATGTTCCCCGTGAGAATGAAACATGTCCCTTTTAAGAGGAACTTGAGTAGCTTGGGAAGTTTTAGTGCAAGCGCCATCGGGTCCATGACGCCTTGTCTTCAATACCGGTGTTACCTTGGTAACAACAAGTAGCATATGAATTGAACTCACACGCCCTAAGGTTGAATTAATGGAGGGCTATTTCTTTTCACCCTTTTCACATTTAATTCTTTTTCATTCTTCAACCCCTTGAGTGCTTATCGATACTTCATTACTAGAACCTTGTTGGGTTTGTTCCAGTACTAGCTCTGTCTCAGTCGACACTCTTCCCATATTCTCATTTTTCTCCTTTTTCAATATACTTAAGGACTTCTACACTATCTAGTGGTTTGTCCCTAGGTAGATCCATCCGGCTCTGGCGGGATCGTGGGAACGAATACCTAACCTAACCATCCGTATATCACCATGCATAAATTAAATTGGTTGTTCTTTCGGTTTTGTTCATTCCGCCTCGTAACCAATTGAAAACTATTTGAAAATCAATCAAGGTACTTGTGATGTAATATCAAAGAGTTTTGTACCTTAATTGTTTTTGATAATTTTAGAAATGCTCCCCCTCAACATGTGCTTCAAGTATTTGAAATCATTTTAGCACATGGAGGTAAGAGGACTTTTGAAATCTTAGATTGAGAATGAAAGGTCCAATCTTTGATTAACATATTCTAAAACAATCATCATCACTTCCCGATCTAATCTAGCATTTTAATTACTGATAACGCTCAGATTGTACATGTTTTCAGTAGCGTTATGAGTGCTTTTGTATATGTTATTTGGCTATATTTGTATGATTTCAATGCTTAATCGCATCAAAAGATGTTTGTCTAGTGTTTATAACCAAGTGCGTGGAAACGTAAGGAAAAGTAAAAGAATGTTCATCAAATGGAAGATTCCGCTTCAATGAAGCATGTCAAGCACAAATCAAGATTTCAAGTACCATAGAAGACCGTGATGATTGAAGAACCAAGCTCACAAGTCGAATAAAGTAAAGGTCGATTTTCCGTTATCAGAAGACCAACCGGATCGGTTGGAAGAAGAGCAAAAGTGCCCAGACGCCGGAGCCCAACCGCTCGGCTGCACCCGAACCGATACGGTTGGAACATTTAGAAGACCAACCGGATCGGTTGGTCATGTGACCGATCCGGCTGAGAGCCTGCTTCGCCAAATCTTCATCACTAAGTTTCCCTTTGCATCTAAACGATTCTAGGTCCTTCCTTGGTGTATTCTAGTCCCTTCCTAACTCCTTAGAGGCCAAGTTCAGCAATTAATACCCTAGGCTTTGGAACTAGTGTAAATAGAGACCTCTTGTGAGCATAAGAGACACACACTTCCATACAACTCTCTCTACTCATCAACAAAGCTCTTAAGCTCTCAAATTCTTCCTTTGAAGTCCTGGAAAATTTGGAGTTTCAGAAGTACCACATTTGGAGGCCAAAACCCCAAGCAGTCTACCCTAATACTTTGAGAATCATTACTTCACCATTTTTAATCCTATTCCAAGCATTGTAAGACTCTTAATCATGTTTTCTAATGTTCAAAGTTCTGAGTTTATGTTTATGTTTGCTATGAGTGGCTAGTTTCTTTATACACTTGCTTAGATGATGTTGATTATCATATGATTAGTTAGTGATTGTGTTAACATGTTTTAATTCAATTTCAAGTTGATTCTAAGATCCAATTGTGCTAAAGTTTCATAGTGACATTTGTTAATCAAGTTTGACTAGTTGATAGTAATCGTTGAGGTCGAAAGAACTTATTGTTATTCAACTAGTTATAATCATTTTGTCTAAGGATGATTGTTTTTACCCATTATTCTTGATTAAACAAAGGAACTAAGGTGTGGTTGTAATAAGAACGCTTTTTGATTATCGAATTGGATTGATTGGAAACATCTAAAAGGTCGTAAGATTAGTTGTTGACAATCAATTGTACCTTTTTGTCTATAATCGGTTACCTTTTGTATTGACCATTCTTAAGAAATTTGATAAAGCAAATGGATGTTTTTGTGTTTAAGTTAATGAAAATAAACATATGAAACTTGTGGGCTTTGGAATTCACTCGTTTTTTGGCTGAAACAAAAAAGATTGGCATGGACTGGACTATATGATGGATCGAACTCAAGGAACAAATTTGTATTATCTGATTTTGTTTCACAAATATTTTGGATACAAATTTTATTTCTTGGTAAAATGAGTGGTATTTTTGGTATGATAAATTTCACGGAGGGATACAAATTCACGGCTTGTGAAAATTTTGAAGAAAATGATCATGGGTTTTTTTTTATACGGTACTACTTACGAGGAATAGAAGTGACGTTTCATGGGTGAACTTCTTTATCGTTGAGACGATGGTTGGTTGGATGCATGTCTCAAGATAACTTGTTGGGGAATAACTATCACTTTTAGTGACTATGAATTGACAATATGGTTATAACTGATGAAAGGAGCTACGTCGTCGTGCTCACAGTGTATAACTATCACCTTAAGGAAGTTGTAGTACTTAGTGTCACACGGCGTTGTGGATTGTTCAAAAATATAGAACAAGCAATAATTCACAAAGTTGGGATGTTTACTTTCTTTTCAAGTTAGTCGTATCGGGCTATCTCCATATATGGTCATTACTATTAGCCGATGAATCAATGGAGGTTCAATTTCAGCAATTCCCATGAGATATTCATATGGTTTGTGAATTTGTCTACATATGGGTAAAGAATTTTTGATTATGTCGTTGATGATGGAGAATGAGCCGTTAATGAACCGCAACATGTTACCCTAAAACAGATATTCACCGAAACCAAAGTTGTCATAACACAATCAAGCTGACATTGTTTATGGTTTTGTTTTGATTTTGTAAATCCCGCGAAAGAATCTATTTCTCGGTTTAAATCATAGACTTGTAAAATACCGTGACAATGGAAACATCCTGGTTAAAGTAATGTGCATTTCCGGATCTATCTTGCGGTTTATTCTTGATTTTGTAAACCCGCTAAAGAAACTATTTCTCGTTTAAACCATAGAATTGTAAAATCCGTAATGATGGAACCATCCCGGAGAAAGGAAAGTGTATTTCGAGGTCTTATCCGATCTCGGTGCTACGCTTTCTTCGAATAAGGGATAAAAGGGTGTACTTCATGAATTGGATGTGTGTTTGGATATTCGTCATGGCGCTTGGTTATTACATGGTTTTACGGGTTATGTGCTTTTAACCATGGTCGGATGAAAACCATTATCTTAGTGCACTTAAAACGCCAAAGGAGGCTAGATTTGAGCTTTAAACCACAAGATGCACAACGTTAATTCAAGATTATTTATTCGAGGTTGAAGTGAAATTCACTACCGAGTGTACTTAGTATCTAAAGGTATCGGGGATGGTTGGATGAAGATTCTTCAAGATCCTTGTTCGAGCTTATTATCAAAAACCGAAGACTTGAAATCTAGTTATTGTTGGGTGACTTTTTCCTTCTCTTTACCACTTGGGGAATTGGGCCTACCACCACAAAATAACTATCACTTTAAGGAGTGACGTTGTAGTGCTCAAGGTCACATTTAATTATGGATTTTCAAGAGGTGATGTACATCTTATACTTGATGGTTGGTGATGAGTGTGTAAATACTCATCATTTTTGTACAAATTAGATCGCAAAACATCCGAAACACTTAAATGCATCAAAATGATAAAATATCACAAATAAGTGTTTTATGTGTTTTAAATGCAAAAATATCAAAACTGTGAAAAACGATCAAGTTTGCATAATTGGCGCTTTAGTCCCCGAGTTTGAAAAGTTGTCAAAAACAGTCCTCGTGAAACCAAATAAAGAAAAATGTTATTCAAGGTCCCCGAATTATTCTAACTTGTCAAAATGGTCCTTGAGTAAATCTTTTGTTAATGGCGTAAAAGGTCCTCGAACTTTCATAAATGTCAAGTTTGGTCCTCGAAAATTTGAAATTGTCAAACTGGTCCTTGTACTATTGAACTTGGCAAAAGTGATCCTTGTGACAACTTTGGAAAATTACAGATTGGTCCTTTAAGAATTCGTAAAGTACAAAACAAATCCTTGTCATATTCCTAACCTAAGCCTCATCAACTGTTTGACCGCCACTTATACCCTTTGACCCTGTCACTAGCCATTTTGAACCCCGCCTAGTAAAGAAAGTCAAAAGCGTATAAACCCGCCAACCATCGCTTCTTCTTCCACCTCTCCTCTCCCACTTGTTTGCTCGCAACACCATCACCTCATTTCCTTATCTCTTTTCCACCACCCCCATCATCATCAAATTTACAATAAATGCCACCCCCTAGCATCAAACACAGCCTACAAGTCAAAATAGGTCTTTCCGCCAAAATGTGATAGGGCTCAAAACTCAACCATTGGTCGAATTGAAAGGTGGGATCTGATCAGAAGGCCACGTGGAACATATTTGGTGCTTAAAAGAGGAAGAGACTCAAGAGAGAAGCAAGTTTTTTGTTTTTTAAAATTTCATATATGTCGTATTTTATTTCTATGTTTCAAATTAAGCTATAAGTTGTAATATTTTGTTTCATTATATCAAATTAAGTCATATAAGTGTATTAAAACTCTTATCAAGCAGCAATTCAAGTTTCTATTCACCTTTCACATTGTATGCTTATCGTTGGAAATTTTCATTTAAAATCTCAATCCCAAGCTTCAAATGGCTTATTTCTTAGTTTAAACAAGCTTATTTAAGCTTAAGATAGCTTTTTGTAAGCTTGTTATTCAATTTAAATCAAAAGTGCTAAAAGTCAACAAAAGTCAACAGAAGAACAATTGGTCAAACAGTTGGAAATGAAATGGGGTTGTTGCAGAGATGGATTTGGGTTTGTTTTGGATTAGACTAGTGGTAATGGTTCTGGTTTAAGCTGCATAAAATAGGCCTGGACATTTGTGAGTGTAACCTCATTTTCATTCATTTTGCAGTTCATGTTTGTACTTGTATCTGTGATCATAAATGGTTTAAACCTGTTTAAATAGTAGTAACTAGGTTAACTTAAGTTATATTAATCGCTGATCTGTGCTAGTTAAGTAGTTTGGTCATTTAAAATTACATATCGCTTAACAAAGCGGTGTTTGGAACTCATAGTTTAATCAGACAGAGGGTTACCAATGGTAGAGAATTGTAGTTCTAAGTTTGTTTGGTCCTTTTGCAACCATATTCCGCCATCAAATTGTGTCTAAACACCTTAAAAGTCAATATCACCAAGATCATGTCTCAACAACTTAACTGTTGAATTTTTATTAAAGCCAAATCTTGTTTAGTGTTTAGAATTGATAAACATAGCTTGTGTTAGTTTCATTATACCATATTACATCAATATCTGTCCAAAAGTTGGAATCAAAGTTCACAAAGGTCAAAGTTTCACAACTGTGTTAAAAGTCAAACATACTTGAAAAACCTGTTTTCACCCAACTAGAGGGATTTTTCACAGATTCATTCTTGGGTGATATTAAGTGAAACTTAGGGGTTTTAAAGTTCATCAGGTCTATTTTCTTATGGTCATTTTTGCAGATTTTTATTAATTTTCTAAAAGCCTCAAACAAGCTCATCAAGCAGGGCTTATATGCCCTGCTCACAAGTTCAGTCAGAGCTGAGCTTTTCTCAAGCTTTTGCATAGCTTGTCCAAAGCTCCACATAGCTTCTCTAGGGTTGATTTTTGGTTGAAAGGTACTTGACCAGGTCTAGTTTAGATCTCAATAACTGGTTTTGATTTCCAGCTTATTGGTTGGCTTGTGCTAAAGCTCAACGTAGCACTCAAATCTGTTTTAAGCAACTTAACTCAAATCAGTCAAATCATGGCATTGTGTAATTCAGAGGTTTAGGTCAGTTGTAGCTTGTTGATTTTTGGTAGTTTTAGCTTATTAGAGGTTCCAGAATGCTTTGGTCAGTTTTGTACCTTTGTTTATTCAAGTTTATTCCATAAGCACTTGTGTTCGCTTCAATTTCCATCAAACAAGACCATGTTTTTCTATTTTTCCTAGCTTCCTAATACCATTTTAGACTTTTCCTGAAATTTTCATAATTTTCCAACACTGTTTGCTATTTTCCTTAATTAAAAACAGTTTTTAAGCATTTTTAAATAGCTTTTAATACAATTAATTCAGAAAAAGTTCAAAAAATAATTTTTCATTTTTATTAAGTTTAGATAAATATAAAAAGTAAAAAAGTAATTTTCAGATTTTTCATAGTTTATTTTGTAATTTTTAGTAATTTAATTAGTTTTTAATAGTTTAAAATTCATAAAAATAGAAAATAATCGGACAAATATAAAATCGTTTTGAAAATTCTCTTTGTTATTTTAGATTTTTCCAAGTCATAATTTTATTTTTCTAGCTTTATTTCCTATTTTCTTGTAATTTAGGTTATTATTAATTAGTTAAAAATAGTTTTTAATTAATAATAATTAACTAAATAGTTATAAAAATAATTTTCTTTTTCTTAAAATTTTCTTATATCATTAGGTTTGTAAAAATATCATTTTATATTTTAGGATTAATATTGTGTAAGTTTCACGTTTTATTTATACGCCACGTAGTTTTAAATTAAGTTTTATAAAACATAAAACCAAAACATCGCTTTAAAATTAGTGATAGCGTTTATTTAAGATAATTAATCTTTTTAATTTCCTTTAATTTTCATTTAAGCCTTTGTAGTTTATAAATTAACTCAAAATCCTTACCGACCACTATCCTTAGCTAGTTACTCGACATCCGATTGTGTTAAACACCGCCATCCTCCGGGGACTTAACGACCTGAATCCAGATTCTCCTCGATCTAAATTGCAATTGGTGTTTGAGTTGTTTTAAGTTCCTTACGGTTGGTCATTCATGTGGCTAGCTTCGCTTGAGAAAATTTGACTGCTTTTGCACCAATCAAATTTTGGCGCCACGGGGAGGTCAGAAGCGTGTTCTAAGCATTTTTCGGACCCGTACTTGCACATATACCACGCTTTGTAAAAGTTTTTGTAAAGTTATAACAAAATCAAAAGTTCATTAACACTTTTCCTAAAGTGTTAGAAACACCAAACAAAATATAAAACAACAAAACAATCGTAACGTTTTCTATCTTGTGTTTCTTTTAAGGTGATTCTTAAAGAAATACGATTTGGTTAAACGAGACGATACCAAAATATCGTCCAAAAGTTTTAAACCCATCAAGACAAATCTATACCTACGCCTTTTCGGTGATACTTAATATACATAAAATCAACCACCGAAATCAAGGCAAAGGCACTACCTAACTGGGTGCGACCATAATAAGTTCCCGAACATCGATTTAAAACTTGCCTTTGTGTCCTTGTGATTTGGTGTACCTTTTCAAAAAGCCATTTCATTTGTGATTATTGGTTAAGTTCACTTGTCGCTTTGCCTCGCATTTGTTTTGAAACCGATTTTTATACTTAGTGCATGCTTTTCGTTCTTCCGCTTCTACAAGTCCATTGTCGAACTTGAAAGATTCCTCGAGACGTAGAGGACGCTCGCCTTCACCGCGATCGAGGAACGCGTCCACCACCACCACCACCGCCGTAGAATGGGCGAAGACAAGCCGATGAATGAGCTTCTCCAAGCACCCATCGAGGGTTACGGAGATGCTATTGTTGTCCCACCATCGTGGTCGACACTTTTGAGCTCAAACCGGGTTACTTAACTGCAACCCAAAGCCAATCTATGGTTTTGAGCGGTATGATCCTCATGCACACATTCGATGGTTTAACAAGATTGCATCTACCATCAAGTACAAGAATGTCCCATATGAAGCTATCAAGCTTCTTCTATTCCCATTCTCTAGGACAAGCCCGAAATTGGCTTGAGAAACAACCCCTCGCTCCATTGAGACATGGGAAGATCTTGTCACAAAGTTTGTGAGCGAATTCTATCCTCCATCCCGAACTACAAGTCTTAAGAATGAGATAATGAAATTCTCGTAGATTTGATGAATCATTCTGGGAGGCATGGGATCGTTACAAAGAATTGTCTGTAAGTGTCCGCATCATGGTTTCTCCGAGTTAATGCAAATGGATACTTTCTACAATGGTCCGAACTGCACCAATCAAGACTCTAAATGCCTCCGGGAGGTAATTTCTTGAGCAAGACCACAAAAGAAGCCTTGCAAATCATTGAAAACAAGTCCTGTGTCCGTCCTTTCCGCACAAAGACATATCATACCGAGTCTACTGGACCTTCTACTTCATCTCCGTGATTACATCTAGCACCGATGCTAAGATTGACAAACTCACGGATATTGTTCAGCTTTGGTTCTTGCTAACCAAAGAAAGTCACTTTCACACAAGCACCATCATATGGTGAAGTGAAGAAAGTTGAAGTTTGTGTTACTTGTGGTGGTCCTCATGCATACTACAATCCGTCTTCGCCACCGATGGTAGTCCTTTGAAGCTAATGCTATAGCCGGTACTTCAAATCAAGGAGGTAATCAATACCGTCCTCAAAATGAACCTACCTACCGTGCTTAACACTTATCGTGCACCACCCGCTTTCAACGTAATCCTAACGGAATCGTAACCAACCAAGAATGAACCAAGGTTATCAAAACCAAGGTAATTTCTATTCGGACCCAATCAAGGTTTCCAACATCAAAAATCTTAATCAAAACACTTACAATCGAGGGAATCAATTTAGGGAATATGAACCCTAATCAAGGGAATTACGCTATAACCGTAACATACGGCCTCAATTGTCCCTCCACCTCCTCCCGTGTCAACATCCGATGAGCTTTTAAAGCAATTCATGAAGACTCAAGAGGAGACAAACAGTTGTTGGTCAATCGGATCGTGAATCAAGAAGTCTTTAAATGATCGACCCTCGCCTCGGTACTTTACCTAGCAACACGATCGCTAATCCGAGGGGCGATGCAAAGGAGATCACAACCGTAGTGGTGTTTCGTGATGATGGACCCGCTATTCCTACTACCTCTTCTTCTCCCCGAAGGTAGTGGAAAGTGAACTCGAGGCGCACAAAGGACAAGGAACTTCCTACTAATAACTAAGTACCAATGTCCATCCTCGGGTTGTCCGAAACCAAAATCCAATCCAGAGTTGTTTTGAACCTCCAGTAGCTCCCATTGAAAATACCAAATCCAAATCTTCTATTCCTTACCCATCACGCTTACATGAGCAAAGCTCCGAGAAAGCCGGTCAACAAATGGAAAAATTCTTTCAAATTTTCCAAGAACTTCATTTTGACATAAGCTTCATGGATGCTATCATGTTGATGCCCAAGTTTGCATCAACTCTCAAGCACATGTTAAGCAACAAGGAAAAGTGCTTGAAATGGCTAAGACTCCTCTCAACGAGAACTCGCCTGCAGATATCTTGAAGAAGCTTCCAGAAGCTTGAGATCATGGAAAGTTCCTCTTACCTTGTGTATTTCCAGGAATGGTTGAATGCTTTGCCTTAGCCGATCTTGGTGCAAGCATAAACCCGATGCCTCATTCAAGATATGGAAGAAACTTTCTTCCTGATCTTACTCCTACATGCATGACTCTCGAGCTTGCGAGATCGACAATATCTCGCCCTCTTGAATTGCCGAGGCGATTTGTGAAAGTAGGAAAGTTCCATTTTCCAAACTGACTTTGTAGTTGTTGATTTCGATCTTCGATCCACGGGTTCCTCTCATTGTTGGAAGAGGATTCACGAGAACGGGTGCTCTCATTGATGTATTCGAGCAAGAAATCACATTACGTGTTGGTAATGAAGTCATCACCTTTAACCTTGATCAAACTTCGAGGTACTCAGTAAACTATGATTCTCGAGTCGGTTAACCGAATAGATATCATTGATGTTGCTTCCAAGAGTACTCAAGAAGTTCTTGGTTATTCTCATAATTCCGTGGTGGGATCCCACCACATCTTCTCAACCTATCATAGCCAATTTACTCCTTCTCTCACCCGTTTGAGGGAAGCGACTTCATCTTGGAAGAGATTGAAGCATACTTGGCTAGTGATTCTATTCCATGGGAAATTGATCACTCTCCAATTGACATCGAGGGGACATACTTCTCATTGAGAAGTTGCTTAAAGATGATCATTCATCAACCCCTCACTCTAGTGATGCAATTCAGGAAGAGATTAATCACCATGAGATTAATCCGAGGAGATATTCTTATTCTTGAGAAGTTGTTAAATCAGGACACTTCTCCTCCTCTCCCTCCGTCAACCTTCATAACAAGGAAGTCAAGTCGGTTGAGAAAATCGAAGAATTTCTCGAAGTCGAACTTAAGGACTTACCTCCTCATCTCGAGTATGCATTTCTTGAAGGTGATGATAAATTACCCGTCATTATTGCTCGAGATTTGAGTAAAGATGAAAAATCGCTCTCATAAAGGTCTTGAAGTCACACAAGCAAGCAATTGCTTGGAAACTCTCCGACATTATGGTATCAACCACGAATTTTGTACTCACAAAATCTTAATGAGGATGACTTCAAACCAGCTTCAACATCGTAGAAGGTGAATCCAAAATCCATGATGTTATCAAACAAGAGGTTATCAAACTTCTGATGCGTGATTGATTTACCCAATCTCGAGATAGTCCTTGGGTTAGCCCTATTCATCGTGTTCCAAAAAGGGTGGCATAACTGTTGTCACGAATGAAGAAAACGAGTTAATTCCAACTCGATTGGTTACGGGATGGCGTGTGTGTATTGACTATCGTAAGTTGAATGACGCCACCGTAAATACCATTTTCCTCACCCTTCATGGACCGGATGCTTGAGAGATTAGCGAGAAACAAATACTATTGTTTCCTTGATGGTTTCTCGCCACTTTTCAGATCCCCATTGATCCACAGGATCAAGAGAAGACCACATTCACACCCCATACGGAACTTTTGCCTACAAACGTATGCCTTTTGGCTTATGTAATGCTCCCGCACGTTCCAACGATGTATGATGGCCATATTCCACGACATGATCTGGGAAACAATGGAGGTGTTTATGGATGACTTCTCGGTCATTGGGGACTCATTTCGGACTTGTCTCCCATTTAGACAAAATGTTAAAGCGGTGTGAAGACACCAATCTCTGCCTAAATTGGGAGAAGAGCCACTTATGGTCAAAGAAGACATAGTCCTTGGCCATAAGATTTCAAAAAGCGGATTGAGGTAGATAGAGCAAAGTTGATGTTATTGCTAAATCGCCTCATCCTACTACCGTCAAAGGTATTAGGAGTTTCCTTGGTCATGCCGGGTTTTATCGTAGATTCATACAGATTTTTCTAAAATCGCTCACTGTATGACCCATCTTCTTGAAAAAGAAGCTCCTTTTATCTTCTCTCTCACGAGCGCGTGAGCTTTTGAAACACTAAAGAAAAAGCTACTAAGCACCCATTCTAGTTGCCCGACCGGGACTTACCCTTGAGCTCATGTGCGATGCAAGTGATTTTGCTATCGATGCGGTCTTGGGCAACGAAAAACCAAGCATTTTCAAATTTATACACTACGCAAGTAAGACTATGATCGAAGCTCAAACCCATTACACCACTACGTAAAAAGAACTATTAGGCGTGGTGTATGCGTTTGAAAAGTTTCGCCATACCTCATCTTGACCAAATGCGTGGTGTGTATACGGATCACTCTGGCCTCAAATATCTCTTTGCAAAACAAGATGCAAAGCCGAGATTGCTCCGTTGGGTTCGCTCCTCCGAAATTTGATATCATTATACGTGATAAAAAGGAGCCGAGAACCCGGGTCATGGATCATCTGTCTCCGATTAGAGAACCCTCACCAGATGTGTTCGAGAAAAGGAAATAAATGAAACATTTCCTCGAAACACTCAATGCGGTTTCTTTTCGCGGAGACTCTTCTACCCCATGGTTTCTTGACCAGCAAATTACGATGCGGGTAACTTCATAGTGAAAGGATGTCATCCCAATGAAAATAAATTCTTTAAGGATGTGAAACATTACTCGGGACGACCCCTACTTGTTTAAAATTTGCGCGGATCAAGTCATCCGTGATGTGTATATGGTCGAAGCTATTGACATTCTCAAAGCTTGCCATTACGGACCTCTTGGGGACATCATAGCCCCAACTACACCGCCAAGAAGGTGTTTGATTCCGGATTCTATTGGCCCACGATTTATAAGGATGCCCATTAATTTTTCAAAGCCCATGACGCTTGTCAACGCTACTGGAATATCTCAAAGGAATGAAATGCCACAAAGCGCCATTCAAGTGTGAGATTTTTTGACATTTGGGGCATTGACTTTACGGGCCATTCCTCTTCTCGAGGTAATAAGTACATACTCGTCGTTGACTACTTGTCAAAATGGGTTAAAGCTAAGGCTTTGCATACCAATGATGCCCGAGTTGTTGTGAAATTCTTGAAATCTCTCTTTGCTAGGTTTGGAACCCACGAGCCATAATCGATCGTGGTGCGCATTTCCGCAATGACCGGTTTGATAGAGTCATGCGGTATGGTGTAACTCACCGCCTCTCTCTGCGTATCACCCCAAACAAGTGGGCAAGTGGAAGTTTCCAACCGGGATAAAGAATTACGGAGAGGACGGTTGGCGAAAACCGTGCCTCTTGGTCGGATAAGCTAGATGATCGACTGGGCCTTCCGTGCGACTTATAAAACACCCATCCAGTGTACTCCATACAAGCTTGTATACGGAAGGCGTGTCATCCGCCAGTTGAGCTAGAGCACAAGGCATCACCGGGCCTTGAAGCATGCCAACTTCGATATTCAGATATTTGGTGATCACCGGAAAGTTCAAATGAATGAATTAAATGAACTCCGTGATCAAGCGTCACGAACTCTTTGATCTATAAAGAAAAGACAAAGAAGATTCATGACTCAAAAATCAAGAACCAAGTTTTCAACGTTGGTGATCGAGTCCTTCTTTTCAATTCTAGATTGAAGATTTTCTCGGGAAAGCTTAAATCCCGTTGGTCTGGTCCATTCACTATCACTAAGGTTTATCCTTATGGCACAATTGAGTTATCTCAGCCCGATGGTCCAAACTTTAAAGTGAATGGTCATCGATTGAAGCACTACTTTGGAGAGGACATTCCTCCGTGATTGTCCCGGATCTACAAACTTTCCCATGAACCAATGAATGCGGGATCGAGTCAAGCTAGCGACTTCGAATCAAAAATGAGAGCATGCCATATGGGTTTCACCCATATTTCGAGTGTCTCGAAGTTTGTTACGGTTAGCCATTCACAAGTGGCTAGTTTGTGTGACAAAACTTGATGCTTAGCTTCTTCTTTCTACTTTCTACCACCCTAGTGTGGGAGTTGCCCACATGTGGTGTATATATAAGAGTTTCATAAATAAAAAAAAAAAAAAAATCATGCTAAATAATGGCCTTAGTATTTCCCTTTTACGTTCTATGTTTCGGCATAATCGCGGTGCTTTGAATATTGAGGGCAATATTCATTTCTAAGTGGGGAATTTCACCTAATTTTATCATGTAATTATACCGCCTAATTCCCCATTTTGGCCAAAATTTTTTGGAGTAAGTGTTTTACCTTACTCAATTGGTTATCGATCCGCCATGTCTAATAAACGGAAGGATTGGCTAATCCAGAGCAAACGGCTCTTGGTAAAGATATCTCAAATCCGTTGACGCTTGCAATTTGCCCAAAATTGTATGGTATTCACCACCATATCCTAAAAAGTGAAGAGTTGGCTAGCCCACAAGTTTATGGCTTGTGGTAAAGGCGATTGGAAAACCATAATTGGTAATCGACTAACCAAAGATATTTTATCTAAGATTTGGCTAGTCCGAAGCAAACGGCTCGTAAAGACAAATCAAATCCGATTGAAGTCGGTGGTTTGCTCAAAATCACATGGTTATCAGATGTACCAAGGTTCTTACTTGAATCGAAATATTTGGCTACTCCGTAAGTAATGGCTTTTGGTAAAGAGATGAAATCCATTAATTTTCTTAAAACATTGCTAGGACTAGCAATATCTTAGTGTGGGGATTGATGAGTGTGTAAATACTCATCATTTTTGTACAATTAGATCGCAAAACATCCGAAAACACTCGAAATGCATCAAAATGATAAAATATCACAAATAAGTGTTTTATGTGTTTTAAATGCAAAATATCAAAATCTGTGAAAACGATCAAGTTTGCATAATTGGCGCTTTAGTCCCCGAGTTTGAAAAGTTGTCAAAACAAGTCCTGGTAAAACCAAATAAAGAAAAATGTTATTCAAGGTCCCAATTATTCTAACTTGTCAAAATGGTCCTTGAGTAAATCTTTTGTTAAATGGCGAAAAGGTCCCTGAACTTTCATAAAATGTCAAGTTTGGTCCCTGGAAAATTTGAAATTGTCAAAACTGGTCCTTGTACTATTGGAACTTGGCAAAAGTGATCCTTGTGACAACTTTGGAAAATTACAGGATTGGTCCTTTAAGAATTCAGAAAGTACAAAACAAATCCTTGTCATATTCCTAACCTAAGCCTTGTCAAACTGTTTTGACCCCTGCCACTTATACCCCTTTGACCCCTGTCACTAGCCATTTTGAACCCTGCCTAGTAAAAGAAAGTCAAAAGCGATAAACCCGCCAACCATCGCTTCTTCTTCCACCTCTCCTCTTCCCCACTTGTTTGCTGCAACACCATCACTTTCAAACCCCTTATCTCTTTTTCCACCACCCCCATCATCATCACCCCCACAATAAATGCCACCCCCTAGCATCAAACACAGCCTACAAGTCAAAATAGGTCTTTCCCACAAAATGTGATAGGGCTCAAAACTCAACCATTGGTCGAATTGAAAGGTGGGATCTGATCAGAAGGTCACGTGGAACATTTTTGGTGCTTAAAAGAGGAAGAGACTCAAGAGAGAAGCAAGTTTTTTGTTTTTTAAAATTTCATATATGTCGTATTTTATTTCTATGTTTTAAATTAAGCTATAAGTTGTAATATTTTGTTTCATTATATCAAATTAAGTCATATAAGTGTATTAAAACTCTTATCAAGCAGCAATTCAAGTTTCTATTCACCTTTCACATTGTATGCTTACTGTTGGAAATTTTCATTTAAAAATCTCAATCCCAAGCTTCAAATGGCTTATTTCTTAGTTTAAACAAGCTTATTTAAGCTTAAGATAGCTTTTTGTAAGCTTGTTATTCAGTTTAAATCAAAAGTGCTAAAAGTCAACAAAAGTCAACAGAGAAGAACAATTGGTCAAACAGGTTGGAAATGAAATGGGGTTGTTGCAGAGATGGATTTGGGTTTGTTTTGGATTAGACTAGTGGTAATGGTTCTGGTTTAAGCTGCATAAAATAGGCCTGGACATTTGTGAGTGTAACCTCATTTTCATTCATTTTGCAGTTCATGTTTGTACTTGTATCTGTGATCATAAATGGTTTAAACCTGTTTAAATAGTAGTAACTAGGTTAACTTAAGTTATATTAATCAGTGATCTGTGCTAGTTAAGTAGTTTGGTCATTTAAAATTACATATCAGTTAACAAATTGGTGTTTGGAACTGTTAGTTTAACTGTATTAGAGGGTTACTCAGTGGTAGAGAATTGTAGTTCTAAGTTTGTTTGGTCCTTTTGCAACCATATCTGTCATCAAATTGTGTCTAAACACCTTAAAAGTCAATATCACCAAGATCATGTCTCAACAACTTAACTCTGAATTTTATTAAAGCCAAATCTTGTTTAGTGTTTAGAATTGATAAACATAGCTTGTGTTAGTTTCATTATACCATATTACATCAATATCTGTCCAAAAGTTGGAATCAAAGTTCACAAGGTCAAAGTTTCACAACCGTGTTAAAAGTCAAACATACTTGAAAACCTGTTTCACCCAACTGTAGGATTTTTCACGATTCATTCTTGGGTGATATTAAGTGAAACTTAGGGTTTTAAAGTTCATCGGGTCTATTTTCTTATGGTCATTATTGCAGATTTTTATTAATTTTCTAAAAGCCTCAAACAAGCTCATCAAGCAGGCTTATATGCCTACTCACAAGTTCGATCGAGTGAGCTTTTCTCAAGCTTTGCATAGCTTGTCCAAAGCTCCACATAGCTTCTCTAGGGTTGATTTTTGGTTGAAAGGTACTTGACCAGTCGAGTTTAGATCTCAATAACGGTTTTGATTTCCGACTATTGGTTGGCTTGTGGTTAAGCTCAAAGTAAGACTCAAATCTGCTTTTAAGAACTTAACTCAAATCACCAAATCATGGCATTGTGTAATTCAGAGGTTTAGGTCAGTTGTAGCTTGTTGATTTTTGGTAGTTTTAGCTTATTAGAGGTTCTGTAACAGTTTGGTGCTGTTTTTGTACCCTTTGGCTTATTCAAGTGCTTATTCCATAAGCACTTGTGTTGCAGTTTCAATTTCCATCAAACAAGCCCATGTTTTTCTATTTTTCCTAGCTTCCTAATATCATTTTAGACTTTTCCTGAAATTTTCATAATTTTCCAACACTGTTTGCTATTTTCCTTAATTAAAAATGCTTTTAAGCATTTTAAATAGCTTTTAATACAATTAATTAGGAAAAGTTCAAAAATAATTTTCATTTTTATTAAGTTTAGATAAATATAAAAAGTAAAAAAGTAATTTTCCGATTTTTCATAGTTTATTTTGTAATTTTTAGTAATTTAATTAGTTTTAATAGTTTAAAATTCATAAAAATTGAAAATAATCGGAAAAATATTAAAATAGTTTTGAAAATTCTCTTTTGTTATTTTAGATTTTTCCAAGTCATAATTTTATTTTTCTAGCTTTATTTCCTATTTTCTTGTAATTTAGGTTATTATTAATTAGTTAAAAATAGTTTTAATTAATAATAATTAATTAAATAGTTATAAAAATAATTTTCTTTTTCTTAAAATTTTCTTATATCATTAGATTTGTAAAATATCATTTTCATATTTTTAGGATTAATATTGTGTAAGTTTCACGTTTTTATTTGTCACGTCACGTAGTTTTAAATTAAGTTTTATAAAAACATAAACCAAAAACATCGCTTTAAAATTAGTGATAGCGTTTATTTAAGATAATTAATCTTTTAATTTCCTTTAATTTGTATTTAAGCCTTGTAGTTTATAAATTAACTCAAAATCCTTATCGACCACTATCCTTAGTGGTTACTCGACATCCGATTGTGTTAAACACCGGTCCATCCTCCGCGGGACTTAACGACCGGAACTCACCAGATTCTCCTCGATCTAAATTGCAATTGGTGTTTGAGCTGCTTTAAGTTCCTTACGGTTGGTCATTCACAAGTGGCTAACTGCGTGAGAAAACTTAGACGGTTTTGCACCAATCGCTTGGTTGGATGAAGAGTATAGAGTACTTAGAGATTCAATGATGGATGAATTCCCAGACCGCTCTTGGATACATATGTGCAAGTTTAAGTCACGAGTTTGGGTTATTCTACTTGTGGTCAAATTCATCATATTGGGTTTTCTCATCACCGTCACGACAAAGAGCCTCTTGAATGATAATGGGGTTGATTACAAGGTTGCCAAGAGGTAGAAAAGAGAGATAATGACGTTTGAACACAACAGTTCAAGCCTCGTTCTCTAAAGAAAAGAAAAGTGTACGCTTCAAAGGCGCTTTATCTTCTAAAGAAGAGAAATCTTCTTATCATGACCATTCTCATCAACATGTTTCATGCTTTTTCCATGCGCGCTTAATCATCAAGTGAACCGACTTATCGTTACTAGTAATCCTATTCCACTTGCTCAATTAAAATGGCGATGGCGACATCATATGCAAATTTTGCGGGGGAGAAGTGTAAATAGACTACATTTGGATGATTTCACTTATTTAATCAAGAATGACATCTCCGTATGCAATTCTTGAGGGAGAAAAGTATGATAACTCTACATGTTGTGTTTTATCCGAGAATATATGGTCATAAGGCTCTAACTCATGTAAGAACCGAGCTTCTTATCGGGTCATCTTTACATGGAGTTTCTTCTAAGAGCCGTTGGTTGACATATTCACACCTGACCGATGAGTTTTTCGACAAAGTGCTTTCGGTTAATGCTTCACGACACGCCAACATGATGATTCCGAACAATCTCTACGTTCTTGTTTGATGTGATTGGTAGTTTAGCGTTACCATTTCGTGTGTTCAGTTGCAAGTCGATTCACGATTTCCTGATGCACATCTTTCTATTACGGAGCGTTCTCGCATCGAATGTGCAAGAATGAAATGAAAGTTTCAGAAAATCATATTTAACCAACCCCAACAAGAAAAGGCCAAGTGACGTAAACAAAAGCGCGAACATATTTTCTATTATGCTCATACCTTTTAGATCCAACCAGGTATATCTCCAGAAAATTATTTGACAATATAATGATCCAAACATAGGTGGAGTCACGTATTGAAAACAATGGCCATAGTTATAGCAGCTGCAGGGTCAAACAGGCACAAAAGCAACATCGTTATGCTGCAACCATGGCTGCAACCATCTAGTCACCCTGCCAAGACATGTTTTGAGGCTCAAATTTCGAACAACAGCATGGGTGCAACCATCTGGCTACCCTGCCAAGACATGTTTCCAGGCCCGCTTAAGCCATCAATACAAAGAAAAGCAATTTTTAGGTAGCTTCTTTGGCTGGAAAGCCACCAGGTTAACCAACTCAGAATTCATCCCCCTTCTGAAGAACTCAACTTAGTTTATCCAAATGGTGGTCGCACTAAAAAGCGCATGGTCAGAACCAAATGGTTACCCCGCCAAACCATGCTTTTCAAAGAAACCTAACTCACACCAAAACATGTTTACCGTAAAAGTTAAGTATGGCAAAATGTGTGATTTGTTAGCAACGCTTAAAACTGTTGCAACCTCAAGAACCCACTCCGCAATAGCAAGACCCGAAAGCATTGCAAACCCGCAAAATCTTTTAGAAGGTACACTATTTAATCAAAATCTAATACGCAGAAAGTGCTTAACCATAAGGTATGACATCCAATCCGACCAACATGCGAGAGGCTTTTTATTTTTACATTGACTAAATCAACATGAACTATCAAAGGAGGCGTAATTCTATGATAAATAAACCGATGAGTAAAATTTAAATTTGGAAAAACCTTAAAGCCTTGTGATGAGGTTCAAATACTCATCATTTTGTATCTATTTAAACCGCAAAAACATCCGAAAACACTTTAAATGCATCAAAATGATGAAAATATCACAAACAAGTGTTTTATGTTTTTAATTGCAAAAATATCAAAATCGATGAAAACGTATCAGGTTTGCATAATTGGCGCTTTAGTCCCCAAGTTTCAAAAGTTTTCAAAACTAGTCCTCGGTAATTCAAAAACTTGTAAAAATATCATTCAAGGTCCCTGAAATATTCTAAGTTGTCAAAAATGGTCCTTGAATGAATCTTTGAGCAAAAGGCAGAAAAAGTCCCTCAAGTTTGGAAAATGTCAAAATCAGTCCTTGGTGAGTTTAAAAAATAGAAATTATTCAAACTACACCTTGTACTATTCAATTGTGGCATAATTGGTCCTTTATGATAAGTTTTGAGAAAATTACAAGTTTGGTCCCTGAAGTTTGAAAATTGTCAAAAATAGTCCTTGGATTTATATAAATGGGAAATCATCAAATATGGTCCTTGTACTAATCATAAATGGCGTGAATGGTCCTTGTGTGAACTTTGGAAGATTGGCAATTTCAATCCTCAAGTTTGGAGAAATTACAACAATGGTCCTTGCGATTAGTTACTAAACCAAACGGACACCCTTTATTATCCTTAACCCAAAACAAATCCAACCCAAGTCCAATCCTAAACACCACCGCCCAATTCCTACCCAAGCCCAACCAACCCCGCTTTATTAATACTCGGTCAAATGGTCAATGCGCCAAAATACCACCACCATGTAGCATCTTCTCTCCACACCGTTAAACCAAAACCAAGGGTTTTCACCACCTTCCACCTCACCACCCACCTCATCACCTACTCTCCTACTTGTCCCTCCTCCAACACATCCCGATTCGCCCCCGCATCAAGTTTTATCACGCAAGCTAGCCACTCGAATGGCCAACCGTAATAAACTTAAAACAACCCGAAACAAATGCAATGAAGTCCAAGAGAGTATAGTGTTTCCCCGGTCATTAAGTCCCAACGAAATGCGAGAATAATCAAACGTGTAGTGATCGAGAGGATTTGAATGAGAAAAGAGATGTGATTTATTATAGCTACAGAAAAAGTATACAAATTACAGGGGCTTAAATGCAAATTAAAGGAAATTAAAAAGATAAACTATATTAAATAAACGCTATCACTATTTTTAAACTGATGTTTTTGATTTTTCTATTACAAATTTAACTTAAAAACTACGTGACGTACAAACGAAAATGTGAAACTTAAACAATATTAATCCTAAAAATATGAAAATGACATTTTTACAAACCTAATGATAAAAGAAAATTTTAAGAAAAAGAAAATTATTTTTATGACTATTTATCTAATTATTATTAATTAAAAACTATTTTTACTTAATTAATAATACCCTAAAATACAAGAAAAGCTAGAAAAATGAAATTATGACTTGGAAAAATCTAAAATAACAAAAGAGAATTTTCAAAACTATTTTTGTATTTTTCTGATTAATTTTGTATTTTCTATGAATTAAAAACTATTTAAAACTACTTAAATTGCTTAAAAATACAAATTTAACTAAGAAAAATCTAGAAAAATATTTTTTTGACTTTTTATATTTATCTTAACTTAGGAAAAATGAAAAATTATTTTTTTGAAACTTTTCCGATTTAATTGTATTAAAAGCTAATTAAATAAGCCTAAAACCTGCTTTTAATTAAGGAAAAATAGTAAACAAGTGCTAGAAAAATATGAAAATTCAGGAAAACTCTAAAATAATATTATGAATCTGAGAAAATATAAAAACAGTGGCTTGTGTGTAGAAAATGGATCAGAATGGAAACGCTTATAAATAAGCACTAGGTTTAAGCCAATGGTACCAAATAAGCACCAAACATCACGAAGCTCTAATATGCTAAAAGTACTCTAAAACAACAAATTAAAACAAGCTTTAACCTCTGGACTACAAACTACTCGGTTTGATGCTTTGAAAACTTATGCCAAAACAGATTTAAGGTTTACTAAGCAAGAAAATAAGCTACTAAATAAGCAAGAAACCGAAAATCGATGTTGGGACCTCAAGAAGACCTGGCTAAAAACTAGTAAACCACAAATGAGCTTTGGACAAGCTCTTATTAGCTTGTTGCAAGTCTCAGAATCACTGCCGTGACTCAAGATTAACCGAGTCAAGTCAGTGGGAGATAGACCAAAAGCACAAGCCATTTTAAGCTTATAAAAATTACTAAAATATGAAAAATGATATTAAGAAAATATACCAACTGAACTTTTTAAACCTAAAATTTCATTGGATTTGGCCCGAGATGAAGCAATTAAAATCAACCCGGTTGGGCTCAAAGTGATTTTTCATGTTCGACTTTTGAAGCGCTTGTGATAATTTGACTTTTATGAACTTTGCAACCAATTTGTGGGTTGATTGTGATGTTATATGATGAAATGATACTTCGCAAGCTATGTCTATGATATCTTAGCACAAATCAAGATTTTGCTTTTATAAAATTTCAACGAGCTAAGAGCTTAGAACAGATTTAATGCGAGTTTGACTATTAGAGATTGCGAGGTAATATTATGACTTAAATGACTCAAATGATCCTATTTGAGACTAAGTATGTGTTTCAAGCAAAAATCCAAGCTTAAGCTTTATTTTACCAACTGTCCCAAACACTCTTTTTGTAACCGATTGAACATTTAAACTAAGCTAGCCCTTGATTCGCTTAAGCTAACACTCAAGTTCAATCTAATTATCCTAGTTACAACTCTCGAACAGTTTAAACCATTTAATGTCCACAATTACAAATACAAGCACAAACCGCAAATTGAACTAAAATGAAAATAAGGTAAACAAAACTCACAAGTGTCCCAAATATGATTGCAACTTAAACCGGACCCAATACCTACTATTCTATATCAAATCCAATCCAAATCAAGCAATCGTGATCAACCCATGTCCATTTCAAACCGCTTGAACCAATTATCTCGACAGCTTGACTTTTGTCACCCAATACCTAAGTTGCTTGAGATGAATTCCAAGCTTACAAAAGCTATAATAAGCTTAAGTAAACTTGTTCGACTTAAAATTAAGCTATTCAAGCTTGAAGGTGAGAGTTTGAAACTAAACTTTGAAACAAAGGAACATCAAAATATGAAACCACAAATAAACTTTGAATTGAAACTTAAGAGCGTACTTTTACAATGATTAATGAACTTAAGTTTAGTACTTAGAAAACAAGAGATTACAATTTAGAGCTTTAAGTAAAACATAAACATAAAACGACATACATAAATTTTAAAACTAACTATCGCTTTATTTCTTGCTTCTCTCCTCTTTTTATACTTCAAAATGTTTCTCTCTCCTCGATCACTTCCCACTTGGTTCCAGGCCATTGGATCACTTTTGTGGATTTTGGCCATTGATTTGGTTTAAGGAAAGTGGTTTTGACCTCTGTGGACTCAAATTGCAACCGGAGGGGGTGAGTAGATGTGATGATTATGGGTTGGTTTGAGGAGATAAGGTGAGGTGAGAGGTGCCTGAGTGATGGGAGAGTCACAGGACTAGTGGGAGAAGAAAGTGAATAGGGTGGCGCAAAGGTGTATTTGATGGTGGTTGACTGTGGTCCAAAATAGAGGAAGGGGTCAAAAGGAATGGCGGTCACAATGGTTTGGCGGTCATGAGGCTTAGGGTGTGGTTTAATATTACAAGGACCAAACTGTCATTTCAAATTTGAAGGACCATTTTGCCAATTTCACAAAGTTGTTTCAAGGGATCAAAATTGACAAGTTTCAATAGTACATGGACCAGCTTCGACATTTTCAAATTCCCAAGGACCAAACTTGACATTTTTGAAAGTTTAGGGACCTAAGTTGTAATTTTGCAATTTTAAATCTCAAGGACCAATTTTGACAACTCAAGAATCCCTGGGACTTGAAATGATATTTTTATTTATTTTGATTTACCAGGACTGTTTTTGACAACTTTTGAAACTTGGAGGACTAAACTCGCCAATTATGCAAACTTGATACGCTTTTCACCGTTTTGATATTTTGCATTTAAAACACATAAAAACTTATTTGTGATATTTTTATCATTTTGATGCATTTAAAGTGTTTTCGATGTTTTTGCGGTTTAAATGGTACAAAAACGATGAGTATTTAGACACTCATCACATCCTCCAAAGTTCTTTAATTGCTCAAACGCCTCATGTTAACTTTAGGACTTTTGGCGCCAAAGCTTTTTGAAGGCCAAGATGAATTGACCCATCCAAAGGTGAGATTATTGACGGAAAGACCAAGTGGGACCCACAGAGTCCTAGAAGTCATCTATAAAGAAGAAGAAAGCGAGATAACAGGGCCGCATGTTTTAGACCAAATTTGTAGTGTAAAGTTCTTTAAATATCTGTTTTAGCTCAAATCTCAAGTCTTAGTGTAAAATCAAGTTTGTTTCAAGTTAAAAGTCACTTTTGTATTGAACTTATTCCAAGTTTAATAAGATTTCAAGTTTTCATGTTTCTTTATAATTCGTATTAAGTCAATTATACTTATTATAAGTTTCATAAGCTCTTTTATCTCTCCAACAAGCTCAGATAAGCTTGTTATAGCTTTTCATGAGCCTGCTATATACTCTAGTGTTTTAAATTAGAAAAAAACCAAAATTGGTCAACAAAAGTCAACAGAGATCACTCTTGGGTTCAGAAATGGATTTGGGTTGATCTTGATGCTGGAGTGGGTTGATTTTGATTAGAATAGTTATAAATTGGGTTCTGTGATGAGCTGCACATGATCTGGATCACTTGTGAGTTCAAATTTTGTCTCTAATTTTGCGCTTGGATTTGCTTATTAAATTGTGTTAAAGGGTGTTTGTGGATTTGTTCTTATCGATATATGTCATAATTGAACATATTAGCTCACCAAACCATTAAACATAGTCTTTACTTGTTAAATAGTCAAAATCGGGCTTCAATATCACCTTAACAGTTAACTGTTAGGATTTTTGATTACAAATCTCATTAAAGTAGCTTAAAATATGTTAACCTAGCTTAATTTTATCTTATCATAGCTTATTACAACATATTTAGTAAGTAGGATTAATTATAAGTTCATAATAGTCAAACCGCTTCATAAGTTAAAAAGTCAAAATTTTACTTTGGTCATTAATAAACTTCACAATTTTATTGTGATCTCAATATTAGGATTTAGTCCATCGCCTTTTGGAATAGTAATATTTAGTTGCTTAACTAAATTAGAAAAATAATAGTTCATCTTTTCTTAGCTTATTAAATGCTTATTTTCTAGCTTCTTTTGACCCCCTTTCTTGAAAATCATGCCAGGCACACACTCAAGATACTACGGGTGTGCACAGTATATTGTAAACCTGCACAAGCTTCATTCAAGCTTGTGAGGAGCTGATTTTGGTCCAAGTGTAGTGCTAGGTGATCTTTAGGTCCCTATATCTGCTTTTTCCTTTAGCTTATTAGGATTGTTTATGCAATAGCTTAAAGTAGCCACCTAATCACTTGTTTTGTAAATAATCTCATAAGCTCAAAACTAGTTTAAGCTTATTTAATAATCAAGAGTACTGTTAAATAGTTAAGATAGACTTAATTTAGCATTAGTTAGCTTCGTGTTCATTTGGTGTCCATTTGTGGACTTTGGCTTATTTTGAAGTTGCTTATTAATAAGCGCTTCATTATGACCTCATATTCTCACACATAAGCATATGTTTTAAATTTTTCATAGATTAAGAATAATATTTTAGTATTTTCCTGAATTTTTCAGATTTTTCCATCACTGCTTAGTATTTTTCCTTATTTAAAACAGCTTTTAATCATTTTAAATAGCTTTTAATACAAATAAATCGTAAAAGTTTAAAAAATATGTTTTCAATTTTCCTAGATTAAGATAAATATAAAAAGCCAAAAAATATTTTCCATAATTTTCTTGGTTTAAATAGTATTTTCTAGCATTTTAATTAGTTTTAAATAGTATTAAATTCATAATAAATACATATAAAGTCTAAAAATATATTTTAAATTTTAAAATAAGTTTTATCATATTTTAGATTTTTCTAAGTTATAATTGCATTTTTCTAGGCTAATTTTATATTTTCTTATATTTTAGTTCATTTTAAATACTTAATAAATAGTTTTAATTAATAATAATTAAATAAATAGTTTTAAAAATAATTTTCTTTTTCTAAATAATTTTCTTTTATTATTAGGATTGTAAAATATCATTTTCATATTTGTAGGCATTTTATTTCTTAAAACTCACGCTTTATTTTGTACGCTTACGTAATTTTATTTAAACGTCGCTTTAGGTTTTAAACGTTCATCGATTTTAAAATAGTGATAGCGTTTATTTAATATATTTTAACTTTTTAATTTTCTTTAATTTGCATTTAAGTCATTGACTTTATATACTTTTTTAGGTATAATTATCCATCAAAATCCTTACCGATCACTATCCTTAGTGATTATTCGACATCCGTCTGTGTTAAACACCAATTCATCCTCCGGTGGGACTTAACGACCCGAATCCACTATATTCCTCGATCTAAATTGCATTTGCTTCGAAATGTTTTAAGTTTGTTACGGTTAGCCATTCACAAGTGGGCTAGCTTGTGATTAAACTCGACCGCTTGGAGCCAATCAAATTTTGGCGCCATTGGGGGAGGTCAGAAGCGTGTTTTAAGCATTTCCGCACCTGCATTGCACATATACCATCTTTTGTAAACATTTTTAAAAAATCAAAAGTTCATTAACACTTTTCCTAAAGTGTTAACAACACCAAAAATATTTTCATTCTTTGTTTTACAAAATGTTTATCCAAAAATCCAAAAATATTCATCTTTACCCTCTTACCCTTTTGATTCTTTATTCCTTTACCCTCATCCATTTGATTCTAACTTCTTCTATTCTCATGGAATCTCTCGACTCGACGAATTCGAAGCAGTTGAAAAACTTCATACTTTATCACAAATGTCAAGAATTGTGTTATTCGTAATGATCCATTAATTCCGCATAGGAAATGGAACGAGAAACCGGGTGACAAAGGACCGTGTACTTCCTCTCGATAATGGAGGTGCTAACACGTCCAACCTACGGTTATCCAAAATCTAACCCCTCGATTGCTCCTAAGCCGCCTAAAATTGATCCTACACTTTCACAATTTACGGTTAAAAGCAAACATGCATTTAGATCGGTGACTAGCAAGAATGACTTGCCTAATCTTCACGCTTCTCAAGAACCGTAACAGGAGACCATAACGGAAGTGGTGGAAATTGCTAGCTCTCGTGAGCACACCACTTGTCCCACCTCCCGATTTTTCAAAATGTTCTTCGAGTCTTAATAGTCATTCGGATCACCATGTTGGTTTTGTTGATTCTTTGAATGAACCGATTCCTTCTCATAACTCTCAAATAGAATCGCTTATTCCTTGTGTCGGTTGTGGTGAGCCTCTTTTGGTTCACCATCGTCATTTGTGTACGTGTGTACGGTGTGTAATGATATTCGAACGGGAGTTGTTTGTTTTGTGGTTCGAGGAATTCATTTGATTATGATCCTAATCCGAACTCATTTAACGACCCTCAAATTTTTCCAATTACCCACCACGACCCGACTTATGTTCATATAATCAACATAACTGCTGTGAATTTTGTGGAGGTCCTCACCAAGGATTTGAGTGTCAATCCGGAAACACGTTTGTCTATGAATCAGCTTCTCCTGATGCTCGAACTTTGGTTATGACCAATATCCATACGATTCACCAATCCGTGCTCAACAGCTTTCTTGTTGTGAACTGTGGAGGTCCCCATTTCACTCGATTGTCAAACAGGAATCCATTTCCTTGTAACAATTACGACTATCACGACCACCCTCCACAAGGTGCCAAATGACTCAAACTCCTCAAGAAACCCAACAAGACACTTATCTAGAACTTCCGAGTCGGTGAAAAGAACGAGAGTTGAGTAAAACACATTTCATAATGTTCCCGCTTTTTCTTGTGTATATTGTGGGGGTCCTCATGATGATTATCAATGTCAACCTTCCGGTTTGACAAATCTCCACTCCCACAATGTCCCGTCATTCAAAATTCACATGAAATCCATGGAAGAATTGCTAGTCAAGAGCAGGATGCTAAAATAAATTCCCAAATTGCCTTTGAAAAATCTATTAGGGAATCAATTGCAAAAAAAAGCGATGATCTAGCTCTCAATTTCGCTTTATTCCCGATGACGGTGATGATGAGGATGCACTTGGTATCCCGAAATTTTATAAAGATTCATCAAGTTCATCGGTGGATATCCCAAAGTTGAGATTCATTCTCAAACAACTGCTATCACACCCAAGCTCCCACTCACTCTCCGAACATGGGGACGAGCATCTTGACACTGTTCACGAAAAGGAATCGGACGAATTCATAAAGTCTAGTGTTGAGGACCTTGTCCCAATCCCGAGAGAGTCACAGTGAACTTTGACCATGTGTGTGATATCCTCCTCCTCTTGTCTTCCAAAATGATCATATTGAGATGTTCTCGATTCGATGAGGACTATTCTTTATCTTGTGGAGACATAAGTTATGCGGGGAATTACCTTCCGAGCTTGTCGACAGAGAAGAGAATGATGAAGAAATAATCCAAGACGAAGCTCTTCATCTTACATTATTGAATGTTAATCTTCTCATTTCTAGAATCGAGGCTTTTAATGAAAAGCCTACTTCATATCCTATCCCCTTTGAGGATAGTGAACTTTTGTTCAATGATTCTATTCCCGAATTGCAAACGCTCCATTTTGATCATACGGGAGAGAAGATTAGTGGTATTACCACTTCTCATTCTCATAATTCTCCCCGATTATAAATCATTCACTTTTGAGGAGTTCCCAGCTGAACCCACTCAAATCAATCCCGTATATGAATCATTCACCTTTGAGGAGTTCTCCGTGAACTCACTCATATCATATCTCTACCGAGTATGATAACTTCTACTTTGATCTAGACACACCCGGATATGTGTAGACCAATTGAGTTTAAAATATGAAATTCATGCTATCATGAATTCCCTTCCGATGATGATGAGTTAGTCAAGATTATTATCATGATTTTCTTTCTCTTCTTCACCTATCCCGTGGCTTCTCCTCCTTTTCTCATTCGGGAATGAAGACACTATTTTTATCCCGCATTTTCATTTATCATTTTAGAGCCGGTTCTATGTATATCTCATCGATTGTGGAACTTTCACGCACTTCAATGTTTATACAAACATCTTGAATGAAAGTCCGATGGAGATTGTCTCTTCCACTTACTTCCCATGAACAAATTAATTCGGGTCGAGTCAAGCTAGCGACTCATTAATCAAAACAAGAGTTAAACATGGGTTTTCACCCGTGTGTACCACACTTAGTGTGGGGAGATGCCCACATGTTGTATATAGATCTTAAAAATAAATGAAAATTGTAAATATTAAAAAGAGAATAATTGTTGTGTTTTACACTTAATTAGTAATATTATCTTTTTATGTTCAAGGATTCGACATAATAGTTGGGACTTTGAATATTGAGGACAATATTCATTTCTAAGCTGGGGGAAATTCAAAGAATTTGATCATAAATGTACCCTTTAGTCCCTTTTTCCCCAAAATGGCCAAATTTTAAAAATTTTATTTTAGTGGAAGTACTATGTACTAAACACAACAAATGGTAATCACCCCACCATGTCTAACCCACATAAGGACTGGCTAATCCAGAGCAAACGGCTCTTGGTAAAGATATCTCAAATCCGTTTATGGCTTGCAATTTGCCCAAAATTGTATGGTGTTCACTCACCATATCTTTAAACTAGTGAAAAGTTGGCTAGCCCGCAAGTTTATGGCTTGTGGTAAAGGCGTTGAAATCCATAATTGGTAATCGACTTACCAAAGATATTTTATCTAAGAGTTATTAGTCCGAAGCAAACGACACGGTAAAGACAAATCAAATCGTTCTGACTTATGATTTGCTCAAAATCATTTGGTTATCATTGTACCAAAGTTCTTACTTGAACTAAAACAATTGGCTACTCCGTAAGTAATGGCTTTTGGTAAAGAGATAAAATCCATTAAGTTTTCTAAAAACATTGCTTGGGACTAGCAATATCTTAGTAATGGGGGATTGATGAGTGTCTAAATACTCATCATTTTGCACTCATTAAACCGCAAAATATCCGAAAACACTCGTAAATGCATCAAATGATGAAAATATCACAAACAAGTGTTTTATGTGTTTTAAATGCAAAAATATCAAAATCGGATGAAAACGATCAAGTTTGCATAATTGGCGCTTTAGTCCCCAAGTTTCAAAAGTTGTCAAAACTAGTCCCCGTAATTCAAAAACTTGTAAAATATCATTCAAGGTCCCCGAAATATTCTAAGTTGTCAAAATGGTCCTTGAATGATTCTTTGGGCAAAAGGCAGAAAAAGTCCCTCAAGTTTGGAAAATGTCAAAATCAGTCCTTGGTGAGTTTAAAAAATAGAAATTATTCAAACTACACCTTGTACTATTCAATTGTGGCATAATTGGTCCTTTATGATATGTTTTGAGAAAATTACAAGTTTGGTCCCTGGAGTTTGAAAATTGTCAAAAATAGTCATTGGATTTATATAAATGGGAAATCATCAAATATGGTCCTTGTACTAATCATAAATGGCGTGAATGGTCCTTGTGAACTTTGGAAGATTGGCAATTTCAATCCTCAAGTTTGGAGAAATTACAACAATGGTCCTTGCGATTAGTTACTAAACCAAACTGACACCCTTTATTATCCTTAACCCAAAACAAATCCAACCCAAGTCCAATCCTAGACACCACCGGCCCAATTCCTACCCAAGCCCAACCAACCCCTGCTTTATTACTACTCGGTCAAATGGTCAACGCGCCCAAAATACCACCACCACCGTAGCATCTTCTCTCCCACACTTGTTAAACCAAAACCGATGGTTTCACCACCTTCCACCTCACCACCAAATCATCACCTCTCTCCTACTTGTCCCTCCTCCAACACATCCTCCAAAGTTCTTTAATTGCTCAAACCGCCTCACGTTAACTTTAGGACTTTTGGCGCCAAAAGCTGTTTTGAAGGCCAAGATGAATTTGACCCATCCAAAGGCTGAGATTATTGATGGGAAAGACCAAGTGGGACCCACAGAGTCCTAGAAGTCATCTATAAAGAAGAAAGAAGACAGAGATAACAGGGGTCGCATGTTTTAGACCAAATTTGTAGTGTAAAGTTCTTTAAATATCTGTTTTAGCTCAAATCTCAAGTCTTAGTGTAAAATCAAGTTTGTTTCAAGTTAAAAGTCACTTTTGTATTGAACTTATTCCAAGTTTAATAAGATTTCAAGTTTTCATGTTTCTTTATAATTCAGTATTAAGTCAATTATACTTATTATAAGTTTCATAAGCTCTTTATCTCTCCAACAAGCTCGTATAAGCTTGTTATAGCTTTCATGAGCTCGCTATATACTCTAGTGTTTTAAATTAGAAAAAACCAAAATTGGTCAACAAAAGTCAACAGAGATCACTCTTGGGTTCAGAAATGGATTTGGGTTGATCTTGATGCTGGAGTGGGTTGATTTTGATTAGAATAGTTATAAATTGGGTTCTGTGATGAAATTGCATATGATCCGGATCACTGTGAGTTCAAATTTTGTCTCTAATTTCTTGTTTGGATTTGCTTATTAAACCGTGTTAAAGGGTGTTTGTGGATTTGTTCTTATCGATATATGTCATAATTGAACATATTAGCTCACCAAACCATTAAACATAGTCTTTACTTGTTAAATAGTCAAAATCGGTTTCAATATCACCTTAATAGTTAATCATTAGGATTTTTGATTACAAATCTCATTAAAGTAACTTAAAATCAGTTAACCTAGCTTAATTTTATCTTATCATAGCTTATTACAACATATTTAGTAAGTAGGATTAATTATAAGTTCATAATAGTCAAACCGCTTCATAAGTTAAAAAGTCAAAATTTTACTTTGGTCGGTTTTGAATAAACTTCACAATTTTATCATGATCTCAATATTAGATTTAGTCCATCGCCTTTTGGAATAGTAATATTTAGTTGCTTAACTAAATTAGAAAAATAATAGTTCATCTTTGCTTAGCTTATTAAGTGCTTATTTTCTAGCTTCTTTTGACCCTCTTCAAAATCATGCCACAGGCACACACTCAAGATACTCGAGTGTGCAGCAGTTATTGTATCACTCGCACAAGCTTCATTCAAGCTTGTGAGGAGCTGATTTTTGGTCCAAGTGTAGTAAGCTAGGTGATCTTTAGGTCCCTATATCTGTTTTTCCCTTTAGCTTATTAGGATTGTTTATGCAATAGCTTAAAGTGGCCACCTAATCACTGTTTTGCTTAAATAATCTCATAAGCTCAAAACTAGTTTAAGCTTATTTAATAATCAAGAGTACTGTTAAATAGTTAAGATAGACTTAATTTAGCATTAGTTAGCTTATGTGTTCATTTGGTGTCCATTTGTGGACTTTGGCTTATTTTGAAGTGCTTATTAATAAGCAGCTTCACTGCAGCCTCATATTCTCACACATAAGCATATGTTTTTATATTTTTCATTGATTAAGAATAATATTTTAGTATTTTCCGAATTTTCAGATTTTTCCATCACTGCTTAGTATTTTTCCTTATTTAAAACAGCTTTTAAGCCTTTTAAATAGCTTTTAATACAAATAAATCGAAAAAGTTTAAAAAATATGTTTTCAATTTTACTAGATTAATATAAATATAAAAAGCCAAAAAATATTTTTCCATAATTTTCTTGGTTTAAATAGTATTTTCTAGCATTTTAATTAGTTTTAAATAGTATTAAATTCATAATAAATACATATAAAGTCTAAAAATATATTTTAAATTTTAAAATAAGTTTTATCATATTTTAGATTTTTCTAAGTTATAATTGCATTTTTCTAGGTTAATTTTATATTTTCTTATATTTTAGTTCATTTTAAATACTTAATAAATAGTTTTTAATTAATAATAATTAAATAAATAGTTTTAAAAATAATTTTCTTTTTCTAAATAATTTTCTTTTATTATTAGGATTGTAAAAATATCATTTTCATATTTGTAGGCATTTTATTTCTTAAAACTCACGTTTTATTTTGTACGTTTACGTAATTTTATTTAAACGTCGTTTTGGTTTTATACGCTCATCGATTTTAAAATAGTGATAGCGTTTATTTAATATATTTTAACTTTTAATTATAACTTTATTAATGGAGGAGCAAACGCGTGGTTTGCTACGATGCCGACCCGTTTCCAACCCTTAGCGTGAGTGGAAGCTACAGTTCTTACACCATTTTTTTGTCGTTTCAAACGTTACAAAAGTGTTTCTTTGTCGTTTCGGTAAACAAAACCGGATAACTCGGGTAAACAAACCCGGATAACATCACCGCCTCACATTTGCCCTCTTATTATTAAACCTAAAAATCATAAACCCGAAACTTCACGAAGAACACCAATCTTGCGGTTGCCCAGAAACTTCATGATCTCCTTCCTCTTTTATATTGACTAATTTCAGTTTCGTGAAGGTTATGATGTCCTTCCTCTTTATGGTTTGTGTTTGGTGAAGTTGTTGAAGGTTATGAAGGTTATAACCCATATGCCCGTCTCCTTTTTAGTTAACTTGAATGCACCACTTAGTTGGTAGCAAGACAGTAAAATCTCATATCCCCTCACAAACGGTTGTGCTACCAACAAAACCCATTTTGCCGTTGATGCTAATATTTTCATTATGTTAGCGGCGGTTTCTTATGGAAGTTCTTACTCGTGATTTTCACGATAGAATATGTAACATTTCTTTGTAAGTCATTTTCCGTCTAAGAGTATAATGCTACTTATACATGAATCGTTTATATTTTTAATTTATGCAGGCGATTGAGCGTTGGAATGCCTACTCTTCATTTGTGGTTGATCTTGATTTGACGGGTTTGAATGTTGCCAAGACTCGTGTATGGCACTATGGCAATTACGTCGATATGTTAGTTAATTCTTACTTTATGCGGATACTTCATTTATAAGATTATTTTGCCTTCTTTATAGATGAGCATTGGGAAACAATGGAAGGAATTACTTGATTACAAAGACAATGTAGAATTCGTATTCCATGTAAGTGTGTCCGATCTATTTGGATTATTTGGCTGATTTTTGGATTGAGAGAGGAAAAAGATTGCACCCGTAGAGGTTCGATCTATTTGGATTATTTGATAGGCTTTGATAAACCATGGGATTGTGTCCATGTTGGCGAACAACCTTTTAAGGTTGCACCAATACACAGGTAAGCTTATTTTGGATTTAATAGGTGAGCTATCCAAATAGCCCTACTTGATTATTGACCCTATTTTCTAATAATCTATCCAAATAACCCTTAGTAACATGTTTAGGATACCAAATGACTACTGAAATATGCTATCCAAAATGACCCTTAATAACATGTCAAGTGACCAGAAAGGGCTACTCAAAATAAGTTACCAGTGACTTTTAATAGCATGCTTAAGACGCCGAATGATCACGAAATAGGCTATCTAACCAAATTTTTAATAGCATGCCAAGACACCGAAAGATCCACGAAAATAAGTCTTTCTTGAGTTTTGGTGATCGTATTATTGAACCTAATTGTTTGTCATTCAAATTAAAAGTTTTGTATCAATGACTAGAAAATTGCTTTGTATTTTGACCTTTGATTGGACCAAAATGATGTGTTTATGACAACCTTCAAGGTTTACGATGTTGCTACGGTATAAGCTTACTACGTATGCAACTAAATTCTTCGATGAGATTAACTAATAAGGATCTTTTCGAGCTCTCACAAGGACGACCACCCCGTTGTAGGTGCCCTTCCATCAAGAAAAGCGAGTCCGTGAACGAATATGCCAACCGAATTTATGGATGATGGATGCCACGAGGTGGAGCTTGAACCGGATGGATGGTGGATGCCACGAGGTAATATTTTTCGTTACATGGTGTTTTGTATGTCATCAATTCTTGAATGGACATTAGCATCATCAAGGTAGAATACATGACTAATGGACATGTAGATGAATTCTTGACCGAAAAGAAGAAAAGAGAAAAGTGATTGATGGAAACAAAATTTAGTTATAATGAATCTGCTGTCGGCGTTTTTCCGAGTTATTAGGCAACCGATACCTTTATGGCTCTGTTTGGCTCCGTAATATATACGAGTATTCGAGTTATTAGGCCTATTTTCTTGCAAGAGTGATGTATCCTACATTTCATGTGACATTTCCACTATTTATAAATCATCGTCATACGATCAAGAAACTAAATTTTTTACAAAGAAAAAAAATGTTACGAGTTATTGGGATGAGTTGCCTTTCGCACGGGTACACATTCATATTAGCTTTCAAACTTTGTTGCTGACCCGGTGTTTAAAATGTATATCTGGTATCCTTCTGAGTTAGGAAAACTGTATCATTTACTCAGTTTACATTTCGTTGAAACTATAAAAGACAATGTAATTTGATTAAAATAAATAAATAATCTTTTGTTTCAGGTCGTAGTCGTGGCATCATCTCTTGGCGGTTGTGCGGAAGTAAACACATATCTGAGTTTTCAAAAGCGGTCAAAAATGGCAACAACTTCTATCAACTGTCGAATTCTTGAAAGCGCCACTAATCCTATGAACGTATTGATCCTCCATTGTGCATACCATCGTTGTTAGAATTTGTAATGATTTCAACAAATTTTGTTAGACCTAATATTGTTAAAGCCTCCATTTTCTTTGAACAATGATAAAAAAAAGGGTGCACGTTGACAACAATTCGTGTTTGAATGAAAACCAGAAATAAGCATACCCATAGTGTACTTCTGTCACTTTAGAACTACACTTCTTAATGGCGTTTTAACTATGTTGTATTTTCATTCTGCCGAATAGCACGCTGCCATTGGAAGAAAATAGGCCACTTTTTTCTTTGCAGAACGGTGCAGCATCACAGCCTCTTACCTTAATTCCCAGGTATTACATTGCATTGCGTATTGTAGGCTGACCATGAATGTGAAAAAACATTTTACCAAGGGCTGGAAAAAATTAATATGCAGTATTTGTTATTGGTCATTTGTGTAGAATTGTACATGAATAGAGAAGTTAGCGGTTATATGTTGTACTTTAAATTTCAGAAGCAACAGGGTTGACTTTTATGCTTCTTTTCCTGACTTTAATGTGCATCGCGGAACAGCTTGGGAAAATGTTTTAGAGTGTCATGCCTTACTCAGAGAACGAGAGGGACGCACTAAGTTTTATATTATATTTGACCAGTTCCTATCAAGGCAACCGCTACTTAAATAGATGGGTTTGTTGTTGTTGAAGATGATAGTTTGTCTTGAGAAATTGAACCTGTGTTAGTATATAAGTCATTAAGTTCTTGGTAAGTTTGTTAAATAAATTTGTGTGATTCGGTCGGTTTTTCCGGACTTTAATTACTTTTTAATGTTCAATTGAGCTACATTATGCCTTACATACACCACATTATGCCTCACTTACATTTTGCAAGTAGTTGAATTCTTTTGGTTATTGCTTCACATGCAACGTCGCAAGACCCGACAAGACTCCGGATCACAACGTTTGAATAAGACATGGAAATCGGATGTGAAAGTGGACCAACCGAATCGATTTTTAGCAAGTGAGTAGAAATTCCAAGCGATGATCATCGAATCGATAAATGAGCGGGGTGATCTCAAGGACGAAGAGACGCTAGACACAAAGAGGTTAGTGGTTATGTTGTTTAAAAATACATTTACTTGTGTGCAATAACATTTATTAAGGTATCATCATGTTCATTTTCACGAATATTAACAAATTCATCATGTGTTGGTCCAATGTCTTAGTTCAGCTGGTTGGTTGAGTATGTTGTCTTAGTGGGCAGGTTCAGGAGAGCTACTCTTTTTGGGGATGAATATAATGTTATTTGCATCTCCTATTATATACAAGCAAAAGAAAATAACCCGCAGCAACGCGCGGGTTCCTAATCTCGTTTTCTTTAATTTGCATTTAAGTCGCTGTAATTTATAAACTTTTTCTTTAGGTATAATTATCCATCAAAATCCTTTGATCACTATCCTTAGTGATTATTCGACATCCGTCTGTGTTAAACACCAATTCATCCTCCGTGGGACTTAACGCACCCGTGAATCCACTATATTCCTCCGATCTAAATTGCATTTGTACGAGTTGCTTTTAAGTTTGTTACGGTTAGCCATTCACAAGTGGCTAGCTTGTGTGATTAAACTTGACCGTTTGGAGCCAATCACCTCGCTACAACAAAGCTAGCGAGAAAGTGAAGGAAAAACATCACAGGCAGTATCCAATGTTCCCAAAACAATGAAAGGTAAACACAACATAGCCCACAAAGCATGAAGAAGAGAGAAAGCAGGCAAAAAAGAAAAGTGAAAAACATGACTCGCTATATCAATCTTTGCTAATCTAAAAGACACAACTCAGATTTTTCGATCATTAATAATCGGCATCGTAACCCTTATCTAAGACATGGCAAGCAATAACACCAAACCCTAAATAAACCTAAGATAACCCGAACCAGAAACTAAACACACGATACCATAACTACCATAAAGATTAAGTAAAATAAGCCCTAAACAAAGAAAAAAAATCGGACCTTCAATCGTTTGTCCAAAATTAGAAAATATGCAACTAGGGTTTTCCACAATCAATAATTGAAATTGGTAACATCGCCACGATTCACCAAACACACCAAATATTTGGACCAAAAGAAAGCCACCATCAGTAGCAAAGACCATGTGTGGAGATCCACAAACGAACAAAAATATTGTTTCCATAGTACAAATCATCAGTAGCCTCCTCACCAACCGGTATCTGAACATGCAAAAGTGTTTAGGTTGATCAAGGCACGGGGGTTTTCCGGAAAGATACCAGTGGATCTAAGATGAAACAGAGAATGTAAGTAGAGATGCATAGAATGGGCAGGTTAACTAAATGGAGCCCCGCTCAAAAACACGGTAAAAGGCCGCCCATATTAGCACTGTAGTTAACCACTGTAGCAAAGGACTGTAGCTAAGAATCCCAATAAATGTAAAGTAGTATAATGTTCGTGTTCTAGATTGTCTTCGTGATACGATGCCAAGCTTTGATTTTAGTGGTTTCATATATAGGACACCGCCCACTCTATACCCCAACAAACATTGGCGAGTGCATTTTATAGTGAAATGATCAAGGATATAGAAGTCCACTTGACATCACTATGAAACAAAAAGCGATTTTGAGTATCTAAATGCACCGGATGCCTGTGATTTTCTTTTAGTTATCCCTATAGACGAGCTAGGTCAACATACGTCACTAATGGAATATCGTACTATCCTTAAATATTGCCTTGTGATTCATTTATTTTCGGTAGATGAGATATGGCCAATTTGTTGTAAGGCATGTTTGGATTCCTTTGGGACATGCGAGTTCATTACAAAGAGCTCCTGTGCTTCAAGTACATACACAATATAGTTAGGGACGTCCTTTTGGCGTATGTAGGCGTGCGAATCTTTGCTAAGAAAAAGCACCTATGAGTTTTTAAGCGAATCGTTGAATAGAATATCCACACTCATACCAGCAGACGTTTTGATTTTCGGATGGATTGGAGCGAAACATGCGTGTGTGGATTTAACCGGGGTTTCTTCTGTCGTGGGTTTGAGTAGTCGGGGTTTTGAAGTGGGATAGACTGCTTTAAAAGCCGCCTCGTACAAAGTGCCAAAACACGAGGAAGCGTGCATTAACGATCAACATGTTTTTATTTTTTCGCATTTGATACTTTTGGTTTTCTTGCGGGTGAGGCAGTGAAGCTCGTCAACAGAGTTCAACGTGTTATGCATAGTAATATTATAACACCTAGATCCACAAATATTGTTTTCAAGTGAATTAGTTTTGCCATCTAAAAAGAGCTAGCGACACAGCTTGTTACTCGTTTGTCGTCAACCTCTATGTAAATCCAAATTAATTCATCAAAATTCCTTAATCTCATGATTAACACATGTATGCTATTTATCATCAGTATCCTCCAATAAATCTCAGTGAATTGTGTTTAGATTATCGTTTAACAAAAGAATCAAAGATACCGTACCTAAAAGTGAGATATAAATTCTCAATCCTCCGATATTGCTAAGTGTGGAGGCGACTTAGGCGTATTTCATTTTTTTAATGAATTACGTGTCTTTTAGAACGAGTTTTAATTAACATTTTAAAGAGAAGAGAGGCTTAAGTGGGCCTTTCAAATAAAAAGAATTAATAATTTTGGGTCCACACCATCCTTAATAAATAGAATTAAGAGAAAAAGAAACACACGTTAGTGAATATATACACTCGAGTTAAGGCCTATTTGTTTAGGTTTTTATTAAGTCTTTGTTAAATAAAAGTGTCTGTCTGGATATATATTGTCTGCTTGTAAATAAATAAATAATTGTTTGTTTTATGTCTTTGAATAAAGTGTCCGAATTAGAAAAATTATTGTTATACCATTTTATTTGAAATAAGTGTTGAATTAAAGGTTAAGTGATGACCTAATATAAATATCCTCACTCCTATGGAATGGCATTTTCTAAGAGGTCATCCGATTAAATTAAACATAAAACAAACATTGAATTAATGAATTAATAAACTTGCTTATTTATGAATTAAGACTTTTTAAGTCATTATTAAACACTACTTTAGTGTAGGCAAAAGTTTAATATAGATCTCAAATTTACCATACATCCAATGAACCAATAATAGCCATTTATTTTTTAAAAAAATAAACTTTCACCCTTTAAAAAATTAAGTATCTCTCAAACCGTTAATTGTTACGCGATAATAATCATACCATCGCGACGAGAATTAAATTATCTTTCTATAGATATGCACTAATATATATTTTTAACATTTTTTTTTCAAATCATATATGATTTGTGAAAATCATATATGATTCGATTTTTACAAATCATATATGATTTTTGAAAATCATATATGATTTGTGAAAATCATATATGATTCGATTTTTAAAAATCATATATGATTTTTAAAAATTATATATGATTTTACAAATCATATAATCATATATGATTTTTCCGGGCGAATTTTGAAAAAAAAGTTTGTCGAAAATATAGAAAAATGCATATGTATAGAAAGATAATTTAATTCTCGTCATGATGGTGTATTTTTATAGTTTGAAGATTTACCGTTTGTAAGATATGTTGTTTAAAAAAAGTGGAAATGGTTTTTATTAAATTTGATTAAAATGAATGGCCAAGATTGATTTATTGAATCATGGTAAATATGAGATATATTAACAAAAGTTAAATATAGATCTCAAATTTATCATAGATCCAACCAACCAATATACAATGTATTCATTTTTATTAAAATAAACTTTACCCTTTTTAAATAATTAAATATCTCGCAAACCTTTAATTGTTACGATAAAATAATATTATCATGACGAATTAAATTGTCTTTCTATATATATGCACTACTATATATTTTTAACGATTTTATTTTTCAAAATTTTGGCCCAGAAAAATCATATATGATTTGTGAAAATCATATATGATTTTTGAAAATCATATATGATTTGTAAAAATCATATATGATTTGTGAAAATCATATATGATTCGATTTTTAAAATCAATGATTTTTCTAGGCGGAATTTTGAAAAAATGTTTTCGAAAATATAGCGCATATTGATAGAAAGATAATTTAATTCTCGTCATGATATTGTATTTTTTATATATATTGAAGATTTACCATTTGCAAGATATGTTGTTTTAAAAAAAATGTGGAAAATGGGTTTTTATTAACTTTGATAAAAAATGAATGGCTGATATTGATTTATTGGATCTAAGGTAAATATGAGATCTATGTTGATCTCAACTCTACTTTCTTATTGTTTGAATAGAGAATATCGCTTCAACCGCATTGAATTGCAAAAGGATAACTCAAAACTCGGTATAATAAATAAATAAATGAATAATAAACTCGGTAAAATTTTACTGGAAAAACCCTTTACTCAAAAATAAACTCGGTAAAAGCATAACTGAAAACTTGATAAAAGCTTAACTCATTTGCCCTTCAACCCCTAATGTAAAGTTCTAGAAATCATGTTGAGATTCCTGATAGGGATTTAATCACATAGATGCGTAAAAGGATAACTCAAAACTAGGTACAAGCATAACGACTAAGGATCAAATGAGAAGAATCCTTAAAATAAGAAGAATGAGAAATAGCTATAACTACACATTAGAGATGCATCGATTTGATTTAAATGCATCCCTAATCTTTTAGATGCATCACAATATATTTTCTAGCTAAAATTATATGCATATACATATATTAGATGCATTTCATCAAGTTATACAAATCCTATGTATTTTTCGTCTCTCATGAGTCAAATTTGTTGCTAGTACTACTTTGCATCGCTTTGCACTTCAAAATCACTTTCAAACTAATTGTGATGCATCTAAATGAATAGAGATGCATCGCATTCAAGTCGATGCATCTCAAATATGCGGTTATAGTTATCTCTCATTCTTCTCATTTTAAGTTTTCTTCTCACTGGATCCTTACCCAAAACATAACTCGAAACTCGTCTAATTTCCAACGAAAATGAGATTAAGTATGAAACTCAAGTAGTTCAAAAAAATATAAAAAAATCTTGAAAACTTAAGGATTAAATCCTTAAATGACTTCTGAATTGTGTATAGGACGTGTGGAAAACTAGAAGGGGGGTGAATAGTTTTACCAATTTAAAACATCCTTTTAAATATTTAGATCGACTTATGTCAATCTATTTGGTTGTTTATGTTGGACGTTGATAGATAGATATATAAACGTGTAATGAAAGATAAAGAGTAAGAGGCACATCACCACGACACAAGTTATTTATAGTGGTTCGGCTACAAGGACACCTTCCTTGCCCTACTCCATTCCCGAGTCACCTACTCGAGAGTTCGTAAGCACTACACCAACTCCTTATGGCGGAGAAGTCTTCACAATGTCGCTTAACCTTTTCCGGTACAAAGCTAAATACCGAGTTCCTTCACACCAAGCGAACCACACTAACACAACGTCGCCTACCCTTTATACTGATGCTAGGCTAATCGATAAGGTTTTAAAAGGTACCATTTGAGGGTCGTTTAAGTCCTTATTTGATCACTTTTGTATCGTCATTGCTTAATATTGTTCCTTTTCACTTTTAGGTCTCGTGAAGGCAAAATCTTGGAATGGCACTTATTTGGACGAAAAGGCGCGAATATATGAAGAAAATAGCCAAAGTCGAAATCGAGACACTCACGATTCTTTGAAAGTAGAAGGCGGGCGTCGGTGCTATTGGCGGCCGTCCCAAAATTATTGTGACGGGCCGAACCCAAACTCGTGTTTTCAAGAGACGGCGTCTAGTTGTGAAAGAGTAGGCCGTCGCTACTCGACGGCCTAGATGCAATCCAGACGACGTCGAAAGTCAAGAGGGCGGCCACGGACATAAGGTGACGCCGTCGCAAGGTTAACGTGGCCAAGCGAAACCCTACAATGGCGACACGACGGCGTCACTAAACATAAGGTGGCGCCGTCGCAATTGTAATCTTATATAGAATCCGAATTTTTCGGTCTTTGTGTGGAGAGTCTTTGGAGTAAAACCTAAAACCGAACCTAAGGTGTACAGACAAGATTTTAGGGTTTTAAACCCTATCTTACACCAAGATAAGTCTTTACTTCATTAATTAAATTATGTCTTTGATTATTTGTGTGTATGCTTGCATGTTCTCCATGTCCGGCTAATTTATTTGTGTGTTTGCTTAGGAAGTATGAAACTTAATTATTAAATATTGATTGGTTGTTTCTTATCTTAGTTGATTAATGATCTAGTAGTGCGATAGGTCATTCGTTGTGTACTTAATGCTTGATTCATCTTTGTGAACCTTAGAGTATAATTACCTGAGTAATTGATAACGCTACACGCGTCGTTCGGGGTCAAGGAAACTTCCTTTTCTTGAGCAAGTTTTATAACACCCTAGGCAATGAACCTAATCGTTGTAGTGTAGTAATTAGGGTAAGCCACGGGTATTGATATCGTTCTCTAGGGAATAGGAATGCTAGTAGGGAGTTACTACGCTAAGGTTAAGGTTGAGGAAGATTATTTTTATCTTTTTATATTTTATGAAAATGGAAAGGTCGAATCTCGGGTATTGGATTTGGGGGGTTGGTATTTCTACCGATTACTCTACTATTATCTAATTATCTAAACTAAGGTTGTGGAGTCTATGTCTAATTAATGTGTGCTCGTATGATAGTTTAAAGATGTGTTTACTTAGTTTGTATTACTCCTTAATTATCTCCTATTGATGGTTGAGTGTCACGTCTTATTCCTAGTTGCGTTGTGTTTCTAAAGTTGTGGTATGCGTTTCTCCTAACTCTTTGAACTTACCAAGGGTCTTGTCTACAAATCCACTTAGAGATTATAGACTCCTACTCTAAGGCACTCTTCGGATGTTTTAGCCTACAATCACTCGGTAATCATACTCTAAGGTTCACAAAGATGAATCAAGCATTAAGTACACAACGAATGACCTATCGCATTACTAGATCATTAATCAACTAAGATAAGAAACAACCAATCAATATTCAATAATTAAGTTTCATACTTCCTAAGCAAACACACAAATAAATTAGCCGGACATGGAGAACATGCAAGCATACACACAAATAATCAAAGACATAATTGAATTAATGAAGCAAGACTTATCTTGGTGTAAGATAGGTTAAAACCCTAAAATCTTGTACAAGACACCTTAGGTTCGGTTTTAGGTTTTACTCCAAAGACTCTCACACAAAGACGAAAAATTCGATTCTATATATAAGATTACAATTGCGACGGCGTCACCTTATGTTTAGTAACGCCGTCGTGTCGCCGCCATTAGGGTTTCGTCTTGGCCACGTTAACCTTGCGACGGCGTCACCTTATGTCCGCGACGCCGTCTCTTCGACTTTCGGCGTCGTTCGGATCGCATCTAGGCCGTCGAGTAGCGACGGCCTACTCTTTCATACCTAGACGCCGCCTCTTGAAAACACGAGTTTTGAGTTCGACCGTCACAATAATTCTCCGACGGCGTCGCAAATAGCTCTCCGACGCGCCTTCTACATTCAGCGATCGCGAGTGTCTAGATTTCGACTTTGGCCATTTTCTTCATATATTCGCGCCTTTTCGTCCAAATAAGTGTCATTCCAGCATTTTGCCTTCACGAGACCTAAAAAGTGAAAAGGAACGATATTAAGCAATAACGGATACAAAGTGATCAAATAAGGACTTAAACGACCCTCAAATGGTACCTTTAAAACCTTATCAAGAATTGTAGGCTAAACCATCCAAAGAGCGCCTTAGAGTAGGAGTCTATAATCTCTAGTGGTTTTGTAGACAAGACCCTTTGGTAAGTTCGAAGAGTTGGGAGAAACGCATACTCTACAACTTTAGACACACAACGCAACTAGGAATAAGACGACACTCAACCATCAATAGGAGATAATTAAGGAGTAATACAAACTAAGTAAACACATCTTTAAACTATCATACGAACACACATTAATTAGACATAGACTCCACAACCTTAGTTTAGATAATTAGATAATAGTAGAGTAATCGGTAGAAATACCAACCCCCAAATCCAATACCCGAGATTCGTACCTTTCCATTTTTCATAAAATATAAAAAGATAAAAATAATCTTCCTCAACCTTAACCTTAGCGTAGTAACTCCTACTAGCATTCCTATTCCCTAGAGAACGATATCAATACCCGTGGCTTACCCTAATTACTACACTACAACGATTAGGTTCATCGCCTAGGGTGTTATAAAACTTGCTCGAAAAAGGAAGTTCCTTTGACCCCGAACGACGCGTGTAGCGTTATCAAGTTTTTAGGCGCCACGCGGGAATAGAATAGCTAGTTAGTAGTCCACCTCGTTTAGGTTTCTTTGCTTGATTCCTATCCAAGAAACTTTTTCTCATTTTTAGCTTCCTTTTAGTCTATCCCCTTCTTCGTGACCTTTGTTCGTAATCTTATCACTTTTCATCATGGAAGGTGATAACCAACCACCACTCATCAACCCACCACAAATGACCCGCCAAGAGCCGTACTCTTGGTGAATACTCGAGACCGAGCCACCTAGGCTATAGGAACACCATTGAGCTTCCGACCAAGCCCAAACTACGGCCTGCGATCCGACACCATCCGGTTGGTGCAAAACGGATGTGCATTCCATGGACTTCGTTCAAGATCCAAATCAAGATCGAGGGATTTCTCAAAATCGCCGATTCCATCGACCTTGATGCTACTACTCGGGAGACCACGCTGCGTCTCTTCCAATTCTCTCTACGGGACCAAGCTAGTAATTGGCTTGAGCGACTTCCCACGGCTCCATCTCAAGTTGATGATCTTACTTCTCGCTTCCTTGCTCAATTTTTCCCACGGGGAGAACCACTAAGCTTAGGAATGACATCTTGATGTTCCAACAACGTCAAGGTGAATCTCTCTGAAGCATGGACCCGATTCAAGGACTTACTTCATAAAGTCCTCATCACGGCATTGATCTTTGGCTCCAAGTCCAAATCTTTTATGATCATGTCAACTTTCCCACTAAGCGATCCATTGACCAAGCGGCCGTGGAAAACTTAGTGATCTCACCGCAGAAGAATCATGGGAAATAATAGAGACCTCGCCTCTATGACAACGAAAGTTGGGATGACCCCGTGAGTCGCCCAAACCGTCAAGGCAATCTCCTTGCCTCCTCCCGACCGTGGGATGATCGAACTTGAAGATCAAGTTAAATTCCTCATGAGTTCCTACGAAAATCCTAAATCTTCACACCATGTGAACAAAGCTTCTTCCTCGTGTGAGCCGCTTTGTAATCCTCATAACACGCAGCACTAGCACCGATCCCCGAACACGCTTCATTGACTACGCATCCTCGCGATTAATGGAGCGGAGGAAGATTCCTACAACACCCGGACCTAGGAATTTCAATGAAACCCGTGAAGCATGGAAAACAAGCCCGACTTTTATTGGGGACAAACCAAAGAATTCACTTCTAATGATTTCTCATGGCCCCACCTAACGGTCCTAACCAACAAAACATCGAAGGATGTTGCAAAACCTAGTTGCATCCCAAGAAACCCAAATGGCTAAGCTCTCGGACCGCTTTAATAATCAACAAGCCGAGATGGATAGGAAAATAGACAACCTTTTGAAAGCCATAGCTAGTGATAAGAAGGTTAGTGCTATCTCAACTCCCGAGCCTTCGTGCATAGAGATTAAGGATCCAAGCAAGCTAAAGTATGTCCAATTCGTCAATACCATCGCCTTAGTTGAACCTGATGAAACAAATGACGAAGAGGACTATACACTTGTGGATGAGGAAATACCCGAGGAAGTAGATGAAGTAGACATTGACTATTTCAACAAACTTCATACGGAAGAAGAACTATCTCGCCACCCTCACTTAGTGCGTGACCTCCGTCACATGTATGTTAGGAAAAGTCCTCGAATTAAGTTTGGGAACCCTTGGAATCTTAACATACCATGTGTCATAGGACACCTTTTTGTGGCAAAAGCTTACATTGATCGCAAGTCCCCAATCAACATAATGACTAACACCTACTACAATTGGATATTGAAGAAGCCTATTCCAACTAGGCAAGACCCCAATGATCCTAATGTTAGTTGCAATTTTCTTGGTAGAATTAAGGGATTGCCCGTTTATGTAGGTAGTTTCACGCTTTCCTACGGACTTCATAATTGTGGATGATATTAGCACGCCATAGACCCTAGCTTGTCCCATGTTATTCTAGGAATACCTTTCATAGAAAGCACCGGATGACCTATGACCCTCATTAGGAGTAGTGCGATTCAAGAATAAGACCGATGACATAGCTTACCAAATGCCGTTTAAGATTGAGAAGTTTTCATCACTCTCTAATGATGAAAAGGAACTTAAACTATCGGTCTATTATAGGAATGATGAGGATAGGGAGAAAGGTGTTGATTATGTTATGGCTAAGATTTTCGGATTCTACAAGGATTGCTTGAGCCTAGGACCGAATACTGAGGACCGATTGGGGAGAGGATGAACTCTTAGAGAAGCGCATTTTAGGGCACTTCTACAACATGGAATCCCCGTTAGAGGCCGTCAAGAGGCGGTGGTGAGGAAACGTGGGAGCACGACTACGAGTCTAGCTACAAGACTCTTTAATAAAGAAAAGCGCTTCGGGGAGGCAACCCATGCTTAATTGTTTGCTTGTTAGTGTCATATATCTTTTATTAATTGTTTATCCTCATGTTTAAATTTGTAAAATGCTTTATTTTGTTTTTAACGTCGCCTTAATTACATATAAAGGTATTTTACATAAGGGATAAGTGTAGGGAGGATTACACGTTTCAAAAGAAACGTAAACATGAGAACAACAATTAATTAAAAGATATTTATGTTTGTTTGTTCGAGTCAAATGCTTGTATCGAGTCATAATGGATGTTTTTCGAAATTTTCCAGTTCTAAAGATGTAAATTTTCCGAATTTTTTCCAAAATCGCACCGCTTTTTGTCAGATAACCGACGGCGTCAGATTGCAACTGACGTCAGGAGGAGTAAAAACATCGATTACTTTTTCTCGTTTTCGAGCTACTTATAAATTTTGGAATTTTCCGTGTCTTAATTTTCTTAGAAATTCAGTAAACATCCATTCCACAAGCATTATATCCTAGTTTAAATCGAGTCTTATATATATTATTACCGCCGATTTTACGCGAAGGTTTCGTTTGTTTTCTTCAAGTGTGCGGTTTAGTTTGTCAAGAAGAAGTTACATAAGATTGGAAGGAGCTTTTCACGAATAATTCTTCTTGAAAAGAATTTAACCACCACTTTACACGGATCCTCTGAGCTAATCGTGGAGTATTAGTTTCTTTGCTTTTAATTACCTTCTTTATCATAACTTTGATATTTCGGGGAACATTGGGGACAATGTTCAGGTTTAAGTAGGAAGGAAAATAAACGGAACTTTGAAACTATGCTTATCCTTGACTATTTGCTTTGTCCAAATGTGATTGTGTAATAAACCATGAGAAAATGTCGGTTAGGGTAATTTTGGCACCAAATTTAAAATTTTTCATGACATATAAGAGTGGGCCATTAGTCTTAACAAAAGCGTCTCACTGATAGGAAGTTGCATGACTAGCACAAAACCCTTACCACCGAAATTCCACCCAAAATGTGAGGATCGCCTTAGATTAGTAGGAATTAAAAGCATTCATCTTTAATGCTTAGAGTGTGAACCGTAGTATATTAGATTCTAGAACTTGTTTTGTGATGCATTCCGAGATCGCAAGTGAGGCTACACTTGTGTAGTTAGGAATAACTAAATGATAAGAGGCATTAGGATAACCCTTGTTTGATACTGTAATATAATTACTTCTTCCACTTCGGTTGAGTAATTCCCCACACCCTTTGCTTGTACTCATCTTTAGTACACGATACCCCTAGTTAACCCCTCGAGCCTATCCTTTTCGCGGTTCTCGTGATGTTTCGATTTTCCGAATATCAATGAAGAGCATTGTTTACACCCCACCCTAAATATACACCCAAATCGCCTTAGCCTACCCCTTATGCACTCACTTTTAGTGCAAATGTTTGTTATCACCCTAAACCCTTAGTTCAATTATCTAGTTGCTTGCATAAGTTGCTAAGTCGAGTCATATCCTTTGTATACAGTTTTGGGACGATTGGGATTCATGGGAAAAGTTAAAGTTTATGAAATAACGGGAAGGGAACGTTAAATTCAAATTCTCTTTGTTTGCATAATAATGTACCCCAAGTGTTTTGATCTTTTCAATACGGGTCAAATTAATGTTAGAGTAAAAAAAAACTCAAGTGTAGGGATATGCCTGTAAATCCATAGTATTTTAATGTTATCGTAGAGGATGGTAAAAAAAAAAAAAAAAAAAAAAAAATCGAAAAAATAGAAAAGAGAAAAAAATAGAGTGATTAAAAAAAAAAAAAAAAAAAAACCAACATACGGGCTACCATCCTACATCAATCTTTAAATTTATGTTTATTTATTTCGAGTTATCTAGAGTTTAGAGTGTCGAGTCTTGGCTTAGCAACGCCATTCTTCATATGCATTTAACATAGAGATTTTTGACTTACCACCACTAAATAGCCTATCCCACCAAACCCTTATTTCCCTAACCGTAAGCCTAACGTTACAACCCTTTAAAAGACCTCTTTGATAGTCTTTCCTAGGTGCTTCGCCAAAGCGATGGAGGTTTGATCTATTCTCAAGCCTATGGTAATCTATGTACTAGGATCGGTTAATGAGTGTTTATCTTCCATTTCCTATATTGTTATATTTCATATATACACCCGAGAGAGATGTGAGTATCCAAACACCCCATGTGAGGTGCTAGTATGTAATTTCCGTGCTTGTTATGACTTTTGCGGGGCTTATATGTGTTGTGGACCGTTTTGAATTAATGCTTCATGACCCTTAACTTATAAATTAATTGGCTAAAAGCACATTTGCTTGAGGACAAGCAAATAACAAGTGTAGGGATATTTGATAAGGTTTTAAAGGTACCATTTTGAGGGTCGTTTAAGTCCTTATTTGATCACTTTGTATCCGTTATTGCTTAATATCGTTCCTTTTCACTTTTAGGTCTCGTGAATGCAAAATGGGAATGGCACTTATTTGGACGAAAAGGCGAATATATGAAGAAAATAGCCAAAGTCGAAATCGAGACACTCACGATTCTGTGAAAGTATAAAGCTGACGGCGCCAAAAGATTAAGCGCCGTCCCAAAATTATTGCGACGGCCATAACCCAAAACTCGTGTTTTCAAGAGACGGCGTCTAGTTGTGAAAGAGTAGGCCGTCGCTACTCGGACGGCCTAGATGCAATCCCGACGACGCCGAGTCGAAGAGGACGGCGTCACGGACATAAGGTGACGCCGCAAGGTTAACGTGGCCAAGGCGAAACCCTAATGGCGGCGACACGGCGGCGTCACTAAACATAAGGTGACGTCGCGCAATTGTAATCTTATATATAGAATCCGAATTTTTCGGTCTTTGTGTGGAGAGTCTTTGGGTAAAACCTAAACCGAACCTAAGGTGTCTTGTACAAGATTTTAGGGTTTTAAACCCTATCTTACACCAAGATAAGTCTTTACTTCATTAATTCAATTATGTCTTTGATTATTTGTGTGTATGCTTGCATGTTCTCCATGTCCGCTAATTTATTTGTGTGTTTGCTTAGGAAGTATGAAACTTAATTATTAAATATTGATTGGTTGTTTCTTATCTTAGTTGATTAATGATCTAGTAGTGCGATAGGTCATTCGTTGTGTACTTAATGCTTGATTCATCTTTGTGAACCTTAGAGTATAATTACCGAGTAATTGTAGGCTAAACCATCCAAAGAGCGCCTTAGGTAGGAGTCTATAATCTCTAGTGGTTTTTAGACAAGACCCTTTGGTAAGTTCGAAGAGTTAGGGAGAAACATACCACAACTTTAGACACACAACGCAACTAGGAATAAGACGTGACACTCAACCATCAATAGGAGATAATTAAGGTAATACAAACTAAGTAAACACATCTTTAAACTATCATACGAACACACATTAATTAGACCTAGACTCCTACAACCTTAGTTTAGATAATTAGATAATAGTAGAGTAATCGGTAGAAATACCAACCCCCAAATCCAATACCCGAGATTCATACCTTTCCATTTTTCATAAAATATAAAAGATAAAAATAATCTTCCTCAACCTTAACCTTAGCGTAGTAACTCCCTACTAGCATTCCTATTCCCTGAGAACGATATCAATACCGTGGCTTACCCTAATTACTACACTACAACGATTAGGTTCAACGCCTGGGTGTTATAAAACTTGCTCGAAGAAAAGGAAGTTCCTTTGACCCGAACGACGCGTGTAGCGTTATCACTAACCACCAGTTTTTCACACCTTAGAGAACTAATCCTATCACAACGTCGCCTACCCTTTATTAGGTACTAGGCTAAGCACCTAGTTCCATTACTATGGAGGAACTACTACCTTTCACAACACAAGACCTAATATCAAGGAGATCTACTCCTTGTTACAACATCATCAAGGATATCACCATCCTTGAAATAAACAACTACTTATATGTATAACGATGCACTTCATCAATTATACGACCTAAGCATTCTTCCCAAATGCTACTTGATTTGATTCATCGGCATCCTTCACTAATGCCTCGACACAATGCTTGGCACCTTCACTAATGCCTTCGTCTTGACACTTTTAGCATTCTTCACTAATGCTTTGACACGGATGATGAGCACCTTTCACGATGCTTTCATCTTGACACTTTCGGCATTCTTCACTAATGCCTTCAACCCAACATCTATGGAGAAAGGTAGAACTATCAACAAGAGAACCTTCGTTGTCTTGATGATGACGAAGCATGGCAACTCATGGACTTGAGCTTGCACGTCTTCAAGAAGTGGTGATCTATCCTTTAAGAGGAACCTAGAAGATCACACAAAAAAAAGACAAACTACTTAGATCACTTGGATCTGAGGTTAGAGGGTTAGAATACTTTGGGGAAGTATGTGTGTGAAGTGATGAATAGAAAGGAAGAAATGGCTCTCTATTTATAGAGAAAATTCTCATCGTGTTCCCGGATCCCACGGATCCCTTCCACTGGGATCCGGTAGCACAAAGCTAGGGATCCGTGGAACGCTCCTCTTTGCCCATGGGTATTTTTGGTTATGGGTTATGGGTCATGGGTCATGGGTTATGGGTTGATCCATGGTTTTCATTCTAGATACAATGAACTTGGTTAAGTGGTATATATAAAACCATGGGTTATGGGTCAATACCATTTTCCAGTTTCTACCCATTTTAGTATTTACATGTTTTTACCCATTTTTAGTATATACATGTTTTTACCCATTTTAGTATATTTAGTTTAAGTATGTGCTAACCCAATATGTAAACATTAGTTGTTGTACATATATATCTAAATCATAAAATCACTTAACCTTGTTTTAGTGTTTTATGTGAAAGCGTAAGTGTGTTAGGAAACTATTAACTCAAACTATTTGCGTATTCTATTTGTTTCGTTAAAATAATTTTACGTTTGTTATCGACAAAACATTAGAAGATCGTAAAATATAAATAAGCGTTTTACGGCTTATTTGTGATATCAGGACGCGTGTTGGTGGGCCAACAAGCTACCGATGGGTTTGAATCAGATTAAATCAAGTGATAGATTGGATCCTACACAAATGAAAGCAAACCATTAGTCTTACCATGGGGACAGACCCCACGATTAAGCTCCGACGTGAGAGTAAGTATGCATTCTTGTCGGATAATAAAAGTGTGTGTGCTATTATGTGAAAGAAAGTTGTACCTTATAAGAGAGTTAGATCTCCTTTTATAGGCGAGGTTAATGCTATGGTTTCCTAACATTTCGCTTATAAAAGGTTAGTGGCGGAGTGGGACCCCGTCGGGCAAGGTTCCGATAATCACGGATGCGAACACATAAAGATTTTCGTGTAGTCTCATGACCGGCCGATGGTCGGGCAGTCTCAAATGATATCTTATTAAACACTTCTAATTTATGTAGCTAATATTATTATTAGTATGATTTAAATGTATTTTTGTTCATAGAGCTTTGGTATTGAAATAATAATATATAGCTTCATGTTATCGGGTTGACAACATGTTGGATGTTATGGAGGTACAGAATTGATGACATTTGATTCCGTAGAATGTTCAAACGTGATCTAGTAGATAATATTATCTTGTATTCTTTCTTGTGGTTTAAGCATCGAAACTCAAAGAGTAATATCTCTTGGGTTGAATGGCTTAAACATCCTTTGTACTGTTGTTTAGTCTAGCGTTTTGCTAGACTTTTCTCTCGTTTAATCTAATGTTGTTCAAAAATATATATATAGCTTCATGACCCTCATGATGAGCGGCTAACTTCATGTGTACTATTGATTAAAATTGTCGAACATGAATTGAGTGTAATAGTTATATGCTTGTCTTTGTATTTTGAAGACAATCAATTGCATATGTGATCGATACAAACTTGATTATTATAACTAATCCAACACACGATATTAAATCGTACATTATGGTGGGAACATTAGTATGTTTGTGGAGGACTCCATTATTTAGGGTATTAATTTATCAAACTCAATTAAATTGTATGCAACTTAAATAATTGTAATATGTTGAGGTACACCCTTTTACAGATCTGGAATCCAGGGCAATCATGCAACAGTAACATGTATCCCATCATGGTATGCAAGGATAAATAAAACTAAAACAAACATAATCTTCATGAGTAATTGCTATATATCTTCGCATGAGTAATTGATGCTCTGCCCTATGATTCTGTAGTTCTTCAACCCGGGCAATTGGATTAGCTATCTCATCCTACTCACCCATGTTCTAAGAAACATTAGCTACATGATGAGACTGATTATAAAGGGGTGTTTGGGTCAACTGTTTCTATTCCAGCTTGTTATGCATCAGCAGCATACATTCGCACATTATAATTAACATGAGAAAGTACCTTGAAGAGTCTCGAATAATCAGTCCCAAGCTCATGATCAAAGCGAACACACAATCCTCGGCCACTTCAGCAACTGAATCTGTGCATTCAATAAGTATTAGATGCAAATGTAAGTAGATTATATAACATGTGTGTTAGATATGTACGAAGGTAAAATAGATAATTTACTGATTTTTAACTATAAGTCAAAAACATATAAATCTGTCTAAACTGCATATTTCAAACTTTCTCGAAGATATGTAAGATGGCATAAACTTTTGTCAAAAAGACTTACAATGGATGTCAATTATCGGCTCTCGGAGTTTTTCATCACAATAGCTTCAGTTCGTGTACAGGCTTCTTTTCTTGATATTAACTGGAAAAAAGACGAAATGATATAGTATGAGTGTCCATACCATGTCAGAAATGAAAATTGACAAGTTTAAGTAGGAAATATGTATATACAACTTACTCTGGAGCTATTTTATAGGTTTTCGTTTAACTTTTCCACTATATTAATGATTTTTTATGATTTTGATTTAGCCTTGAGTGATCGAAACTGAAAGTTTGTTACAAATTAAAGATGCTCCCTTAGTGACATGTTGATAGCTTTTCTTATTTATATAACTATATAAGCACCTTTCGGTAAATCTGGAATGTATATAGGTTGGTCCGTAAGACATAAGATATTTAGATATACCTTTCATGAATGTTTTTAAGGCACAACTCTCTGCTCCATCTACTTTTGATTCGATATTTAGTGCAGCTCCATAAGTTCACTCTCACATTCACGAAGAGCCTTAGTAAAATTGTTGCAACCTTCAGAAAAATATCAAAATTAAGTATTTAAATACATTGAGAATACTTACTTTTATAACTATTACAATTACTATAATAGTGGAATAACTATCTCATAAGAAAGTCTAATGCAAATGCGAATTTCCACTATCTAATGTAACCTAAAATCATTATATCTTGTGCCCTATAGTTTATCGTCTTTGGGCATTCAAGTTTATTCTATATTAGAGGGTAAAGAGTATCTTGAACAGGGCATTTGTTGCATACATACCTAAGATCTATAACAGGTGTCGGCAGCAGGTATGTTCAGCAGCACCATCCAATCTTGAGAGCTACAAAATATGCACAAATATGTAAGTGTGTGACCAGTACTATTGCTTTTGGTTTCACTAAATAAAATACATTTTTGCAGCCAAAGCAAATTGGAGTGCTACTTTGGAACTCATTCCAACTTGGCAAGTTCAAACTAAAAAAATGTTTTCACTCTCCCTTGTTCAACAAAGGGAGGTAATCTGGTGACATATTTGCATATGTGTTATAAATTTTGTTCTTTAGATGGCAACACAATTTTTAGATGGCACGGTTATCCATAAGTCTTTTTGACATAAATAATGTGTAGAAAGCAACACAATTTTAAAAACACAGATACTAATCTATTATAGAGTGTCTTGGCTTTTGATTTATCAAGGAAAAAATGGGTAAAAAAGGTGAAAATGCCGATAAATCATTTATTATCAAGGTTTTACTCACTTGTCGAGATTTTACCTTTCTTTTGACAATTTACCTACTTTTTGAGGTTGACCACTTCTCTACACAACCTCATAAAACTCCCTAAGCATGATCACCGAAATTTCGCGTACATGCGGTTATGAGGTGCTCATGAGCACTACTTTCTGAGCAAAGCACAAAAAGGTAAAATCTCAAAAGTAGATTGTTTCATCACAAAAATGTCTCATGGGCATTTTAGCTTTTAAATAGTGGATTTGGTCCGCTTTTGTGTAAAAAATCGACTCACGTGATTACCCTTTTATTTATAACAACTTAAGATTAAAAGTATATTTCTATATTAAGAAAGAAGTTTCTTATAAACTTGGTTACCTTGCATCTTCATAATTGTGGCTACCAAAACTTTGCATCTTCATACAATCTTAAGCCACATTAGTTATTAGTACCAGTTGTTTCTGGTTGTAAGGTTTTTCCGGGAACCACAACCGCCACGGGGTTATCATCTTCGGATTTATAAGAAGGAAAAGCTTATATTGATCCCCAAACGTCTCCTTCACAAAGAAAAGAAATTACCAAATTAACCTTTTCCATGGTAAAAAGATGGATGATTTTGTGCGTAAAGTTAAACTAACATGCAATCTTTTGTCTATCTTTTCATAACTCACAGCAGCCGATCCACGCAGGTTTCCTTTGAATAGTACTCCACCCTGTATCATTAAGACCTTATAAATAATTTTTTTTTTATGACATATAAACCTGCTGTAAAAATAGCCGTGTAATCAATCACCTCATTTGGTTCCTGGCTAATACTCAATAGTATAAGAAATATACCGTTGTGACTTCTGCTTTAGCTTCCACAACATTATTATTTAGTAGCTTGTTAAGCGTATCCAATCGACTAACTTTGCCTTTATCCTAACATGACCATAATTTATTATCGATGTAAGAAATAATCACAATATTCAAAAGCATAGTAGATTGGTAGACACCTCATCGGTACTTGAGCCTTGGTGCTATCCAGAATTTGTTGAGTGATTCCAACCGACTAAGTTGGCTCTTTTCCTAAAAAAAACCCTTTAGTTACATCTAAAATCAATAATCTAGTTACATAAAGATGAGTATATGAATCAAAGTGGTTACGTTTTCTTTATTATCATCCTCAATAACTGAACCACTTGAATTTGTTGATTATGCAGCTTCTACTGTCTCGTGCACCTCTTTTTCCTAAAGAGCATGTTAGAAAATCATGTCATTTTGTTGCTCAGCCAAGCGCGTTTCAATATTATTATCGAAGTTTTAATCTTTAATTGGCCACATTATTAACCAAAAACCTCGTTTTAATAGCCTTATAACCACATTAATAAAGGCAGAAGTTCAGCATATTCAAACACTCAGAAATAAAAAGATCGAAAAAGGCAATAACAGATGCATTACTTTATCATCACTATCGCCGCCTGGTCCAATCTCCGGTCCCCTCACGCTGCATTTCACCACTCGGCTACCACTAACAACTAACCTATACGTAAATCAGCAAATTATACTCCAAAAACAGCAACTCACAAATAATACACTAACACAAACATATAAACGCTGGACCTCAACTCACCTAGGTGGAGTAATCCGTCTGCGACCATGATTAATATACGACAAGATGGAGCTATGAGACCGAGGCTGGAACATGAACTACAGTGATAATGGAAGGAAACGGTGCGAAAAGACGCCTGTGGTCATAGTTGACGTGATACTCATTTGAAAGCATTCGACATAGAAATAATTAAAGTTTAGGGGGACCGAAATGAGAAGTAGAGGTTTTGGGTGTAGAGAATTGTTAAAGGTGGAGAGGAAAGGAAATCCTAAGATATTTCAAAATCTTATCCTAAAAAATGGATTATGTTTCTTGTGTCTCAAAGTCTAATATAGATAAATTATGTCGCTCCCCTCATCAAGGCTTAGTTGTTCCGGGTTGAGTACACCCTCCAGTGAAGACAACCTTTGAAATAATAAAGCAAATAACATTGAAAATTAGAAACAAAAACCTCAACAACGACAAACTTCTCAAATGATTGATGAAAGACTACATAATGATCAACTCCATTACTACCTCAAAAAGGAATCACCATATATGCTCAAGTTAGAATCTGCGATTCAACGAACTTAGCAATCAATTCTTGCAGTTGGACAAAGGTTTTATTAAGCGAACGTTGGAATGGTATATAAATGACAACTACAAAAGAGGTTGTCGAGATAAAATGAAGAATATATAATTATGTTCATTAAGTTGAATTAGTACCGATCACCAAGATTATCCAAGTAAACCTAGACCACTCGCATCCGCATATGTTGCGGGGTCGAGAGGGCTGCAATATTCCATTTGCGGATCTTGATCCACGACCAATGTAAGTTCGGATAAATATATGGTCAAATACAACCTACCACGAATAGAAATATAAAGCTAATGTGTTCGCATCATTATGGACAAGGAACACTCAAACACCAAACATGGAAAGCATGATTTAATAGCCATTGGATGCTATAAAACTATAAGGAAAATGGCATCATTTTGTGCTTGGGTGGTTGCGAAGTAAGTGAGTTGCTCTAATTTTATAATCTTAGAACTAAAAATATATCAAAGAGGATGAAAAACACACTTTGTTATTATTTTGCTTGTTTTCCTATAACCGCATAACCTGTTAGAGTTCTAGCATAATCCAAGTTATTCGTATGTAAATGGGTCAAATGGCATCTCTAGTTATAAATGTTGTAGATCATCTTCTTGCGACTTGCCTATTACTTAAATAGTTCCTTTTTCCAATTAATGATTATAGCTACTTCGTTGGAACCGCAATGTTAGGTCATATAAAATTTACGTTTATGAACTTTTGTGTGCGCTTGAGAAGACTATGGTCCAAGGACAACATATTCCTGGCATCCCCGCCGATAAAGTTCCAGATTTAAATTGTTGTCTCATCAGTATCATTTCAAGTACATTGTAGTTTGTTACGCACCTTAAGTTCCTTCTCGAATCGCTTGCAAAGAGGATCTGTAATAACTTTGTCCCCGCCACATAGATCTGCATAACAACATTCAAATATTGGACTAATAGAAGCACTTTAAAGATACATGGTTCTAAAATATATCGGGCTTACTATGTTCTTAGAAATATAAGGATTTTTCGTTTGACGACAAGGCAATAACAATGGATCTACTTCGATTGGTGGTTTGAAATGAAAATCACAATTTCACCGATGGTTCAATTTTAAAAGTAAACATTAGGCTCTTAAGAAAGCAAGATCTCGTACAAAGAGTTGCAAAAGGAAAATAGGTGCAATGCCAACAATAGTTGAGCAATAAAGAAATAACCACAAGTTAAATGACATGTAGTATCCTTGACTGATAAAGATAAAATAAATAAATAAATAAATAAATAAAAAATAAAAATAAAAAACCGATTTTAAAGAGTCCCGAATCATAGGTCAGCTTTCTTCCAAAACTTAATTCACAAATTCTTAGAGACACACTGGAAACCATGTCTAGGTGGGTGAAGTTTTCACTTCATTAAATTTATCGTACCACAAACATATTTACATGGTGCAAAACAATATATGCCTAAATGGACTTCCTAATAAAAGCCAAAAAAAAGTCCTAATAGAACATTTTTAAACATTAGAAAACAAAAAGACATTAAGCTAAAGAGGAAGAAGCTACTGTAAACATATAAAAAGGACAAGGACGGTAACTTGGATTAAGACATCATATAATGTGGAATAGTTGTAACAACCGGTACCGCTTGAGTTGTTCTTCCATTGCACCGAAAATGGATACATTGCCAACATATGATTCCCCGAAAATAAACAATACTTGATTAAGGAGGACAATCATACTTACATTTATCATCTCTATCTCTATCTCTACATTATTGATAATGGCGCAAATATTAATAGGCGAAGTGCATTCTTTAGCAAAAGTTTGAACGTAAAAACTTGAAGCTGGTTAGAAGTAATTTTGTAAAGGAATTTTGACCATGGTTTGTATCCGGTATGAGCACATCAAATAGTGGTGCAAAGAGTTCGGGTTTAGTGTCACAAATGGTGCCGGTCGTGTATCTTGAGTGTTCGTTTTTCACTATTTAGAATTCTACATCTAGTATAGCTTACTTATATCAATAACAATGATAATAACTACGGTGATGGTCTACTCTAACCTTGCCAATGGTTACTTTTCCGTCACCGACTACCTTAAACAAGAAGGTCCTCTTGCAAGTTTTTCACCGAACCTTGTAGTGGTGACCTACTTCCTGTGAAAACCCGCATAAGGGCATAGTTTTAACAACACACTTAATTCGAACTCGAATTTTGAAAACAAGAATCTTTATAACAGCAAGTATGAAGACAAAACAGTTAAAGTTTAAGGAATCGTACCATCTGCTTCAAGGTCACTTATCTAAGAGTTGAGTTCGATTGTCTCACAGCACTAATACTTATCGCTTTCCGTTAGCATTGCCCGTGAAACCACGCATAAGAGCATGATTTTAACAATATACTTAATTCGAAACAAAAATATAAGAGTGAATAGAATGCGATAGTTTGGTCAAACCATGTTTCAAGTATCCGATAACGCATACGTAACAGTCTAAAATGCACATATATAAAGTGTTAACTAAAATCTAAGCCAAACATTTAACCAAAGTATTAACAAATTGAAGAGCACGGATACGACATTACCTTAACTTTCTCAAAAATGTCTCTAAAGCCGACTTCTTTGAAGCTTTGTTGCCTATAAAACATGATAACATCAAAATTAACATACTTTCAGATCAAACATGTTTTAAAAAAGTACATCGACTACGATTTGAGACTTTGACGCCAACATTATTCCATTTGCAGTACTTGTTCATAATTTATTCTTATCACTTCAATTTCTTTGAAAAACTACCTGATTCATATTGCTAATAATTAGTTTAAAATTCTAAGTCTGACCTCCAAAAGTTCAAAGCTTGGCTAATAAAATAATCAAAATCGCAATTGTTACTTCTACCTACGTATATCATCTGACTAATCTCGCTTATTTTCAAACAATTATCACACGACCAATATTATATATGTTCTATGAGCTTTTGTAGTCTGCTAGTGCCAACATTACATTTACGGCATCCCATAATTATATAGGTCGACTGCTATTAGTTTAACAATTGAGTTTAAGTCGTAACTTGTAGCTAAAGTGACTTATTAACTGCATTTAGGAAATTCCTCGAACACTTGATAGGTTTTTATGAATAGCTCAAACACTTGATATGTAATTTCTTCACGTAAAAAGATATATACCAATACAACAGATTTTCAAAAAAAAAGTTATTCAGGACTTTCATCAAACACTTGGTATGCAAATTCATCAACCACTTTATAGTCTTCCTTTTGAAAGCCTTCTATCCAAAACCTGAAACTATACTAACAAATCCAATCCCTAATTCGTCATACAAAACTAACTGGCTAACCTAATTCGATTTAATCGGAACAAAAACTAAAAATAAAAAATTACCTTAGAAGAATGACATGAATTTAAAGTTGATTATACCGTGATAAATCATTCTCGATAATTTTGTGCGTTCGATTCAGATTCTCTATGGTGATTTTCAACGAATGAATCGAGACTTGTTTTAGGATTAAGATTGATTTCTTGTTGAAACGTATGTGTAGGTTAATTTTGGGCAATACAAATTGAATTGATTGTGTTGCAGAAGATTAGGATTGGGAGTTTCGTTTGTGAATGGCGTGTGTTCTTGGTTGTGTTTCTGTGTGAAGCGTGTGTAAAAAAATAGGTGGCATTGCCACGTAATTAATTCTTGCCAGCATGGCATTTATGCTTGCCAAGTGGCATATGTGACTCAGCATGTTCCTCTATTATATATGTGGGGAGATTTGGGAATATTCCATAATTAGCAAGGCTTAAAAATTTAGACTCCTAAACTTGCTTGTTATGGAAGGATTTCAAAACTGATCAATACTTGTAACCTCAAAACTTGTAACCGTCATATTAATGATCAAATAAGTGATTTAATGGGAAAAATGTGTAACCACCATATCAATACTTTTAACATATAAAGCGGAAAAGTAATTGATATACATTAAAATGTCGATTATGAAATCTTAATATAAAAAGAACTCATGGTTTATGAAAAATCAAAAAGCTACAACACAAACTAATCATACTTTACACACAATAGATTCAACCATCTAAGGTTCTTTTGGCCCTTAAACCTCGCCCAACCCTCTTCCTATTAGAAAACGTAACCTAATAACATTTGCTCGCCGCAAAATATAGGCGTGGTACCCGCCTATATTAGCGCTGTACCTGCTATTTAATATAATTACCGTGAATTGATTGTATAGCGATTCGTCATAGCATGGTAACCTATAAATCGACCGCAACTAATGTCCACATTCCTCATTGTTCGGCCGTTGGAGTTCTTGAAAATTAGTTCCAAAGCATAATGTGAAACTTTATACCACAATTCTTGAAATAGTGATATATTAAATTTATATTTTTCGCATTTTTGCTTCTTTTAAAGTTTCTATTATGGCGGTTTCATGCGCAATGATAATCTTATCGATCGAAGTCAACAACGTGTCTAAGTTGGACTGTGTGTCCCCATAATTATTTCAACAACGCGTATTGACTCTCAACTCTACACATAGTTGGTTCGACCGTAGGCTGCGATATTGATCGAGAATAAACGCGAGAAACATGTCTTGATATCCTTGCGACCAGTTATTCAAATACTAAGAAATATCTAAAAAATTGAATTAATAAAGTAGATAATTAATAAAAAAGTCATTCCGGTACTTATTTCTTAAATAATAATAAAAATAAATTAATAAATAAGTACCTGAATGTGGGACCAATAACTGTTGTAGGTGTTCATGATAGTGCAAGAGTATTTCGCGTGTCGGAGCTTTAACCATACAATCCCATGTTCCTTTAATGGAATCATACTCTCTTATCGTTACGATTCTTGGTCTACAATATTGAAGCACATTTTGTGAAATATGCCATCGACAAAGTAATTTGTTAGCGTTAAATTCTTCTCTCGCATGCCCCAATCAACGCTAAATCTCTATCGATGACGATAACACACGGGTAATATTCTTCGTCTATCACCTCCTTCACATTGCAATACCCAACGAAATTTAGGTCCTTTTTCTTTGTCTAAAAGCAAAAAGCCATTGAAAATGTTTTGTTTGTCAAGTAACTCGACAATTTCAAAAAACAATTTAAACAACGTGGTGTTGTATGGAGTCCATGATCATGATTTATGGGAATGTACACCATACCGCATATGACGTGGGGTGAACAAAAATAGTTCCTCAAGCTCATTATTGACCTCATTTACCCTCCTCGTAATATGTATAACCCGAACGCATCAAATGTGACAAAAGAACTTGGATTGGAGTTCTATCACCTATTATGGCTCCACGGATCTTATTTTGTGCATTATATATAGTTCTAACGCTAGACACATTATTCGGATTACGCTCCTTTATTGACGAAAGTATATGATGTGGTGCTACGTTAAACTCTGACAATTGTTGCATCAAATTGAACTCATCGTTTTTTAATCGCAGAGCATATGGGAAACCATGCAACGTCTCAGCAAATTCATGATTATGCTCATCACGCTTCACTGTCAACATCCAAATACCTTTTTTCTTATAATATTTTGCCACTAATTTGAATGGACATTTGGTTTTAACGGTACTAGTTTGCCGTTGAATTTCATCTTCTAAACCTTCACGTTTATACTCCCCACTTTTCGAACACAAAAACGATTTTGTACATATACCCATTCTTGGTTTTGCTTCTTCTTTTAACAATAACAAAACTGATCTCTCGAGCTATATTTTGTACCCAAGCAGTTAGTTCCTCGTGAGAACTAAACTCCTAAAATATGCAAAATAAAGTAACATGACAATTATATCTTAAACAAAAATCATAATAAGTAAATAATATACCAAACCAAACCGTGACCACCGTACTAAATATAACTAATAACGACTATTTTTTACAAAAATTACAACTTTTTTTTTCTTGCAAAAAATTACAACTTTTATTTTTAAACAAATAATAACAACTATTATTTTCATTTGTAAAAAATAAAAAATAAACAAAAATAAAGAAAACTCTTTTTTAACCGGTTATGTAAAACCACTACCTCCCTTGTTTTTGTGTTATAACCCCCCCACCCACTCGATAACCCCTTTGCATACCGCTGTTTTTTGTCTCACACTTACACCACTAGTTTTCTATCTCGCTCTCACAAAAGTGACAGTCTCTCTCTCTCTCTCTCTCTCTTCAAACGGATCTAATGATCCGTTTAGAAATGATTGTTATTTGCAAACGCAGTGGTGTGAGTAAGTGATTGGATCTTTTACGATGATTGTTATCGTTTTAGAGTGAGTGGACTCTTTTGTATCTTGGCGGATTCCTTTACAAAGATCCTAGTAGGTTTTACGTCAATGAACATTTCGAGTGTTTATGTGTGCATCATTCGGAGGCTAGGCTTGAGCCGCATGATGGGGTACACCGTACACGTACACCATGAGGTATCAAAATACAAATTTGGTTTGGCTATGTATATGTGTACACGTACACCATGAGGTATCAAAATACAAATTTGGTTTGGCTATGTATATGTGTCATGAAAATTAGTCGACTGCATGATACACTCCAACAAAGCAAAAAAAAAAAAAGTATTCGCTCATGGCTAGAAGAATCAGCAAGTTTTATGCCGTATGTAGAATATAGCCACTTTTGCGCATAAAAACAGAGATTGTGGTCACCACATCAAATGATTCTTGCAACAATTCAACACTTCTTAAATTGAATTGACATTTACCAAACAATTGAGATGGTTTCCATGGTTGAAACTCAATCTTTATCCGATCCTTTCCGACGGTCGGCTACGGTCGGCCGTCGGGACCGTTTCTTTTTCTTTTCTCTTTCTTTAATAAAGGGTTTCTTTCTGGATCCGTCATCTCCTCCGATGCCGTTGTTGACGTTCTTTGCCACCGCCGCTTCGCTCGATCCGGCGGCATCCGGCTTCTTCTCTCCGATCCGCTGGTCAGTCTCGCTTAGGCTTTCTGCTAGCTGCGTGGGGTTTGATTTTTTGATCTGTTAGGCTTTTGTTCGGCTCCTTTTTGGATGCCCGTATTTTATCTTAGTGTCTTTTTGTCAGCTCGCGCTTTATATGGTTGTATCGATCACCAAATTCACTGGGTGATTCCCACCTTTGAATGGTGTTCTCAGAAATGTCATAACTATTATGGTGTTGTCTTGTTTGGTATGAACTCGTTTGGTTCCGTTGTAACTTGTTATGTTGATCTTCCTCCATTCATGAGGTTTGTATCTTCCTCCATTTGTGAGGTTTGAAATGGAATGATTCCTGTTAAAAAAAAAAAAAAAAAAAAAAACGGTAGTTTGTCTCATACTCTCATCATACTATTCGTAGTTTGTCTCTTCATACTATTTCTGCAACTTTGAGCCCATTTCTCGGCCTGTAAGATAGGCAGGTTTTGACTTTTGAGCAAGCTATTTTAATTTAATCTAATTGCAATGCCTTACAGTATTTAAAAAAAGGCTATTTTGGTTAGAACAAGAAAGCTCAATTTCAAAATAGAGTTTTTGGAGTTGCCAATCAAAATCAAAATAGAAGGTGGTTTGGTCAATTTTACAGTAACTTTGCTTTTCTATTTTTGTGTTGGGAAAGGTCATGATGAGTGTATCGATACATTTAAGAATACTCGCGAGGTAACCTAAGGAAAAAACCTCATTTGTTTACATGTATAAAAGAGTAAGAAAAAAGCAATAAAAATAAGTGTCTAAATTGGAGAAAAAAAAATATAGAGTAAAATATTCCATTCGTCCTTGTGGTATACGTTGACCGTCAAGGATCGTCATTTGACAAAAAAACAATGCACTAGTAATCCTGTCACAAACGTTACTCGGCCGGCTCTCACCCTAACATGGCGTCAGAATCTGGCGTTAAATCAATCCGCGTGAGGATATTTTACTTTTTCCTTTGATTTTTAACTTCATCTTCTTCCTTTACCTATCTTCTTCTCCAACTATCACCACCCACCACTATCTCTCCTAATTCATTTTTATCACCACCTACCATCATCATCTTATTTCTAAAAGCACCATACAATCCAATTAAATCAAAATAATAATTCAATTCCATAACCAATAATCATTCACCATCACATACATAATCATCTTGATCAAATTCATAAACAAAATCAATTCCAATAACAAATAAATCAAAACTAACAAAAGATCTATAAAAAATGCCAGCGTAACATCCGTAAATTTTTAATGAAAATCCAATCCTCATTTTTCATAAATATCTATACCCCATTTTCATAAAATCAAAACGTCTATACCTCATTTTTTTAATAAAGAGACTGTTTCTAATCCTCTTAAACAATCAGTTTCATATTGGTTGCAACAAAAGTGATAGCCAGATGATAAAATGGTATTTAACTTGGGAGACTTTACTCTATTCTCAGAACACATCTTTTTCACAAGAAAGTCCTTTTGGTCATATATTTACCAACACACAGCCAGCAGTAATTGCCATTGTTACAACTTCAAAAAACAACAACATATCCAAACAATATATCCTAAAGTCCCTTTATTACATCTAATTTTTTATCTAAACAACCCCTAAATCTTGTGGTGCATTGACTGCCAACATTTCATTTGGGGATGAGAATGATGGTTAGTATGATTTTAAAACTTATATGATATTCCACCACCCATCCAACAAGGAAACCGCCACCGTACACATCCACACACCGTCCAACCACCGTCGCTGGTCGTCGTCACCCACCCTTGTCATCGGTCACTACTACCAGGTGTGCTTGAAGACTTGAAGAAAGATAAAGATAATATTTTGTGAAAATAGTAATTTTTTTTTCTGGGGTTGATTTGGAAATAGATTTTTGATTTATGAGAATATAACAAAAGGAGAATTGTGATTAAAGATCTAAACTTTGTGTTTGTGTTTGTAGATGATTTTAAGATCTAGTGAAAAAGTGGGAGAAGAAAGATTTGGGTAAATGTGGGATAAAGGTGAGAGAAAAGCATGAAAAGAATAAATTAAATGGAGAAAATATAAGGGTATATTAGAATGGAGGAGAAAAGACTAAAATACCCCTCATGTTAGTATCTCATGTAGGCATTTAACGAACATTAATAAAGGTACAAGTGAGAGGGACCAACCGAAAGAACGTTTCGCACTTAAAGACTAGGGTGTATTTTTTTTGTTCAGGATGATCCTCGACGGTAAACGATATCACAAGAACGAATGGTGTAGTTTACTCAAAAATATATGTTATAATCCATGTTTTCTAGGGAGGTGGGTCATGACATGATACACTTCTTTTGTGATTTTAAAACTATGAAATTTTATACATAACTGGCTAGTTAATTTACCACATTAATATAAAGTGTACGGTTCACATGAACCTAACGTAAAAAAGAGCAAAAGAATCAAAGGTGAGTGATTGGTGATATATACTTGTTACTTGAAAAGTGGCATGCATCTTTATGATGAACCAACAAAACCTGCGTGTTAACATAAGAGGCGTACGATTTAACATTTAAAGACACAGTCATACCACACAAGCCATTAAAAACGGCCAGGATACGAGACACAAAGTCCCAAAATTTTAACTCTATGTCAGTTTTATTTTTTCAATTATTTGGTATGTGAGTTAAAATTGTTGTTTCACATCATAGTACGTACACAGCATTAACGTTTGCTACAGTGGTATGTAAGCTGCTATGACAAACTTAAGTGCATTCCACCAACCCTAACATAATGGCTTGGAGCCTTGGACTATAATTTGACCATTGTCAAATTGTTACAAGTAAACAAAATCATAATCTCAATCTTAAACTCCCAAAACTTCTCATAACCCATGTTAACATGGTACGGTATAGAACATCATATCATAATAGTTTTCTAAATACTACGAAATTTCATTACAAACAAAAAGAAATTAACTTAGATAAATAAACATGGATCGGTACGATGAAGTGTGTTAAAATCTTGGCTTGAGCCGACCCTCATTGGCTAGCTTGAAAACCTCGGCTTGCGCTGCGGCTGCGTTGTTTGAGGAGAGTGCAGCCACAAAACTGTCTCGAACATGGCTCGTTGTAAAGGGGAAGTTCTTGTTGACCATGGAGTTTAGCAAAGAAGCGGTTCCTTCACGGTAAAGTGCACCAATACCATCGTTTCTAGTGTTTGAAAGTGCTTCTTGCAAGCTCATGGTTGAGTGAAATCCAGGAATGTTCCCTAAGCCCATGGACCGACCGATTGTGTTACGCCACCATCCGAATAAATCAGAAAGCAAATGTAGGTGATTCCTCCAAAAACTGCATTACATATTTACATATTTGAGTGTGATGAGGCTTTATCAGCTTAAAACGAATTATATACAGTTGAAAGCTTCCAAAATATACACATAATGTACTCCTTTCATCTCAAATTACTTGTCCACCTTTTCTGGGTTGTCCCAAATTAAAATTGATATAGAAGTTTGCTTGATTTTATTCTTACTTGAAATTATTATTACAAGTTTTAAAAAAGAATAACCACTTAATTGATGTTAAAACTGTCATTTAAAAAGTAAGAAACAAAAACACAAATTGTTATAATTTTTGAAACTGTGTATTTTATTGTGAACAATTATTTTGAGACATAGTAAAAATAAAATAAATATTAACATTTTTACAATTCTAGCAACATCATTTTATAAAGTTATACACAAGTGTTATAAACATTGACTCATTTATAAAGACTTACGTGCATGTGCCCCCTATGATATCAGGGAAAGTTGGAGGTGATGGGAATGTGTTCCCGGCCTCGGGCGGTGTAATAGACGGAGTTCTTGACCGTGGGGCAGAGGGTGTGCGCGATCGTGGTGTCGTGGAAGGTGGGTCGATGTAAGGAGAAGTGGATGGTGGAGTAGTTGAGGGGTGGTGGATGGTGGGGTGGAGGAGGTGGGGTGATGGAGGGGTGGAGGAGGGTGGCGTGGTGGAGGAGTGGTGGATGGTGGGTTAGTGTAAGGAGTTCTTGGTGGTGGGTTAGTGGATGGGGTGGCGGAGGGTGGGGTGGTGGAGGGAGTGGTGGATGGTGGATTAGTGTAAGGAGTTCTTGGTGGTGGGTTAGTGGATGGGGTGGCGGAGGGTGGGGTGATAGAAGGGGTGGTTGAGGGTGGGGTGGTGGAGGGAGTGGTGGACGGTGGGTTAGTGTATGGAGTTCTTGGTGGTGGGTTAGTGGATGGGGTGGCGGAGGGTGGGGTGATAGAGGGGGTGGTGGAGGGTGGGGTGGTGGATGGTGGATTAGTATACGGAGTTCTCGGCGGTGGGTTTGTGGAAGGGGTGGCGGATGGTGGGGTGATCGAGGGAGTGGTGGAGGGAGTGGTGGATGGTGGGTTAGTATATGGAGTTCTTGGCGGTGGGTTTGTGGAAGGGGTGGCGGATGGTGGGATGATCGAGGAGTGGTGGAGGGTGGGGTGGTGGAGGGTGGTGGATGGTGGGTTAGTATATGGAGTTCTTGGCGGTGGGTTTGTGGAAGGGGTGGCGGATGGCGGGGTGGTCGAGGGGTGGTTGATGGTGGGGTGATCGAGGGAGTCGCAGAGGGTGGGGTTGTAGAGGGCGGTGGTTGGTGGGGTGATCGAGGGGCACCGGAGGGTGGGCAAGGGTAGTGGATGGTGGGGTGGTGGTAGAAGGCGGGGGATAGTTGTGATATGGTGGTCGTGGTGTTGGGGAAGGATTATGATGTCCAATAGGGGCCGGTGCTACAGCCGGCACAGCGGGAGCTGAGCTTGGGGGATGTCCACAAGAGCAACCACTGCTAGGTGGCGAAGGGTTGTGATGTCCGATGGGGGAGGGAGGATTAACATGAGGTGGACTTGAAGGTGCAACAACAGGTGTGGCACCATGGCTACCACTACCACTACTTCCACCTCCACTTTTCGGAGGATCATTATGATATCCGGCAGGAGGTGGTGGAGTAGGGTTGTGGCCAACAGTTATTGGTGGGCTTCCGCAGTTGGTGGGTGGTCTTTGCCCACGATGGTGGTGATGATTCCCGTGTCCATTAGGAGGTGTGCGCTCAATCGGCATTGGTGTGCCTTGTGATGGTGGATTATTCGCATTAGCCGGAGGTGGATACTGGTAAGAAGCTGCAAACAAAAGGCCGTAAATCAAGTAAGAAAAATGGCAATACTAAAACATTACTAATTTATCACTCTAAAAAATCTTATTTTCACCTCTTGGTGGATCATTTGCGTGAGCCGGTGGTGGACTTGAAGCTACAAATAAACATTACAAACAACTTAAAATTCACAAAATCCTACATCGAATAAATATTTATCACTCAAAACTTTTGAACATTCACCTGAGGGTGGATCATTTGCATGAACGGGTGGTGGGCTCGAAGCTGCAATTAAAAGTTAACGACCATTATAAATCCAAAGATCTATTGAGTTGTTTAAACAAAAAAGTAAGAGTTCGGTAAGTATACATATTCTCAAATCTCAACCATGTCGACACTACAAACTTAACTTTACCAATATTTCAACTTTTAAAAAAATTTAAAATTTCCCCCCAATATATATTTCTTTGTTCTGTTTGCATGTTACATACATCTTTCTTTAAATAAAAAATTCCAAACAATAAATCAACAGTGACAAGTAGTTATTTATATCTCCCTTCATATATGTAGATTAGTAGATATAACAATAATTATTTATATCTCCCTTCATTTCAAAATTAAAAATACAGACAAATCAATATTTCCTTGCATTTAATTACTACTATTTTATTCCATAATTTACATAATACCATTATCATTTAATATTTCCTTTAGTTGTCTTCTTTCCAACTTGAATAGATAAGTTCGAAAATAAAATGTTAACATAACACGCATAATATACCAAAAATATGCAAAAGTTTTGCTACTAATTACTATAAAAGAAGTGTAATATTTACCAATGGGTGGATTATTTGCATGAGTAGGAGGTGGACTATGGTAAGAACCTGCAATCAACGCACCATTCAATCCCAAATCAGTAAAAATGTACATTCAAGTTAACACTCTAATTTCAAACTATTGCTCAAGTTAAAGACCAGAAGCTTTACCAGCAGGTGGAGTATTCGCATGAACGGGTGGCGGATTATAATATGAAACTACAAACAAAAAGCGAAACCAACAAGGGCATATCAAATTATGTAAAAAAGAAGTTAATCACACAAACTCTACATATACATAATTTAGAGATTAAGGAACATTTACCAGCCGGTGGATCATTTCCGTGAACAGGCGGTGGACTCTGATGAGAAACTAAACAAGAAAAATCATGTATTATGAATATGCTAGTCGATGAAATCTATAAGTGAATATTCGAAATTTATCACTTAAAAGCTTTGTACTCTTACCAGCAGGTGGATTGTTTCCACGAACAGGCGGCGGATTTGGATTAGAAACTAAAAAGAAAAACCGTAAAAAGGTTACATTACATCAACAAATGAACACAAAATTTCATGGGAGGTGATTTATGTTAAACCATATTATTTTGCCACATGCCATTAAAGTTGTTGTAAAACTATTTTACCCGATATAATTGTGCACAACCTTAACTTTAGTTATAATGACATTATGGTATAAAAAATAAAAAAATTAATGTGGTATTTATCACCTCCTTTTTTAAGTATTATCACTCAAAAACTCGAAACTTTTACCACTAGGGGAGAACTTCCTTGAACAGGCGGCGGATTTTGGCGAGAACCTCAGACAACAACCATTAATTAAGATTCAGGAACATAAAACAAGTTTTATAAGGATATCGTCACTAAAAAGCTCGAAAATTTTACCACTAGGGGAGAACTTCCTTGAACAGTGGCGGATTTTGACGAGAACCTACAGACAACAACCTTTAATTAAGATTTAGGAACATAAAACAAGTTTTATAAGGATATCGTCACTAAAAAGCTCGAAACTTTTACCACTAGGGGAGAACTTCCTTGAACAGGTGGCGGATTTTGGCGAGAACCTACAGACAACAACCATTAATTAAGATTCGGGAACATAAAACAAGTTTTATAAGGATATCGTCACTAAAAAGCTCGAAAATTTTACCACTAGGGGAGAACTTCCTTGAACAGGCGGCGGATTTTGACGAGAACCTCAGACAACAACCATTAATTAAGATTCAGGAACATAAAACAAGTTTTATAAGGATATCGTCACTAAAAAGCTCGAAAATTTTACCACTAGGGGAGAACTTCCTTGAACAGGCGGCGGATTTTGGCGAGAACCTACAGACAACAACCATTAATTAAGATTCAGGAACATAAAACAAGTTTTATAAGGATATCGTCACTAAAAGCTCGAAAATTTTACCACTAGGGAGAACTTCCTTGAACAGGCGGCGGATTTTGACGAGAACCTACAGACAACAACCATTAATTAAGATTCAGGAACATAAAACAAGTTTTATAAGGATATCGTCACTAAAAAGCTCGAAAATTTTACCACTAGGGGAGAACTTCCTTGAACAGTGCGGATTTTGACGAGAACCTACAGACAACAACCATTAATTAAGATTTAGGAACATAAAACAAGTTTTATAAGGATATCGTCACTAAAAGCTCGAAACTTTTACCACTAGGGGAGAACTTCCTTGAACAGGTGGCGGATTTTGACGAGAACCTCAGACAACAACCATTAATTAAGATTCAGAACATAAAACAAGTTTTATAAGGATATCGTCACTAAAAAGCTCGAAACTTTTACCACTAGGGGAGAACTTCCTTGAACAGGTGGCGGATTTTGATGAGAACCTACAGACAACAACCATTAATTAAGATTCAGGAACATAAAACAAGTTTTATAAGGATATCGTCACTAAAAAGCTCGAAACTTTTACCACTAGGGGGAGAACTTCCTTGAACAGGCGGCGGATTTTGATCAGAACCTACATAATATACCAAAATATATCAAGAATCAACAACATTGGCAAATAAAAATTTTGAAAAAAAAAGTCAATTTTTTTATAGGAATATGTCACTCATGAGCTTAAAGTTTTTACCAACGGGTGGAGCACTAGCACGAACTGGAGGTGGAGTTTGATACGAAACTACACAAACAAACAACCATAAATCAAAAATCAACAAAGGGCACAAACAATTTTTATAGGTAACACCGTCACTCAAAAGCTCGAAAAGCGTTTACCACGGGTGGAGAACTTGCATCAGCAGGCGGTGGACTTTGATAAGAAACTACAGAAAACCACGAAAAGTATATCAATTTTCATATAAAATATAGTCGAAATACAGATAAAGTTTGTTAAAACCCATCACTCAAAAGCTTTAAACTTTTTTACCAAAGGGTGGATCATTTGCTTGAATAGGCAAATTAGAATAAAATAAAATAAAAAAGGGGATATGTCACTTATGAGCTCGAAGTTTTTACCAACGGGTGGAGCACTAGCACGAACTGGAGGTGGAGTTTGATACGAAACTACACAAACAAACGACCATTGATCCAAAATTAACAAAACGGCACAACAAAATTTTATTAGTAACACAGTGGCTCAAAAGCTCGAAAAGTGTTTACCACCAGGTGGAGCATTTGCATCAGCAGGAGGTGGACTTTGATAAGAAACTACAGAAAACCACAAAAAGTATATCAGCTTTCATATAAAAAATAGTTGAATTACAGATTAATTTTGTTAAAAAACATTACTCAAAAGCTTTAAATTTTTTTACCAAAGGGTGGATCATTTTCTTGAATAGGCAAATTAAAATTTTGAAATTAAAAAAAAAAAAAAGACACTCAAAATTTTTTTGTAGGATTATGTCACTTATGATCAGCTCGAAGCTTTTACCAACGGGTGGAGCACTGGCACGAACTGGAGGTGGAGTCTGATACGAAACTACACAAACAAACAACCATAAATCAAAAATCAACAAAATGGCACAACAAATTTTTATAAGTAACACATTTTTGTATAAACATCGTCACTCAAAAGCTCGAAAAGTGTTTACCACCGGGTGGAGAACTTGCATAAACAGGTGGTGGAGTTTGGTATGAAACTACAAAATGACCACCATACATGTATCAAAAATCAACATATTAAAGGGTACATTAAGTTCTATAAAGAACACAAAATCAGTTTAATAATAAAACAGTTAAAAAGCTAGAATAGTTTACCAACAGGTGGAGCATTTGCATCAACAGGCGGTGGAGTTTGATAAGAAACTACATAAAACCACAAAAGTACATCAATTTTCATGTAAAAATTACAGATAAATTTTATAGAACGTTATCACTCAAAAGCTGTTTCTTACCAAAGGGTGGATTATTTGCATCAACAGGCGGTGGAGTCTGATAAGAAACTACATAAAACCACAAAAGTGCATAAGTTTTCATATAAAATTACAGAAAAATTTATAAAACGTTATCACTCAAAAGCTGTAAACTTTTTACCGAAGGGTGGATCATTTGCTTGAAAAGGCGGTGGATTGCCATAAGAAACTACCAAAAAATCACAATGCATCAAGAATCAACAAAAGTCTATACATAAAGTCCAGTAAGGGAAAAAAAAATCTAAAAGTTGTAAATTTTACCAATGGGAGGAAAGCCTGCACCAGGGAATGGAGTATAGTAAAAGTAAAAGTTTTTTTCATCTTGAAATCTTGAAGAAGCAGTAGTCAAACCAAGAGCAAATGCCCATAATAAAAGCAGACATGAAATTAGGGTTTTGGTTTTTGTCACCATTTTTGTTTGTGCAGCTTTGAAGAGATGGTGTAGTGGTTTATATAGACAAAAAGAGAGATAGAGGGATGGGTACTATAGTAAATTAAAGCAAAGAGTACTGAAGTATGTGGTTGGTTGATTTCTTTATGTATGCATTTAAGATGCCATTGATTGCTTACTCCCTGGTTCTTTAAACATGTTTAACCACTGGTTTTGGTCTTGTCTCAACAATTCATATGTATTTGTGTATGTATACTTGTGTTTATGTATAAGTATATTATATATATACATGTGTTTATACTTTATATAGTTATGATGTATTGTGTGTATATGTTCATGTGAGTATGCATGCATGAATTAATATTTGAATGTATGCGTGTGTGTATATATCTGTATAAGCACCTATTTATGTACGTGTGACATGTTTAGTTTATTTTTTTTCTTTTTTCTTATTCTATTATTAGGTATATTTGATTTATAATGTAATTGTGTTGATGTTAGAATAAATGTGCATTAATATCATAATATTAGTATTTCCAACAATGCTGATTTTTGCATTAAGTTTTTGACAACTTTAGAGTATTGTATATGATATGAAATTAATTAATAATACTATGTTACAGTGTACAAAATAATGAAAAAAAGGGTATCAATCCAGCTTTTTGAGTAATTCAGAAAATATGGCATCACAATTCATGTCAAGTTTATTACTAGTTTACTACTTTACTATAAAAGTCAAACTATATATTTGTACATTAGTATAGAGTTATGAACTTATGATACAAAAAGGAAATGAATGCTTTTAAAGCCTACTGAACAAATTTCATAGTATGACATAAGGCTTCTTTTTTTCACAACCTCTCATTTTTTTAACCTTATAAACCATTAAAAACATAAATAAAACAGTAAATATAATGATTTTACTTAGATTATATTTTCATTTGACGTACGGTTAATAGATTAGGCGAGGCATGCAGTATAACTTTCACAATACTAATACAAATATGTAAAAAAAAAAAAAAAAAAAAAAAACCGATTGGGTGTTACACAAAACAGTAAATTTCAATTATGCAAAACTAGAACGGGTAAATAATGATATGAACATTAACTTTGAGTAGTTTCAAAATTTAATGTAAAATTGTTATCATTGTCCTTTTGTCACCAAGTACCATTTCTTATTTTGTTCATAAATATCATGGATGATTATGTTGGCATTAAAATCGTAAAATTAATCACGATTGTCTTCACAATCAGGACGGAACCGGGGTGGGTCTCGGGTCCCCGGACACCCATGAAATTACAACAGAGTAGTGTTAATTTTGTACAAACCCTCGATTTTTCAGAATGCACTGATCCCAAAAATTATGTTCCACATTTTGTATAATTTTTCAGAATGCACTGATCCCAAAAAATTATGTTCGCATTTTGTATAATTTTTAAATAAACCACAATGGCAAATGTGTCTGCCCGGCCCCTGCTCACAATATACAGAATTTACTTTAAATCTTACGACAGATCGATATGGTATACAGGGGCCAAAGTGAGCAAATTGACTTAGCTAGTACTCCTTTATTTAGCTTGTTTCATAATGGTACATGCTAAAATTCATCAAGTGATTTTAAATTGTTATATTTGATTAATGGTTTTGTTAACAAGTGCCCATTGGTCACATATTAACGTGTTAATAAATGGACTGTTTTGGTTTATTTAAGTAAAAATTATGTTCGAATATAGTAATTTATCAGTTTAATTAATATGTATTAAATGCATTTCTTTTGTTAAATAAAAAAGTTTATGTTTATTAATTACACGCTAACTTTATACCCCGTGAGCAATTCTGTGAGCAATTATTAGCAAAACCCTTATTTAAATGTTAGTTGGATATTTGACTTTCCAAAATTTCTTTTAATTTATTTAATTAATTGTCAACTTTGACTTTTTAAATATAGAAACAAATTTATCATAAGAAATAATTGTGTTTATTCAACACTTGTTAATACATGTCTAAAAAACTCTTAATCAACACCCCCAAAGTTTTAACACATACTAAGAGAAAAGTTCATATGTTTTCTTTTATTTTGGTGCTTATTGAAGGACAAATCCCCACCACCCATTTAGTTTGATCAAATGATGAGGAATAAACCTAAAATTTAATATGCTTAACCTACATCCTATAACTATATACAGCCTTCTTTTCTTTTTTTTTCATTTTCTTTATTTTTTTTCATGAGCTTACTCTCATCTCGATCATTCCGCCTGCTCAACTGCTCTCATATTCCCTCCATCTTCTCATCTCTCATCTTCACACAATCACCACGTCACAATCATCCATATCATTCGATCTTTACCTCGTCACAATCATCGATGAATCGGTAATGTCTTCTTTTATTCAAATATGTTGGTGATCGTTAGTTTCGATTACTTTGATATCTTTATTTGTTAATTTGGTACAAGCTCGAGTAGAAAGCTTTTTATACATGGATCACACCAAGTGTTTGATGAAATGTGTGAGTGAAAATTTTGACAATCTTGTTATCTCGTCTTGTAATTTTGCTTATTAATTAAGTTTATTCGTTAAATTTTTGTTTTTAACTGCATTGGAATGATGTTTTTATGTTTGATTGATGTTTTGAATATGCTTTGTATCATATGTGTAGTATCACTAGTAATATTTGAAGTTGATGATATTATAATTTTGTTGTTTTATGTGCTTTTTGTTGTTGATAATTGTGTGATAAGTTGTTAATTATAGTGTAATATTGCTTATTATTTAAGTTGTTAGCTTACTGACCATCAATTCAATATAAAGCCAAGTATTGTTATAACGTAGGAGACAACGAATCGCGCCTTGTACTGTGATGAGCTACGACTCGATACTTAGGGATCCAACACATCCAACTTATTAGTTAAGCTTTATTATATGACATGTCTAATATCACATGTGATATTGTTTAATATCACTTGTGATATTGTCCAATATCATTGTGATATTTCATAAACATGGTTAATGTCTAATATCACTTATAATATCTTAGAAACAAACAAGTAAGTGTGAGCATCTGGTCTAACCCGACCGAACCGAGTATACCCGAACTAAAACCGAAACCGAATGTCGTGAAAGTTAACCAAAACCTAACCAAATTAGACTCGGGTCGATTCGGTTTTCTTTCGCTTTATCGGGTTGGTTTCGGTTTTACATGCCAAAACCGAAATTTCAAAAAAAAGGATGGGAGGTGTTGCTTCACCTTTGGAGGGAAAATGCAAATACAGTACTAACAGTAGCATGTTGTGAGTTATGGAGTCTTTTTGGAGCAAGTTATTATTATTTGGATATATTCTACGCATCACAAAATTTTGGATTATGACGATTAATTTATATATCTTATACCTCTTAATTGTTTTATGGTGGATATTGGATAAGGTCAAGTTAAGAAATTTTATGGTGGAGGAAAAGCTAAAGAGTAATATGGGGTCTTTTTCAACCGAAACTTAAACCGAATGTGATGAAAGTCCGAACCAAACCATGAGTAGTAATATCAGATCTATACCACAAGACCGTGAGTAGTGACCCTGTCAAGTCGAGAAGAAGAAGAATGGAGTCTTTATACCGCATGAGTAATGGTAATGGGATTGGGGTGTTTATACCGCGAGACCGTGTGTGGTGGCCCCTTCAAGCCGAAAAGAACTAATAAACCGAAGACAAAAGACGACATATGTAAGGTAGTGAGTCTTATGGCTAATTATATGTTTTAGTACAAACTACAAAGCATAATTTGTATGAATTTATGTTTTATAATTCATTGATATGTGTAACACCCCAACCTGGCAAGGGTTAAAATGTCACATTATGGTGTCAATCAGAACATACATAAAGGCAAGAGGAAGACTATATAAAATAAAAGATACCAAGTCATGAAAACAAATGACTTCCAAAATACAATCCAACAAAGTCATAATGAAAGAAATCCAAAAGATAATCGAAGAACAATAGTCTTGAAAACATAAGTGTAAAACAATGGGGATAATTATCAATAGTTGGTCTCTAAAAGCTCCTACTCTCACCACTTAATCCCAAAGATCCCGCCTCATAACCTTGCCATAGAGAGAAAAAAATGTGGTTGAGCTTAAAAGCCTAGTGAGCGAGATATAAACCAATAACGGTAGTAAGACAAACGAATAAATGATATGGAAACCAAAGGGCACTGTTGAACAAGATGTTATAAGAAGCAAATTAAATAGGAATATGCGATATAAATAAATGGATACAAAGGTAAATAAATGAAACGAAGTCATCACCACCTGTTGGACCAGAAAATCACAAGTCATGAGAATCAACGAATAAGAAATCAAACGAATAGTAAGGTATCATAGAATCATAAGGAAATGCTCAAAAGCCCAAATATGTCTAAACATGATACATGAATAGACCCAAAACAAATCAACCATGTTAATACAAATGAGCCATAAAACATTTATTTATATTTTACGATCTTCTATTGTTTTGTCGATAACAAACGTAAAATCATTTAACGAAACAAATAAAATACGTAAATGGTTTGAGCCAATAGTTTACTAACACGCTTATACTAAACATATTAAAACCATATCAAAACATGTTTAGTAAATAAGTTATATAAAACCAAAGACATTTTCATATAAACACTAAACAAGTAATATTGTTTACATCTTATAGAAATGCATATGTATAACAAACTAGCGTTTACATAATATGGAAATGTACATATATATACTTTGTATATATTGTAATGGGTAATGTAATAGGTAAAAACCAAAGTCCATGACCCATGATCCATTGACTAGGTACAATGAATGGTGTTGGGTAAAACCCAAAGTCCATAACCCATACCCATGGAGCATGATCCATAACCCATGACCCATTGCATGAAGTCATATTGGGTATTATCCATGATCCATGACCCAAAATCCATGACCAATATCCATAACCCAATGTCTAGATACATTGCATCTTGTTAGGTATCCATAATCCATTACCCATAACCCATGGTTCATAACCCATAACCCATAACCCGATTTGCATCCCGAAATCCGGACTTAAGTGACCAGTAGGATCCTGTTTCACCACCGGATCCTACGGGGAGGTATCCGTGGGAACCGTGGGACAATAGAAAATTTTGTCTATAAATAGTGAGCCATTTCTCTCTTGCTCACCACCACTTTTACACATACTCTCTCTAGTATTGTAACATCTCTAACCTCGATCCAAAGGATCATTCTATGTAGTTTATGTTTGTGTGATTCTATAGGTTCCTCTTAGCGAGATCACCACCTCTTGAAGACGTGCAAGCTCAAGTCATGAGTTGCTAAGCTTCATCATCATCAAGACCACCAAGTTTATCTTGTTGATAGTTCTTTTCTCCTCCATAGAAGTGTTGTGTTGAAGGCATTAGTGAAAGGTGCCGAAGGGTTGTGTCGAAGGCATTAGTGAAAGGTGCCAAGGGTGTACATTCAATATGGTGCATCGATGTACAAGATAGATAGTTTGGGTTAAAGGATATTGATATCCTTATGGAGTTGTAATAAGGAGTGTGTCTCCTTTGGGGTAGTCGTGTAGTGGTGTAGTGTTGGGTAGTAGTTCTTCCTCTGTAATGGAACTTGGTATCTAGTCTTGTACCGGATAAAGTGTAGGCGGCGTTGTGATAGGTGTGGTTCTACCTCGGGAAGAACTCGGTGTCTAGCCTAGTACCGGATAATGAATAGGCGACGTTGTGAAGGCTTCTCCGCCACATTAAGGAGCTTGTGTTGTGTAGTGCTTACTGAACTCTCGGGTGGGTACTCGGGGAGTAGAGTAGGCAAGGAAGGTGTCCTTGTAGCCGAACCACTATAAATACTGTGTCGTGGTTTTGTGTTTCCTTACTCTTTATCTTTTCATTACTTACTTATATGCTTATCTATCATTATCCAACACACATAGCAAATAGATTGACATAAGTCGATCTAAATAGTTTAAAACAAAGTTTTAATCGGTAAAACTATTCAACCCCCCCCCCTTTCTAGTTTTCCACAATTGGTATCAGAGCTTCGTTACCAAGTTTCTTAGAGTATATTGTACTTTAAAAACTTGATATGATCCGTATATGTTTGAAAACTACAAAGAATGAAACTTTCTAAAAACAAATACTATGTTTTAAGAACAATCTTGTTGGATGTTGATTAGTTGACAACATTAATTTTTCTACATCTTATTTTGTCTTACAAAATGCACTAACATTTCTTGTCTTCTTGTTTAGCTAATCTCATAATAAGCAAGCCATCAAGATTCCTTGGTAATAAGATAACCGTTTCAAAAAGGGTGTCTAAACATACTACCAACTAGATCTCAAGAAACCGGTTGTCCATTGATACTTTTTGTCAAAAGAAAGGAGCACTCAAATTGCAATAGAGGTATTATTTTCATAAAACTTATCTCTAAGTAACATTAGCTAAGTATGAGTATGCTTGTATATCACTAAATGGAAACTTATATGTCTATATTTATTTTTCATTTATTTAAATATCCATTATATACTTATGTGATATACGTGGCTTCATTATAAAACCTTTGTATGCGTGTTATCATCCGTCTAAACCTAGGTATATCAATATGTGTTATCTTAACCTAATTCCTAAAAATTAAATCTTTCTAAATACTAATAAAACAAAACACAAATCTTAAAATTCCTCTTCCCCATAAAACCCCTCCGATCGTCCAATATCACCAAAAACCTCATTTTTCAAATCTTCCACTTTCAAAATACCTCACATTCAAACTTCATCTTCTCCTTCATCTCACTTTGAGAAATCAAAACCAAGAAAGATCTCCATCATCATGGTTTACATCGCCCTCGTGCTCATCATTATATCACTCATTGCTCTCGTGTATCCCATGATCAAGTTTTCTCATGGAGACATGTACTTTGTCTTGTTGATCTACATTTGTATCATATATCCGATCCTTTGTATTGCTCTAAGCGTTGAAATAAAATATAACTAATGTTGTAGTTACCTCATTTATTTCTCGCATAATGTGTTCTTGTATTTTATTATTTTATTTTCTTTCTCTCGCACATTTCAATCCTTGACATGTTTTAAAATAATTAATGCACGCTTAAGAACTTACATTGGTTAAAACACATTCCACTTTATATTATAAAAAGTTGCAAAAATCGATTCTACGTCAAAACCATTTTTCAGTCAAACCTGCAGATCCCCGGATCCTCGATTTTTAACTAGCGGATCCCTTTTAAAGGAACCGTGAATCCGTGATCCGTGATGATACTCATGCAACATAAAAACCACTTCATAAAAACTTACCATAAAAGGGAAAACCCTACTAGAATATTAGAAACAAAGTAAGTTAATTGTCATAGTTAATAAAAATAGAATAGTGAATAAAAACATTATAAGATCATATCATTTCAACAATAAGGATTGAACCAAGATGTCACCAATCCAAAACGCTCTCACTCTTGAAGCTTTACTTTGTCCTAACATACTCATGTAAAATATTCGTTCTATGTCTATAGGTTTCATCATGTCTCATGAGTATGACTTGATCATTAACTCACTTATGCACATTCCAAATATATCTCTTGAGCCTAACACACGGGCAATCATGTTTGTGGGTTCAACAATCTCAAACTCGTCACTTTCATGAAGGAGGTATTGTTGACTCACCTCTAATCTTCCAAGAAGGTATCAACACTTCATTCCGCACCATAGGACTAGAAGGTCTTCTTGGAATCAACGAGAAAATTTTTCCACGGTTTGTTTTGGAATTCTTCCGTCAAGTTGAACTCGTTCGTAATGATGATCGTTCTCTCTCGCTATGGTTTTGGATCAAAAACCAAAAGTTTGTTTTAACTCTTGAGCAATTTGCTCACATTCTTCGAATTCCAAATTATAGACAATATGCCTTCACCGAAGATTGGTCACTTGATTCTCTCTTTAACTATCGTGAAGAAAACAATCCATATTGTTCATACATACCCTCTCCTCAAGTGATAACTCAACTTCTATGCACTCGTCAATCCAATTACTCAAATCCAAACATAATTTATACACGTGATCTCCGAGATGAGCTCAAACCTCTCGCAGTCATTCTACGTGAAAATGTTTGGAGTCTTACAGGAAATCGTGAGATACTTCTCGCATGTTGTACTCACTTGATTTATTGTCTCATAACTCAACAACCATACAATCTTGCCTACTTCTTCGCAAGGCGAATTGTAAACCTCCAAGGCAACAAGGACAAACTAATTCCATGTGGGATGTTCCTGACATGCCTTTACCATCATGTCATATACTATCACCCTCAATTTCAAAGCCCTCAATATATACTTGTGAACAAAATGGAACCTTTGAACACATCTCTCATTACTGCATTCTTCATTCCTGAATCATCAACTACTCACAACCCACTCGACGATCCATCAAACAAAAACGCATGAGAAATTTAGTCTTTACTTTAAATTAATTCAATCCTTAGGATTTGTCTTTTATCTACCTTTGTAACTTGATCATACCTATGAAATGAATCGTTTGTTGATCATTTGATGTTCTTACATACCACTCTTACCATGTCCTGCTTGTATATATGTATAGTTATTGTGGAGATCATTAGTTTCAAAACTTGACACCTAGAATAAATTATTGCATGTTCACTATTGAGTAATCTATCCCATATGATGGATCCTCAAGTATGGGATCCGTGGGATCCGGCAATAGCAAAGTTATTCTTAAACATTTTCACATCAATTCAATCTTCCGCACCTCACTAGACTAGTTAAACATGATTCTTTAGGAACACTTAAGTCTTCCTCAAGCTCGCTTGATCTCACAATTCACTCATAGATAACTTAGGATCATATTCAAGGTGTTTTTGATTTATCACTTCTTCAAAACTCACCATATTTCCGCTCCAATGTTCACACATTGTTTCTCGCATCTTAAAACACCTAGCTTTATAGTTCTCTCAATTTTAGCAAATTGATGTTAGTCATCCTTATCTCAAATTAGGCCAAAAAATTAGTTTTTCATTTCTTATAATTTTTAAGAAATTTTCTAAATTTTCCTTAGATCATCATTTGACTCACTTGACACTCTCAAAACTCTTAGTATCATCTTTGATCACCCATTGGTGTTCATAAAACCCCATTTTTTCATAAAAGACATCATTAGCTACCTCACTCATTACACTTGATCATTTAAGTCTCATATCATTTAAGACACCGAGGAGACTGAAACACTCAAGATATGTAGGTACTAGACCTTACAAAAACATCATCTTTTTCTCTTGGCTACCGAGAGCCGGATCCCTAGGTTTAGCCTAGACGGATCCCTCATTTGAGGATCCATGGAACCGGCCGCCGATAAAACTAATCTTACTTAAAACAATCATTTCAAACCCTCTTTGTTAACTTGAACACTTCACCTTATCTTAATTGACTTCCTAGATCATTGCAACTCTGTACTTGACTCTTGTGCATGCAATCATTGTAATTTGAAGGATTTTAATGGCTTAAGCTTTAATTCACTCACCAATCTGATAACATCAAATAGTCCTGAATACTAAGTGTCAATTTCCCCCGATAATGCTTGTAATTTATACCACTTATACGCATTTACGCTTGTTATCCATTGTTTTCCACTTTCAGGTAAATTACAAGCATTGGAGCTAAAGAGACGCGGAATTGGAGAATTATCAAAGATTTATCAGAGTATGCTCACTTTGAAGAAGTTACGGCGTAACTCATCTCTCACATTACGCCGTAACTAAAGTGTAACTCAGAAATCAGAGGATTACGGCGTAACTCTCCCAAAAGACTACGACGTAACTATATTAGGTCAAATAAGGTTCCACGCCGCTGATAACTACGCCGTAACACTTGCATAAACTCTGGCGTAATCAAGAATTATTGAATATACGGTGTAACTACTTCTAAGGTTACCAGAACCAAAGATATCTAGTACAAATTACGAAGAAATGAGGATTACGGTGTAACTATTCTATCAAGTTACGCCTAATCCGATCCGCCTATAACCCTACGATTTCCAAATTTCAAAGCATCCCATTTCATACACCACAACCAAAGAACGTGGGATGAAGCCAAACAGTGTCTAGAAGAGCATACGGAGTGCTCGAGGAGAAATCACCTCTACGATAAGCATTAGCATTTTATCTTTTCTTTACTTTCGATTCATGTATTTCGTAACATTGAATATTGAATTGATTTATTATGTTAATATGAGCTAAGCACCTCTTGGTGCCGGCCTAGTTATGATTCCTTAATTGTTTTGTTTATGCTTATATTACTTCCGATAATTATTTCTAAGTGTATGCCTCATAGTTTATTGGTAGCTACCCTTGTTTCGGTAGTTTTGAATGGCGGTAGAGGCTAGTTGCTTAGAGATATGACCAACCTAATTAAGTGAGTAGACCGAGATGGGAAAGGTAAGATATGACCAACCGATGACCCTTTCTACTTGTGCGATTTGACCAACTGATCACCTACCGTTTGGATGAACTTAAGAATTAGGGGTAGTGTTTAATTTTCTAACGTCTGGCACTCACTATTATAAGTCTAGCATGTAGCGGTACTTAATGACTTCGGCTTAGGAGACCAGGGAACAATCTGGACTTATGAGGGACACCGACTTCTCCAATGGTGGCATCTTTGCCGATAGGTTAGGCGAATTGACCAAATGTTTTCCTCTCGACTTTGACCCCACCTGAAGTAATTAGAAGTAATTAGACGTAGAAATTACTAGCTAGGATGATTAACTAGGTTAGCACCACTCTTCTCTATTGATTGAACATTTGCTTTTATCTGTTTTAGTAGTTAATTAATTAATTCCTTATCGAAATCATATTAAAATACGTGACACCTAGACTTAGTAATAATCCAACACACATAGCTCTTGGGACGACCTCAGTTTTACCGAATACTACACTACACACGACCGGGTACATTGCCCGTTAGTGCATTAGGGTAGACCATAGGTATAACGAGACAATATAAATATTAAAACCTTGTCAAGAAAACTCGCATCAAGTTTTTGGCGCTTGTTGTCGGGAGCTATTTTAGGATTTTCATTAAGTCTATTTTAATTTTCTTTCTTCTTAAATGTCGGGATATAAGACTAGAAGCTCGAGGCCTTTTTGGCCACCCCATTCGATGATCCGAGAAACAATTTCGGACAAGGAAAGTTTAATCTCGGTTCTATTCATAACATCTTTTCATTTTACAAATCAAACCGCCCGACGATAACCGGAGGTCATTGATGAAAATAATATCGATAACTTAACCATGGAGCAAGATTTGGAGCGACCAAATGAGATCTCGCAATGCGAACCTTCACACAGATTCTAGTCTTGAAAATACTACTATTCCCGACCATTTTATTCAAGAGTTACACGAACTTAAGTTTTCGTGAGATGAAGATGCGGACGTTCGTAATCATGTAGAAGAAGTACTTTACTTATCCTCTCTTTTCAACGTCCGAGGCACCCCAAGCTATTCGGTTACCGCAAGAATATTTTCTATGACTCTTACGGAACTGAAAAGATGGTACAATAAACTCCCTAACGAATGTAAAGAAGCATGGGATAAATTAAGAGAGAATTGCAATGCTTTTGCCTCCTCAAAATGGCCAAACTCCTTGGTAAGATTTATCAATTCGTTCAAGTTGGGGAAGAAACGCTTTATCGTGCATGGAAAGGTTTAATGAGCTACTTTATCGATGCCCCACCATGATCCGAACAAACATCGATCGTCTACGCCTTCTACCGTGGAATTAATGCGCTAACACGAGAACTTCTCGATTCTCCTAGACCTATTCCTAGTTTGACCCCTAACCAAGCCTTGGAATGTATTCAACGAATTTCTGAGCATTGCTACAAATGGCATATGGATACAGAGTACGGACCAAGAGACAATTTTAATCATAAGGTAATGAAGACATTAACAAAGCAAGAATACAATTATGGGGAAATTTTCGAAAAGCGAAGGCTGGAAAGAGCAAATGAAGCTGAAGCATGTAGGGTTGAGAAGGTTAAGAGTGTATTTGGGACCAAAACCACGAACAATCTTGAAAAAAAGATTCTTGACCACATCAAGGAATCAAGGGAGCGAGATGAGAGAATTGAAAAGATGATGAAGACATTCATGGAAAATACGCTCTTCTCTCAAAATTCATGAAGATCGGATTAAGGGATTGGAGAAGAGTGTTACCTCATGTTCACAAGCCATCACGGAATACCTAGCGGCTTGGGAATGGAAGTTGTCAACACAGTGGAAACAATCCTTGAAGAACCAACGACCTTTTCGGAAAAAGTTGCTTACGAATCAAGATGGAAAGACTATCACTTCGGACCAAGCTTTCCGTAAACTCCCTATTACTAATTCCATTAAAACTAATCATGATGATATTCGCAGAATTAAGCAATGATGAGACAATCCAACTCAACGAAAGATGTTCAACGGTTTTGAGAAATGAGTCGTGATAACGCCACACGCGTCGTTCGGGGTCTAAGGAACTTCCTTTTAAATCGAGCAAGTTTTTCAACACCTAGGCGTAAAGAACCTAATCATTGTAGTGTAGTATTAGGGTAAGCCACGGAATTTATGTCGTTCTCTAGGGAATAGGAATGCTAGTGAGAAGTTACTACTAAAGGTTGGGGTTGAGGAAGATTATTTTTATCTTTTATATTTTTTTAGGAAATGGAAAGGTACGAATCTTGGGGTTTGGATTGGGGGTTGGTTCTACCGATTACTCTACTTATCTAATTGTCTAATCTAGTGGTGTATGTAGTCTATGTCTAATTATTGTGTGCTCGTATGATGATTTAAATATGTGTTTACTTAGGTTTTATTACTCCTTAATTATCTCCTATTGATGGTTTAATTGTCACGTCCTTATTCTTAATCGCTGTGTGTCTAAGGTCGTAGGGTATGCGTTTATCCCTAACTCTTTGAAACTACCAAAGGGTGTCGCCTACAAAATCTCTAGGATTTATAAACTTTAACTCTAAGGTACTCTTCGGATGGTTTAGCCTACAACAACTCTAGGTATTATAAACTAAGGTTCACAAAGATTAATCAAGCATTAACTACACAACGGATGACCTATCGCATTACTAGATCATTAATAATTAAGATAAGAGACAACCAATCAATATTCAATAATTAAGTTTCATATTCCCTAAGCAAACACACAAGTAAATTAGCCGGACATGGGGAACATGCAAGCATACACACAAGTAATTGAAGACATAATTAAATTAATGAAGTAAAACACTTATCTTGATGTAAGATAGGGTTTGGAACCCTAAAATACCGTACAAGACGCCCTTGGTCTGGTTTAGGTTTTACTCCAAAAGACTACACACCGAAAACTAAAAATTCGATTCTATATATAAGATTACTATGCGATGGCGTCACCCTTGATTTGTGACGCCGTTGGTCGCCGTTATTAGGGTTTCGTCTTGGCCACGTTAGTCTTGCGACGGCCACCTTATGCTTGTGATGCCGTCCCTTCAGCCTCGACGTCGCCGGATCAAATCTAGCCATCCGAGTTGCGACGACCTACTCTTTTAAAACCCGACACGTCACTTGTAAATAAGCAATTTGGCTCGAGCCATCACAAAGTGATGCGACGACGCCGCAGATAATACCCGACGCCGTCCCCTTCGCTTTAGCAACTGAGTGTCTCGATTCTTGACTTTGGCCATTTTCTTCAGATATTCGCGCCTTTTTGTCCGAATAAGTGTCATTCCAAGATTTTGCCTTCAAGATACCTAAAAGTGAAAAGTAACGATATTAAGTAATAACGGATACAAAAGTGATCAAATAAGGGCTTAAACGACCTCAAAAGGTACATTTTAAAACCTTATCAAGTCGCCATGGAAGGAAAAAGATCCGTGTTGTTTCACCTCCTTGCTTGATCGGAGTCTCAATATGTGTAATGCCCTAGGCGATCTTGGGCGAGCATAAGCATAATGCCTCATTCGATGTTCCTACGTATGGGTATTGGTGACCTTGCCGGCCAAGATGAAATGTGAAATGGCCGATCGATCCATGCGACCACCGTTAGGCATCGTTGAAAATGTGTTGGTAAAGATAAAGAAATTCCTTTTCGGTAGATTTTGTGATTCTCTACATTCGGAAGACAATGAATACTGTCATTTTAGGTAGACCTATGCTTGCCACGCCCATACAAAGGTGGATGTCTTTCTTGGAAAACTAACTCTCGAGCTAATGGAAAGATTGCTACGTTCGGACCTAATGAACTCTTGGCTACTCCTCAAAAGGTATGTACGGTTGACCCATGAGGCAATTTTAGTGACGCCTGAAGAATTTCTTAGTGACCCCGGATCCCGTGAGATAGATTCAGGAAAGATTTTGATGTTTTGTCAATTTCGAGGAAGAGGATAATTTAGGAATCGATCTCGATGACTTCTCAAGTGACGTCCAAATGGCCCATTGGCAAGACAACTCTGTGAAGACTTTCTCGTAAACCATGAACCTAGATTTTATGAGGTGGGAACCCGATACATCATAGGAACCCTTATTATCTCAAGATCTCATGCAAAATCGGTATATCGACTTCCATCCATTTATTGACACCCTCTCCGCTAACATTATGTCAAAAGAATGCTACAACCGAGTTATGAAGAAAGAATTAGAATATAAGGGAACAACTTTCTTGGGTTTGTAACTAACATTCGTGTCTTCGTTGGGACTCATTCATTCTTGGTGGACTTTATGGTCTTGGATGACTTGAGCGAAGTTGTGGAAGATGGACTAACTGGGGTAATCTTAGGAAAACCTTTTCAGGAACTGTTTGGGCTTGATAAAAATGAAAAGAAGGGTTAGTATGGTTAAAGATAAACGATGACAAAACAATCTTCAAAATGCCGAGAACCATTAAGAATTTTAAAAATTAGACCAAGAGGCGGCTGAGCTACGCCCAACCATTACTCGATATCGTCGATTAAGACAAGGCAAAGGTATCGACCAAACCTTACCGTAAGATCAAGAGTTTCTACTCGGGATGTTTAGAGCTTGGGATGGACTACAAACGGGATGAGAATCGATAAGTTGGACCAACGTGGAGATTGCCATATCCACGAAATGACCAACAAGCATCGGTAACCCCAAGGCTCGAGTCTAACTTAAAGACTCAGAATAAAGAAAGTGCTCTTTCGGGAGACAACCCGAATTATCCCTTTCTTTTGTTTTATTTCCATTTACAGGGTTTTGTGTTTTAACCATTTTTGCGAAACTTGGAGTGATTATCGCTGCAGACATCGATTCGACCGTAGTTACGGCGTAACTAATCTCGAGGTTACGCCTGTAACCAACCCCTGCGGCAGATTCGGATGTATTACCAATTACGCGTAATTCCATCTCGATGGTTACGTCAGAGCTACACTCTACAAACAAGATGTTAAAGTTTGCCTAGTTACGGCGTAACTCCTCTATAGAGTTACGACGTAACTATCCGCTGCTTTATTTCTTTCATTCTAAAACACAATAACCTTGTATTAGTATTTTAAATGAACTTTGTGGGTGTGTTCCCTGTAAACCCTCACGAGACTTCACTCGTCCACTTGGGACACCAGGTGGTTTAAAAGGGTTGTTGCATATGCTAAATGCAACTGTGATTCCTACAAAAGTGAGTTAGGTTTGTTTTTCATTTTTTATTTTTTCTTTTTAGAATTATTCTTGTCGGTAGTGTGATTTTAGGGTTTGAAGTTTGCTCATGGATGCTTATACGAAGGCACTTTCGTGGGCCTTCTTTCTTTTTGGAGCAAATTTCAGGGAAGTTCTCGCTCTAATTCTACTTTTCTCTTCACCTTTATTTAACGCTTAGTACAAAAGGGACTTTGTACAATCCAAGTGGGGACGGAGTTGAATTATCTCTTGAACTTTATTTTACCCTCGTTTTCTAGTTTATTTTGAAAATTATGCCATTTTAAAATTTTGACATGTTTTTCTTAACCTAACTAGATTAGACCTTAGCCGAGCACATACAACCCTTGATATTATATGGTGAGATCAAATTTTATCCGTTTCCAATATTTTACCCCAAATCCACCAAATTATGAGTGTGTCGGTAGTTTGTAAACTTTAGAACTTGGTCTTTGCATCATTTCGAGACCATAGGCGAGGTATGTTGAGTTAGCTCGATGTATTTTGACTTTTCGGTTTAAGAAGCGATATTATAGGATTATCACCCAAATAGCCTACCATTGTGTGTCTATCGATTAGTCATCTCGACTTCTCGACCCCCATGTGAAACCCTTTTGTTGCACTCACCTTTAGTGCAAGATCGCCAGATACACCCATCCCGAGCCATTCATTTCATTTTGTTAACCCAATTTATTGTTTCGATACACCTTTACACCTTAGCCTACCCAGTAGTTTTTATTTGTGATTGGGAAGTTATCATTTGCCTAAGTTCAAGGTTCAAGTGGAAAGGTTCGAAAATCACGCTTTCGTCGATGACATATTCTTAAAGATCATTGAAGACCCCCCGAATCCCCATTGTTCATCTCAAGTGGGGGGATATTATGTTTAGTTGTTATTGTTATGTTGAAAAAAAATAAAAAAAAAATAAAAAATTTGTTATGTTATTTAGTTTATTGTAAAGTGCGATGTTATAAGCACTATGTTATGATTTTATATAGATTTAGTATCGATGAGGCCACCTCACCACATTCGAATATTGAGTTGGCAATTATGCCAACAGCTGGAGAAAAGGTAGTGTGCCCATCATGACGCCCTCTAATGACACATCTACCTAGTATTTCATGATCCGTTTCTTAACTTCAAAACTTGAACTTTAGGACGGTGAAGTGGTGATGAATTGGTTATAGATTAGACTACCGCTTGATTTTTATTTTACACCATTTATATTTCCATGTCTTATCCTACCCTTTAGTCATGAAGCTTGTCTAGGTGATGTAGAGAGCAATCTTTGGTGTCTTGGCCATGGATTTGGTCATGTATCATTGATTTTGTCCACTTCGCCGTGACATGTTAGTAATGACGAGTCACCCTTAACCTTTGTCGTGTCTACCCATATTGCCTCGAGAATTGTTTAGCCCTTAACTCTAGTGGTGGAGATTTGTGTAACCACCAAGCTTATGATAGAATAGATGTTATGATCAGTGATTGAGTGATCACCCCGAAATTGACACTTAGAATAGTTGAGAGATTTGAGTGTTTCGTTCCCATTTTGTGAGGTGTTCACTTTGTTTTATTCTAGCATAAGGGATTCAGTAATTTATATTTTCCGTAATGGAGATATCTTTTAGGAATCTTTCTAATAAGGTCTACTTGAGGGCAAGTAGAGTTCATGGGGATATTTGATAACATCAAATAGTCCCAATATTAAGTGTCAATTTCCCATAATGCTTGTAATTTATATCATTTATATGGATTTACGCTTTGTTTTCCATTGTTTTCCACTTTCAGTAAATTATGAGCATTGGAGCTAAAGAGACGCGGAATTGAGAATTATCAAAGATTTATCGAGTATGCTCACTTTGAAGTTATGGCATAACTCATCTCTCACATTACCGTAACTAAAGCGCGAACTCAGAATCGTGAGGATTACGGCGAACTCTCCCAAAAGACTACGACGTAACTATATTAGGGTCAAATGAGGTTCCACGCACGATAACTACGCTACAGTAACACTTGCATAAACCCGGTAGAATCAAGAATTATTGAAGATACGGGCGTAACTACTTTAAGGTTGCCAGTAACCAAGATATCTAGTGCAAATTATTAGAAATGAGGATTACGCAGAACTATTCTATTGGTTACTGTAGTAATCCAACCGCCTATAAATACCCACGATTTCCATCATTTCAAAGCATCCCATTTCACACACCACAACCAAAGAACGTGGGAAGAAGCCAAAGGGTGTCTAGAAGAGCATACAGCTGTCTAGGGAGAAATCACTCCCTCACGATAAGCATTAGCATTTATCTTTTCTTTACTTTCGATTCATGTATTTCGTAACATTGAATATTGAATTGATTTGTATGGTTAATATGAGCGCTAGCACCTCGGTCTTGGCCTGTTATGATTCCATAATTGTTTTGTTTGCGTTTATATTACTTTCGCATAATTATTTCTAAGTGTATACATGCATAGTTTATTGGTAGCTACCCTTGTTTCGGTGGTTTTGAATGGCGGTAGAGGCTAGTTGCTTAGGAGATATGACCAATCAATTAAGTGAGTAGACCGAGATGGGAAGGGTAAGATATGACCAACCCGACGACCCTTTCTACTTGTGCGATTGACCAACCGATCACTTACCGCTTGGATGAACTTAAGAATTAGGGGTGAGTGTTTAAGTTTCTAACGCCCGGGCACTCACTATTATAAGTCTAGCATGTAGCGGTACTTAATGACTCGGCAGGGACCGGGAACAACGACGGACTTATGAGGGACTCCTAACTTCTCCAAAGGGTGGCATCTGTCGATAAAGTTGAGGCTTAATTGACCAAATACTTTCCTCTCGACTTTGACCCCACCAAGTAATTGGAAGTAATTAGACGTGAGACATTACTAGCTAGGATGATTAACTAGGTTAGCACCACTCTCTTCTATTGATTGAACATTTGCTTTTATCTTTTTAGTAGTTAATTAATTAATTCCTTATCGAAATCATATTAAAATCATGACACCTAGACTTAGTAATAATCCAACACACATAGCTCTTGGGACGACCTCGATTTTATCAATACTACACCACACACGATCGGTACATCGCCCATTAAGCATTAGGGTGAACCATAGGTATAATCTAGACAATATAAATATTAAAACCAGTCAAGAAACCTCGCATCACAATCCTTTCCACTTATAAACCTCCTTGTTAGAACTTCCAAATCACCATTCACACACTCATTCTCAGTAGCTAAAACTTTTTTGTTCACACCGTCCCTTTCTACCATTTCACCATGAGGAAAGCCCCTGGTGTTAACTCATCCACTAAAGGACCTCCTAAGAAACTTGCTCGGGTTGTTCACGAAATCTCTTCAACCGAATCTTCACCCGTTAAAACCTCAAACACTAGAATTCCCTTACAACCAACTCTACCAATCAAACCAATTCCCAAAAGGATTCTTCCCAAAAGACAACCCTTGCCAAACACTACTATACCTCCTAAACCAAACACCCCTACTTCCACTAAACCATCACCTCTAGTAACTAGAGCTATCTCTTTCACCACTCCACTCTCATCTCCACACCTTTACAACTTAGAGGACTTGCCTTCTAGGCAATCTCATCCACCACCATTGCCAACATTTTCCTCAATTGAGAAAATGGCGCAACAACAAAACTTTGGTGTTGAAACAACACTAGCACCTGTATCCTTTTCTCCATCATCCTCAAATGGTCCATTTTGGATTATGAAGAATCAACAAAATCAACAACCGGATCACATGGAAGTAGATACCTCTCTACCACCATCATCAACACATGTTCCACTACCTTCATCCTTAGTTGAACCACCTCCAACCTCATCAAACGTGCCTCCACAAATCCCCCCATCTTTTGTGGATCCTCCACCTTCTTCATCTAACCGACCACCTCAAACCATTCCATTCCCACCACCACCATTCCCTAGCCATGACAAAGATTGCTATCATTGTCAACATGTTAAAGGCTTACTACATGAAGTACGTGACGAGCTACGTTTCATGTTCTATCACCTCCTCGAACGTTTCAATGAGGTCAACAAATCTAGTCATCCTTAAGCATAGAAATTCAAGTGGTGTTCTCATCTTAGGCGTAACTTAGACTTTTTAGGAATCATACTTCGTGTTTGGATAATTTTCTTAGTTTTAAAGTTATGTACATCATTTCTCTCATTTTATTGAATGATATTACATGTTATGTGCTATATGGTGATGAGAATATGTTTGGTGCTATAATACATAACTTCTTTTGATGCTAACATCACATTTTACATCCACATTGCTGTCATAAGAATGCAGGTACACGGATCCCTCATTTTTGCCTAGATGGATCCCTCACAGGAAGGAACCGTGGGATCCGTGCAACAGAGGCTCATTTTATCACTAATATGAATCTCATTTGCATGAAATTATGCATCATAGACTTGCTTTCTAACCTTTGTTTTGTATATTTTCAAAAAACACATGAAGACTTTAACACCCTCAACAAGGGGGAGCTTTTCGTCAAAGCAAAGCAATTGAAAAAACGCTTTCAATACTTTAACTTAGGATTTCCTTACTACTTGACGTCCTCCTCAAAAGGGAGCACTCATCAAGGGGGAGCATTTCGTCAAAGACGAAACCATTTGCAAACATAATTGCAACACACTCGCTTAGTCTTCCTAGTTACTTGAAGCCCTCTATAAAGGGAAGCATCCATCAAGGGGGAGCTAAGACGAGAATCATTCTCTTCTCTTACTCTCTGTTTTCATATTATTACTTTTCACACGTTTTTCTCAAAAAAATGTGTTAGTTTCTTTCGACACTCTTTGTTTTCGACAAAAAGGGAGTAAAGAGTAAAACTCAATTCAAATTTTACATTTTATTTCTTCCTTAAATAATCTTATGTTTTGTAATCAACAAAAGGGAGATTGTTAATACAAATAAGCCATAAAAATGTTTATTATATTTTACGATCTTCTAATGTTTTGTCGATAACAAACGTAAAATCATTTTAACGAAACAAATAAAATACGTAAATGGTTTGAGCCAATAGTTTACTAACACGCTTATACTAAACATATTAAAACCATATCAAAACATGTTTAGTAAATAAGTTATATAAAACCAAAGACATTTTCATATAAACACTAAACAAGTAATATTATTTACATCTTATAGAAATGCATATGTATAACAAACTAGCGTTTACATAATATGGAAATGTACATATATATACTTTGTATATATTGTAATGGGTAAAAACCAAAGTCCATGACCCATGATCCATTGACTAGGTACAATGAATGGTGTTGGGTAAAATCCAAAGTCCATAACCCATACCCATGGAGCATGATCCATAACCCATTACCCATTGCATGACATCATGCATGAAGTCATATTGGGTATTATCCATGATCAATGACCCAAAATCCATGACTAATGACCCAAGATCCATAACCCAATGTCTAGATACATTGCATCTTGTTAGGTATCCATAATACATTACCCATAACCCATGGTTCATAACCCATAACCCATAACCCGGTTTGCAACCCGAAATCCGGACTTAAGATGACCAGCGAATCGGATCCTGGTTTAGATTAGTCGGATCCTCTCGAGGGATCCGGAACCTGGGACAAGAGACAATTTTGTCTAAAAAGAGTGAGTCATTTCTCTCTTGCTCACCACCACTTATACACATACTCTCTTAGTATTGTAACATCTCTAACCTCTGATCTAAAGGATCATTCTATGTAGTTTTATGTTTTTGTGATTCTCTAGGTTCCTCTTAAAGGCGTGATCACCACCTCTTGAAGACGTGCAAGCTCAAGTCATAAGTTTCAAAGCTTCGTCATCATCAAGACCACTGAAGTGTGTCTTGTTGATAGTTCTTTTCTCCCTCCATAGAGGAGTTGTGTTGAAGGCATTAGTGAAAGGTGTCGAAGGGTTGTGTCGAAGGCATTAGTGATAGGTGTTAAGGGTGTACATTCGATATGGTGCATTGATGTACAAGATAGATAGTTTGGGTTAAAGGATATTGATATCCTTATGGAGTTGTAATAAGTAGTGTGTCTCCTTTGGGGTAATCGTGTAGTGGTGTAGTGTTGGATAGTAGTTCCTCCTCTGTAATGGAACTCGGTATCTAGCCTTGTACCGGATAAAGTGTAGGCAACGTTGTGATATGTGTGGTTCTACCTCCTGAAAGAACTCGTGTTCAGCCTAGTACCCATAAAGAGTAGGCAACATGTGAAGGCCTCGCCACATTAAGGAGCTTGTGTTGTGTGGTGCTACGAACCTCGAGGGGGTACTCGGGGGTGGAGTAGGCAAGAAGGTGTCCTTGTAGCCGAACCACTATAAATACCGTGTCGAGGTTTTGTGTTTCTTTACTCTTTATCTTTGCATTACTTACTTATATGCTTATCTATCCTTATCCAACACGCGATAACAAATAGATTGACATAAGTCGATTTAAATAGTTTAAACGAAGTTTTAATCGGTAAAAATATTCAACCCCTCTAGTTTTCAACAAACCATATATAATATCGTGGAATAATATCCGCCAAATCATATCATATGTATTCCCGCAAGAATAATATGTACATGGAGGTTAGCAGACTCCATGCACCAAATGTGATATGGGTGTATGACACACACATTCATTCATTGACCAAATATATATGAACAAACCGAGTAATTTATGATGCATCAATACGCCCCCGCAAAACAAATATACATATACAATGCACGGACTGTGCATATGTAAATATACACGCCAAAGGTCTATATATAGCAATGCTAAACAAATAGGAATGCGTTGAACTAATCACACCACATAGATAGTGTCATGCCACAGTGCTCATGATACGGCCATGGAACCCCATGGCTAGTAAACAAATCAAATAGCTCGAGCAAGAAATAAGCAATGATATAAATATGCATAAGGGATAATATAATGATTACCCATCAAGGTAAAACCAATTGAAGTGAATCGTATAAAATGTATAATAATCAAATGTGGATCATAAGCCGAATGGCATAATCGATCGAGACCGGTCGGGTTGTTAGACAACCGAATTGCGTTT
>CM040241.1:241649606-241725018 GCA_022545495.1 Chrysanthemum lavandulifolium | reverse complement strand
GGTCAATTCGCCTCAACCTATCAAAGAAAGATGCCACCACCGGAGAAGTTAGGAGTCCCCATAAGTCCAGCTTGTTCCCGGTCCCTGCCGAGTCATTAAGCACCGCTACATGCTAGACTTATAATAGTGAGTGCGGGCGTTAGAAACTTAAACACTCACCCCTAATTCTTAAGTTCATCCAAACGGTAAGTGATCACTTGGTCAATCGCACAAGTAGAAAGTGGTCGTCGGGTTGGTCATATCTTACCCTTCCCATCTCGCCTACTCACTTAGGGTCACTGGTCATATCTCCTAAGCAACTAGCCTCTACCGCCATTCAAAACCACCAAACAAGGGTAGCTACCAATAAACTATGCATGTATACACTTAGAAATAATTATGCAAAGTAATATAAACGCAAACAAAACAATTATGAATCATAACAGGCCAAGACCGAGGTGTGCTTACCATATTAACCATACAAATCAATTCAATATTCAATGTTACGAAATACATGAATCGAAAGTAAAGAAAAGATAAATGCTAATGCTTATCGTGAGGAGTGATTTCTCCCTAGAGACAAACAGATGCTCTTCTAGACCGCCTTTGGCTTCTTCCCACGTTCTTTGGTTGTGGTGTGTGAAATGGGATGCTTTGAAATGATGGAAATCGTGGGTATTTATAGGCGATTGGATTAGTAACCACCATAGAATAGTTACTGTAATCCTCATTTCTTAGTAATTTGCACTAGATATGCCATGTTACGGCGTAACCTTAGAAGTAGTTACGCCCGTATCTTCAATAATTCTTGATTACTGTTGGGTTTATGCAAGTGTTACGGCGTAGTTATCAGCGGCGTGGAACCTCATTTGACCTAATATAGTTACGTCGTAGTCTTTTGGGAGAGTTACGCCGTAATCCTCTGATTTCTGAGTTACGCTTTAGTTACGGCGTAATGTGAGAGATGAGTTATGCCATAACTTCTTCAAAGTGAGCATACTCTGATAAATCTTTGATAATTCTCCAATTCCGCGTCTCTTTAGCTCCAATGCTCATAATTTACCTGAAAGTGGAAAACAATGGAAAACAAGCGTAAATCCATATAAATGATATAAATTACAAGCATTATCGGGAAATTGACACTTAATATTGGGACTATTTGATGTTATCAAATATCCCCACTTGAACTCTACTTGCCCTCAAGTAGACCTTATTAGAAAGATTCCTAAAAGATATCTCCCATTACGGAAAATATAAATTTACGAATCCCTTATGCTAGAATAAAACAAAGCTGAACACCTCACAAAATGGGAACGAAACACTCAAATCTCTCAACTATTCTAAGTGTCAATTTCGGGGTGATCACTCAATCACACAGTCATAACATCTATTCTATCATAAGCTTGGTGGTTACACAAATCTCCACCACTAGAGTTAAGGGCTAAACAATTCTCGAAGGCAATATGGGTAGACACGACAAAGGTTAAGGGGTGACTCGTCATTACTAACATGTCACGGCGAAGTGGACAAAATCAATGATACATGACCAAATCCATGGCCAAGACACCAAAGATTGCTCTCTACATCACCTAGACAAGCTTCATGACTAAAGGGTAGGATAAGACATGGGAAATATAAATGGTGTAAAATAAAAATCAAGCAGGTAGTCTAATCTATAACCAATTCATCACCACTTACCGTCCGCCCAAAGTTCAAGTTTTGAAGTTAAGAAACCGGATCATGAAATACTAGGTAGATGTGTCATTAGAGGACGTCATGATGGGCACACTACCTTTTCTCCAACTGTTGGCATAATTGCCAACTCCAATATTCGAATGTGACTGAGGTGGCCTCATCGATACTAAATCTATATAAAAATCATAACATAGTGCTTATAACATCGCACTTTACAATAAACTAAATAACATAACAAATTTTTATTATTTTTTTTTTATTTTTTTTTCAACATAACAATAACAACTAAACATAATATCCCCACTTGAGATGAACAATGGGATTAGGGGTCTTCAATGATCTTTAAGAATATGTCATCGATTTAAAGCGTGATTTTCGAACCTTTCCACTTGAACCTTGAACTTAGGCAAATGATAACTTCCCAATCACAAATAAAAACTACTGGGTAGGCTAAGGTGTAAAGGTGTATCGAAACAATAAATTGGGTTAACAAAATGAAATGAATGGCTCAGATGGGTGTATCTAGGCGTATCTTGCACTAAAGGTGAGTGCAACAAAAGGGTTTCACATGGGGGTCGAGAAGTCGAGATGACTAATCGATAGACACACAATGGTAGGCTATTTGGGTGATAATCCTATAATACTGCCTTCTTAAACTGAAAAGTCAAAATACATCGAGCTAACTCAACATACCTCGTCTATGGTCTCGAAATGATGCAAAGACCAAGTTCTAAAGTTTACAAGCTACCGACACACTCATAATTTGGTGGATTTGGGGTAAAATATTGAAACGGATAAGGCCGATCTCACCATATAATATCAAGGGTTGTATGTGCTCGGCTAAGGTCTAATCTAGTTAGGTTAAGAAAAACATGTCAAAATTTTAAAATGGCATAATTTTCAAAATAAACTAGAAAAACGAGGGTAAAATAAAGTTCAAGAGATAATTCAACTCCCGTCCCCCCACTTGGATTGTACAAAGTCCCTTTTGTACTAAGCGTTAAATAAAGGTGAAGAGAAAAGTAGAATTAGAGCGAGAACTTCCCTGAAATTTGCTCCAAAAAGAAAGAAGGCCCACGAAAGTGCCTTCGTATAAGCATCCATGAGCAAACTTCAAACCCTAAAATCACACTACCGACAAGAATAATTCTAAAAGAAAAATAAAAATGAAAACAAACCTAACTCACTTTGTAGGAATCACGGTTGCATTTAGCATATGCAACAACCCTTTAAACCACCGGTGTCCCAAGTGGACGAGTGAAGTCTCGTGAGGGTTTACAGGAACACACCACAAAGTTCATTTAAAATACTAATACAAGGTTATTGTGTTTTAGAATGAAAGAAATAAAGCGATAGTTACGTCGTAACTCTATAGAGGAGTTACGCCGTAACTAGGCAAACCGGCATCTGTTTGTAAGAGTGTAGCTCTGACGTAACCATCGAGATGGAATTACCGTAATTGGTAATACATCCGAATTCTGCGCAGGGGTTGGTTACGGGCGTAACCACCGAGATTAGTTACGCCGTAACTACGGTCGAATCGAGATGCTGCAGCGGTAATCACTCCAAGTTTCCTGCAAAAATGGTTAAAAACACAAAACCCTACAGAAATGGAAATAAAACAAAAGAAAGGGATAATTCGGGTTGTCTCCCGAAAGAGCACTTTTCTTTATTTACGAGTCTTTAAGTTAGACTCAGAGCCTTGGGGTTACCAGTGCTTGTTGGTCATTTCGTGGATATGGCAATCTCCACGTTGGTCCAACTTATCAGATTCTCATCCCGTTTGTAGTCCATCCCAAGCTCTAAACATCCCGAGTAGAAACTCTTGATCTTCTGGTAAGGCTGGTCGATACCTTTTGCCTTGTCTTCGTCACTGATATCGAGTAATGGTTGGGCGTAGCTCAACTGCCTCTTGGTCTAATTTTTAAAATTCTTAATGGTTCTCGGCATTTTGAAGATTGTTTTGTCATCGTTTATCTTTAACCATACTAACCCTTCTTTTTCATTTTTATCAAGCCCAAACAGTTCCTGAAAAGGTTTTCCTAAGATTACCCCAGTTAGTCCATCTTCCACAAACTCGCTCAAGTCATCCAAGACCATAAAGTCCACCAAGAATGAATGAGTCCCAACGAAGACACGAATGTTAGTTGCAAACCCAAGAAAGTTGTTCCCCTTATATTCTAATTCTTTCTTCATAACTCAGTTGTAGCATTCTTTTGACATAATGTTAACTGGAGAGGCTGTGTCAATAAATGGATGGAAGTCGATATACCTGATTTTGCATGAGATCTTCAGATAATAAGGGTTCCTATGATGTATACGGGTTCCCACCTCATAAAATCTAGGTTCATCGGTTTACGAGAAAGTCTTCACAGAGTTGTCTTGCCAATGGGCCATTCGGACGTCACTTGAGAAGTCATCAGTACTGATTCCTAAATTATCCTCTTCCTCGAAATTGACAAAAACATCAAAATCTTTCCCTGAATCTATCTCACCAGGATCCGGGGGGTCACTAAGAAATTCTTCTAGAGCGTCACTAAAATTGCCTACTGGGTCAACCGTACATACCTTTTGAGGAGTAGCCAAGAGTTCATTAGGTCCGAACGTAGCAATCTTTCCATTAGCTTCGAGAGTTAGTTTTCCAAGAAAGACATCCACCTTTGTATGGGCGTGGAGTGCATAGGTCTACCTAAAATGACAGTATTCATTGTCTTCCTGAATGTAGAGAATCACAAAATCTACGGAAAAGGAATTTCTTTATCTTTACCAACACATTTTCAACGATGCCTAACGGTGGTCGCATGGATCGATCGGCCATTTCACATTTCATCTTGGCCGGCTTAAGGTCACCAATACCCATACGTAGGAACATCGAATGAGGCATTATGCTTATGCTCGCTCCAAGATCGACTAGGGCATTACACATATTGAGACTCCGATCAAGCAAGGAGGTGAAACAACTCGGATCTTTTTCCTTCGTGGCGACGATAAGGTTTTAAATGTACCTTTTGAGGTCGTTTAAGCCCTTATTTGATCACTTTTGTATCCGTTATTACTTAATATCGTTACTTTTCACTTTTAGGTATCTTGAAGGCAAAATCTTGGAATGACACTTATTCGGACAAAAAGGCGCGAATATCTGAAGAAAATGGCCAAAGTCAAGAATCGAGACACTCAGTTGCTAAACCGAAGGGGCGGCGTCGGGTATTATCTGCGGCGTCGTCGCATCACTTTGTGATGGCTCAAGAGCCAAATTGCTTATTTACAAGTGGCGGTGTCGGGTTTTAAAAGAGTAGGTCGTCGCAACTCGGATGGCCTAGATTTGATCCGACGACGTCGAGAGGCGAAGGGACGGCATCACAAGCATAAGGTGGCGCGTCGCAAGACTAACGTGGCCAAGACGAAACCCTAATAACGGCGACCCAACGCGTCACAAATCAAAGGGTGACGCCATCGCATAGTAATCTTATATATAGAATCGAATTTTTAGTTTTCGGTGTGTAGTCTTTTGGAGTAAAACCTAAACCAACCAAGGTCGTCTTGTACGGTATTTTAGGGTTCCAAACCCTATCTTACATCAAGATAAGTGTTTTACTTCATTAATTTAATTATGTCTTCAATTACTTGTGTGTATGCTTGCATGTTCCCCATGTCCGGCTAATTTACTTGTGTGTTTGCTTAGGGAATATGAAACTTAATTATTGAATATTGATTGGTTGTCTCTTATCTTAATTATTAATGATCTAGTAATGCGATAGGTCATCCGTTGTGTAGTTAATGCTTGATTAATCTTTGTGAACCTTAGTTTATAATACCTAGAGTTGTTGTAGGCTAAACCATCCGAAGAGTACCTTAGAGTTAAAGTTTATAAATCCTAGAGATTTTGTAGGCGACACCCTTTGGTAGTTTCAAAGAGTTAGGGATAAACGCATACCCTACGACCTTAGACACACAACGATTAAGAATAAGGACGTGACAATTAAACCATCAATAGGAGATAATTAAGGAGTAATAAAACCTAAGTAAACACATATTTAAATCATCATACGAGCACACAATAATTAGACATAGACTACATACACCACTAGATTAGACAATTAGATAAGTAGAGTAATCGGTAGAACCAACCCCAAATCCAAACCCCAAGATTCGTACCTTTCCATTTCCTAAAAAAATATAAAAGATAAAAATAATCTTCCTCAACCCCAACCTTTAGTAGTAACTTCTCACTAGCATTCCTATTCCCTAGAGAACGACATAAATTCCGTGGCTTACCCTAATACTACACTACAATGATTAGGTTCACGCCTAGGTGTTGAAAAACTTGCTCGATTTAAAAGGAAGTTCCTTAGACCCCGAACAGACGCGTGTGGCGTTATCACGACTCATTTCTCAAAACCGTTGAACATCTTTCGTTGAGTTGGATTGTCTCATCATTGCTTAATTCCTGCAGAATATCATCATGATTAGTTTTAATGGAATTAGTAATAGGGGAGTTTACCGGTAAAGCTTGGTCCAGAAGTGATAGTCTTTCCATGCTGATTCGTCGCTTAACTTTTTCCGAAAAGGTCGTTGGTTCTTCAAGGATTGTTTCCACTGTGTTGACAACTTCCTATTCCCAAGCCGCTAGGTATTCTGTGATGGCTTGTGAACATGAGGTAACACTCTTCTCCAATCCCTTAATCCGATCTTCATGAATTTTGAGAGAAGAGACTGTATTTTCCATGAATGTCTTCATCATCTTTTCAATTCTCTCATCTCGCTCCCTTGATTCCTTGATGTGGTCAAGAATCTTTTTCAAGATTGTTCGTGGTTTTGGTCCCAAATACACTCTTAACCTTCTCAACCCTACATGCTTGACTTCATTTGCTCTTTCCACCTTCGTCAAAATTTCCCATAATTGTATTCTTGCTTTGTTAATGTCTTCATTACCTTATGATTAAAATTGTCTCTTGGTCCGTACTACTGTATCCATATGCCATTTGTAGCAATGCTCAGAAATTCGTTGAATACATTCCAAGGCTTGGTTAGGGGTCAAACTAGGAATAGGTCTAGGAGAATCGAGAAGTTCTCGTGTTAGCGCATTAATTCCCTGGTAGAAGACGTAGACGATCTGATGTTTGTTCAGATCATGAGTGGGGCATCGATAAAGTAGCTCATTAAACCTTTCCCATGCCTGATAAAGCGTTTCTTCCCCAACTTGAACGAATTGATAAATCTTACCAAGGAGTTTGGCCATTTTTGAGGGAGGGCAAAACTGTTGCACGAATTCTCTTCTTAATTTATCCCATGCTTCTTTACATTCGTTAGGGAGTTTATTGTACCATCTTTTCGCAGTTCCAGTAAGAGTCATAGAAAATATTCTTGCGGTAACCGAATAGCTTGGGGTGCCTCGGACGTTGAAAAGAGAGGATAAGTAAAGTACTTCTTCTACATGATTCTGAACGTCCGCATCTTCATCTCCTGAAAACTTAAGTTCGTGTAACTCTTGAATAAAATGGTCAGGAATAGAGTATTTTTCAGTACTAGAATCCTGTGTGAAGGTTCGTTGGCAGATCTCATTTGGTCGTTCCAAATACTGCTCCATGGTTAAGTTATCGATATTATTTTCATCAATGACCTCCGGTTATGCGTCAGACTGGTTTGATTTGTAAAATGAAAAGATGTTATGAATAGGAACCGGAGATTAAACTTTCCTTGTCCGAAATTGTTTCTCGGATCATCGAATGGGGTGGCCAAAAAGGCCTCGAGCTTCTAGTCTTATATCCCGACATTTAAGAAGAAAGAAAATTAAAATAGACTTAATGAAAATCCTAAAATAGCTCCCGACAGTAAGCGCCAAAAACTTGATGCGAGTTTTCTTGACAAGGTTTTAATATTTATATTGTCTCGTTATACCTATGGTCTACCCTAATGCACTAACAGGCAATGTACCCGATCGTGTGTAGTGTAGTATTCGGTGGCCGAGGTCGTCCCAAGAGCTATGTGTGTTGGATTATTACTAAGTCTAGGTGTCACGTATTTTAATATGATTTCGATAAGGAATTAATTAATTAACTACTAAAACAGATAAAAGCAAATGTTCAATCAATAGAGAAGAGTGGTGCTAACCTAGTTAATCATCCTAGCTAGTAATTTCTCGTCTAATTACTTCTAATTACTTGGTGGGGTCAAAGTCGAGAGGAAAACATTTGGTCAATTCGCCTAACCTATCGACAAAGATGCCACCATTGGAGAAGTCGGTGTCCCTCATAAGTCCGATTGTTCCCGGTCTCCTAAGCCGAGTCATTAAGTACCGCTACATGCTAGACTTATAATAGTGAGTGCCAGACGTTAGAAAATTAAACACTACCCCCAATTCTTAAGTTCATCCAAACGGTAGGTGATCAGTTGGTCAAATCGCACAAGTAGAAAGGGTCATCGGTTGGTCATATCTTACCTTTCCCATCTCGGTCTACTCACTTAGGGTCAGGTTGGTCATATCTCTAAGCAACTAGCCTCTACCGCCATTCAAAACTACCGAAACAAGGGTAGCTACCAATAAACTATGCTGCATACACTTAGAAATAATTATGGGAAGTAATATAAACATAAACAAAACAATTAAGGAATCATAACTAGGCCAGCACCAAGAGGTGCTTAGCCGCTCATATTAACATAATAAATCAATTCAATATTCAATGTTACGAAATACATGAATCGAAAGTAAAGAAAAGATAAAATGCTAATGCTTATCGTAGAGGAGTGATTTCTCCCTTGGAGACAGCTCCGTATGCTCTTCTAGACCTGTGTTTGGCTTCATCCCACGTTCTTTGGTTGTGGTGTATGAAATGGGATGCTTTGAAATGCTGGAAATCGTAGGGTTATAGGCCAGATCTGGATTACGGCGTAACCAATAGAATAGTTACACCGTAATCCTCTATTTCTTCGTAATTTGTACTAGATATGCTGGTTACGGCGTAACCTTAGAAGTAGTTACACCGTATATTCAATAATTCTTGATTACGCGAGTTTATGCAAGTGTTACTGGCGTAGTTATCGGCGATGGAACCTTATTTGACCTAATATAGTTACGTCGTAGTCTTTTGGGAGAGTTACGCCGTAATCCTCGATTCGAGTTACACTTTAGTTACGGCGTAATGTGAGAGATGAGTTACGCCGTAACTTCTTCAAAGTGAGCATACTCTGATAAATCTTTGATAATTCTCCAATTCCGCGTCTCTTTAGCTCCAATGCTTGTAATTTACCTGAAAGTGGAAAACAATGGATAACAAGCGTAAATGCGTATAAGTGGTATAAATTACAAGCATTATCGGGGGAAATTGACACTTAGTATTCAGGACTATTTGATGTTATCAGTTGGTGAGTGAATTAAAGCTTAAGCCATTAAAATCCTTCAAATTACAATGATTGCATGCACAAGAGTCAAGTACAGAGTTGCAATGATCTAGGAAGTCAATTAAGATAAGGTGAAGTGTTCAAGTTAACAAAGAGGGTTTGAAATGATTGTTTTAAGTAAGATTAGTTTTGTCTGAGCAGCCGGTTCCCATGGATCCCTCAAATGAGGGATCCGTCTAGGCTAAACCTAGGGATCCGGCTCTCAGTAGCCAAGAGAAAAAAGATGATGTTTTTGTAAGGTCTAGTACCTACATATCTTGAGTGTTTCAGTCTCCTCAGGTGTCTTAAATGATATGAGACTTAAATGATCAAGTGTAATGAGTGAGGGTAGCTAATGATGTCTTTTATGAAAAAAATGGGGTTTTTATGAACACCAATGGGTGATCAAAGATGATACTAAGAGTTTTGAGAGTGTCAAGTGGAGTCAAATGATGATCTAAGGAAAATTTAGAAAATTTCTTAAAAATTATAAGAAATGAAAAACTAATTTTTTGGCCTAATTTGAGATAAGGATGACTAACATCAATTTGCTAAAATTGAGAGAACTATAAAGCTAGGTGTTTTAAGATGCGAGAAACAATGTGTGAACATTGGAGCGGAAATATGGTGAGTTTTGAAGAAGTGATAAATCAAAAACACCTTGAATATGATCCTAAGTTATCTATGAGTGAATTGTGAGATCAACTGAGCTTGAGGAAGACTTAAGTGTTCCTAAAGAATCATGTTTAACTAGTCTAGTGAGGTCTGGAAGATTGAATTGATGTGAAAATGTTTAAGAATAACTTTGCTATTGCCCGGATCCCACGGATCCCATACTTGAGGGATCCATCATATGGGATAGATTACTCAATAGTGAACATGCAATAATTTATTCTAGGTGTCAAGTTTTGAAACTAATGATCTCACAATAACTATACATATATACAAGCGGGACATGGTAAGAGTGGTATGTAAGAACATCAAATGATCAACAAACGATTCATTTCATAGGTATGATCAAGTTACAAAGGTAGATAAAAGACAAATCCTAAGGATTGAATTAATTTAAAGTAAAGACTAAATTTCTCATGCGTTTTGTTTGATGGATCGTCGAGTGGGTTGTGAGTAGTTGATGATTCGGGAATGAAGAATGCGATATGAGAGATGTGTTCAAAGGTTCCATTTGTTCACAAGTATATATTGAGGGCTTTGAAATTGAGGGTGATAGTATATGACATGATGGTAAAGGCATGTCGGGAACATCCCACATGGAATTAGTTTGTCCTTGTTGCCTTGGAGGTTTACAATTCGCCTTGCGAAGAAGTAGGCAAGATTGTATGGTTGTTGAGTTATGAGACAATAAATCAAGTGAGTACAACATGCGAGAAGTATCTCACGATTTCCTGTAAGACTCCAAACATTTTCACGTAGAATGACTGCGAGAGGTTTGAGCTCATCTCGGAGATCACGTGTATAAATTATGTTTGGATTTGAGTAATTGGATTGACGAGTGCATAGAAGTTGAGTTATCACTTGAGGAGAGGGTATGTATGAACAATATGGATTGTTTTCTTCACGATAGTTAAAGAGAGAATCAAGTGACCAATCTTGGTGAAGGCATATTGTCTATAATTTGGAATTCAAGAATGTGAGCAAATTGCTCAAGAGTTAAAACAAACTTTTGGTTTTGATCCAAAACCATAGCGAGAGAGAACGATCATCATTACGAACGAGTTCAACTTGACGGAAGAATTCCAAAACAAACCGTGGAAAAATTTTCTCGTTGATTCCAAGAAGACCTTCTAGTCCTATGGTGCGGAATGAAGTGTTGATACCTTCTTGGAAGATTAGAGGTGAGTCAACAATACCTCCTTCATGAAAGTGACGAGTTTTGAGATTGTTGAACCCACAAACATGATTGCCCGGTGTGTTAGGCTCAAGAGATATATTTGGAATGTGCACATAAGTGAGTTAATGATCGAAGTCATACTCATGAGACATGATGAAACCTATAGACATAGAACGAATATTTTACATGAGTATGTTAGGACAAAGTAAAGCTTCAAGAGTGAGAGCGTTTTGGATTGGTGACATCTTGGTTCAATCCTTATTGTTGAAATGATATGATCTTATAATGTTTTTATTCACTATTCTATTTTATTAACTATGACAATTAACTTACTTTGTTTCTAATATTCTAGTAGGGTTTTCCCTTTTATGGTAAGTTTTATGAAGTGGTTTTATGTTGCATGAGTATCCGTCACGGATCCACGGTCTGCGGGTTCCTTTTAAAAGGGATCCGCTAGTTAATCGAGGATCCGGATCTGCGGTTTGATGAAAAATGGTTTTGACGTAGAATCGATTTTGCAACTTTTTATAATATAAAGTGGAATGTGTTTTAACCAATGTAAGTTCTTAAGCGTGCATTAATTATTTTAAAACATGTCAAGGATTGAAATGTGCGAGAGAAAGAAAATAAAATAATAAAATACAAGAACACATTATGCGAGAAATAAATGAGGTAACTACAACATTAGTTATATTTTATTTCAACGCTTAGAGCAATACAAAGGATCGGATATATGATACAAATGTAGATCAACAAGACAAAGTACATGTCTCCATGAGAAAACTTGATCATGGGATACACGAGCAATGGTGATATAATGATGAGCACGAGGCGATGTAAACCATGATGATGGAGATCTTTCTTGGTTTTGATTTCTCAAAGTGAGATGAAGGAGAAGATGAAGTTTGAATGTGAGGTATTTTGAAAGTGGAAGATTTGAAAAATGAGGTTTTTTGGTGATATTGGACGATCGGAGGGGGTTTTATGGGGAAAGAGGAATTTTTAAGATTTGTGTTTTGTTTTATTAGTATTTAGAAAGATTTAATTTTTAGGAATTAGGTTAAGATAACACATATTGATATACCTAGGTTTAGACGGATGATAACACGCATACACAAAGGTTTTATAATGAAGCCACGTATATCACATAAGTATATAATGGATATTTAAATAAATGAAAAATAAATATAGACATATAAGTTTCCATTTAGTGATATACAAGCATACTCATACTTAGCTAATGTTACTTAGAGATAAGTTTTATGAAAATAATACCTCTATTGCAATTTGAGTGCTCCTTTCTTTTGACAAAAAGTATCAATGGACAACTTCGGTTTCTTCGAGATCTAGTTGGTAGTATGTTTAGACACCCTTTTTGAAACGGTTATCTTATTACCAAGGAATCTTGATGGCTTGCTTATTATGAGATTAGCTAAACAAGAAGACAAGAAATGTTAGTGCATTTTGTAAGACAAAATAAGATGTAGAAAAATTAATGTTGTCAACTAATCAACATCCAACAAGATTGTTCTTAAAACATAGTATTTGTTTTAGAAAGTTTCATTCTTTGTAGTTTTCAAACATATACGGATCATATCAAGTTTTTAAAGTACAATATACTCTAAGAAACTTGGTAACTAAGCTCGATACCAATTGTGGAAAACTAGAAGGGGGTTGAATAGTTTCTGATTAAAACTTTGTTTTAAACTATTTAGATCGACTTATGTCAATCTATTTGCTATGTGTGTTGGATAATGATAGATAAGCATATAAGTAAGTAATGAAAAGATAAAGAGTAAGGAAACACAAAACCACGACACGAGTATTTATAGTGGTTCGGCTACAAGGACACCTTCCTTGCCCTACTCTACTCCCCGAGTACCCCACCCGAGAGTTCGTAAGCACTACACAACACAAGCTCCTTAATGTGGCGGAGAAGCCTTCACAACGTCGCCTATTCATTATCCGGTACTAGGCTAGACACCGAGTTCTTCCCCGAGGTAGAACCACACCTATCACAACTTCGCCTACACTTTATCTGGTACAAGACTAGATACCAAGTTCCATTACAGAGGAAGAACTACTACCCAACACTACACCACTACACGACTACCCCAAAGGAGACACACTCCTTATTACAACTCCATAAGGATATCAATATCCTTTAACCCAAACTATCTATCTTGTACATCGATGCACCATATTGAATGTACACCCTTGGCACCTTTCACTAATGCCTTCGACACAACCCTTCGGCACCTTTCACTAATGCCTTCAACACAACACTTCTATGGAGGGAGAAAAGAACTATCAACAAGATAAACTTCAGTGGTCTTGATGATGATGAAGCTTAGCAACTCATGACTTGAGCTTGCACGTCTTCAAGAGGTGGTGATCTCGCCTTTAAGAGGAACCTATAGAATCACACAAACATAAAACTACATAGAATGATCCTTTGGATCAGAGGTTAGAGATGTTACAATACTAAGAGAGAGTATGTGTAAAAGTGGTGGTGAGCAAGAGAGAAATGGCTCACTATTTATAGACAAAATTTTCTATTGTCCCACGGTTCCCACGGATACCTCCCCAGAGGGATCCGGCTGGTGCAAACCTTGGGATCCGGCTGCTGGGTCAGCTTAAGTCCGGATTTCGGGATGCAAATCGGGTTATGGGTTATGGGTTATGAACCATGGGTTATGGGTAATGGATTATGGATACCTAACAAGATGCAATGTATCTAGACATTGGGTTATGGATATTGGTCATGGATTTTGGGTCATGGATCATGGATAATACCCAATATGACTTCATGCAATGGGTCATGGGTTATGGATCATGCTCCATGGGTATGGGTTATGGACTTTGGGTTTTACCCAACACCATTCATTGTACCTAGTCAATGGATCATGGGTCATGGACTTTGGTTTTTACCTATTACATTACCCATTACAATATATACAAAGTATATATATGTACATTTCCATATTATGTAAACGCTAGTTTGTTATACATATGCATTTCTATAAGATGTAAACAATATTACTTGTTTAGTGTTTATATGAAAATGTCTTTGGTTTTATATAACTTATTTACTAAACATGTTTTGATATGGTTTTAATATGTTTAGTATAAGCGTGTTAGTAAACTATTGGCTCAAACCATTTACGTATTTTATTTGTTTCGTTAAAATGATTTTTACGTTTGTTATCGACAAAACAATAGAAGATCGTAAAATATAAATAAATGTTTTTATGGCTCATTTGTATTAACATGGTTGATTTGTTTTGGGTCTATTCATGTATCATGTTTAGACATATTTGGGCTTTTGAGCATTTCCTTATGATTCTATGATACCTTACTATTCGTTTGATTTCTTATTCGTTGATTCTCATGACTTGTGATTTTCTGGTCCAACAGGTGGTGATGACTTCGTTTCATTTATTTACCTTTGTATCCATTTATTTATATCGCATATTCCCTATTTAATTTGCTTCTTATAACATCTTGTTCAACAGGCCCTTTTGGTTTCCATATCATTTATTCGTTTTGTCTTACTACCTGTTATTGGTTTATATCTGTTCACTAGGCTTTTTAAGCTCAACCACATTTTTTTCTCTCTCTATGGCAGGTTATGAGCGGGATGCTGGGATTAAGTGGTGAGAGTAGGAGCTTTTAGAGACCAACTATTGATAATTATCCCCATTGTTTTACACTTATGTTTTCAAGACTATTGTTCTTCGATTATCTTTTGGATTTCCTTTCATTATGACTTTGTTGGATTGTATTTTGGAAGTCATTTGTTTTCATGACTTGGTATCTTTTATTTTATATAGTCTTCCTCTTGCCTTTATGTATGTTCCGATTGACACCATAATGTGACATTTTAACCCTTGCCGTGTTGGGTGTTACACATATCAATGAATTATAAAACATAAATTCATACAAATTATGCTTTGTAGTTTGTACTAAAACATATAATTAGCCATAAGACTCACTACCTTACATATGTCGTCTTTTGTCTTCGGTTTATTAGTTCTTTTCGGCTTGAAGGGGCCACCACACACGGTCTCGCGGTATAAACACCCCAATCCCATTACCATTACTCGCGGTATAAAAGACTCCATTCTTCTTCTTCTCGACTTGACAGGGGTCACTACTCACGGTCTTGTGGTATAGATACTGCATATTACTACTCGCGGTTTCGGTTCAGACTTTCATCACATTCGGTTTAAGTTTCGGTTCGAAAAAGACCCCATATTACTCTTTAGCTTTTCCCTCCACCATAAAAATTTCTTAACTTGACCTTATCCAATATCCACCATAAAACAATTAAGAGGTATAAGATATATAAATTAATCGTCATAATCCAAAATTTTGTGATGCGTAGAATATATCCAAATAATAATAACTTGCTCCAAAAGACTCCATAACTCACAACATGCTACATTAGTCTTCAGTATTTGCATTTTCCTCCAAAGGTGAAGCAACACCTCCATCCTTTTTTGAAATTTCGGTTTGGCATGTAAAACCGAAACCAACCCGATAAAGCGAAGAAAACCGAATCGACCCGAGTCTAATTTGGTTAGGTTTTGGTTAACTTTCACGACATTCGGTTTCGGTTTTAGTTCGGGTATACTCGGTTCAGGTCGGGTTAGACCGAATGCTCAGCCTTACTTGTTTGTTTCTAAGATATTATAAGTGATATTAGACATTAACCATGTTTATGAAATATCACAAATGATATTGGACAATATCACAAGTGATATTAAACAATATCACATGTGATATTAGACATGTCATATAATAAAGCTTAACTAATAAGCTGGATGTGTTGGATCCCCTAAGTATCGGAGTCGTAGCTCATCACCAGGTACAAGGCGCAATTCGTTGTCTCCCTACAGTTATAACAATACTTGGCTTTATATTGAATTGATGGTCAGTAAGCTAACAACTTAAATAATAAGCAATATTACACTATAATTAACAACTTATCACACAATTATCAACAACAAAAAGCACATAAAACAACAAAATTATAATATCATCAACTTCAAATATTACTAGTGATACTACACATATGATACAAAGCATATTCAAAACATCAATCAAACATAAAAACATCATTCCAATGCAGTTAAAAACAAAAATTTAACGAATAAACTTAATTAATAAGCAAAATTACAAGACCAGATAACAAGATTGTCAAAAATTTTCACTCACACATTTCATCAAACACTTGGTGTGCATCCATGTATAAAAAGCTTTCTACTCAGAGCTTGTACCAAATTAACAAATAAAGATATCAAAGTAACTGGAAACTAACGATCACCAACATATTTGAATAAAAGAAGACATTACCGATTACTGATGATTGTGACGAGGTAAAGATCAGAATGATATGGATGATTGTGACGTGGTGATTGTGTGAAGATGAGAGATGAGAAGATGGAGGGAATATGAGAGCAGTTGAACGGAAGCGGAATGATCGAGATGAGAGTAACTGCGTGAAAAAAAAATAAAGAAAATGAAAAAAGAAAGAAAAGAAGGCTGTATATAGTTATAGGATGTAGGTTAAGCATATTAAATTTTAGGTTTATTCCTCATCATTTGATCAAACTAAATGGGTGGTGATTTGTCTTCAATAAAGACCAAAATAAAAGAAAACATATGAACTTTTCTCTTAGTATGTGTTAAAACTTTGGGGTGTTGATTAAGAGTTTTTAGACATGTATTAACAAGTGTTGAATAAACACAATTATTTCTTATGATAAATTTGTTTCTATATTTAAAAAGTCAAAGTTGACAATTAATTAAATAAATTAAAAGAAATTTTGGAAAGTCAAATATCCAACTAACATTTAAATAAGGGTTTTGCTAATAATTGCTCACAGAATTGCTCACGGGGTATAAAGTTAGCGTGTAATTAATAAACATAAACTTTTTTATTTAACAAAAGAAATGCATTTAATACATATTAATTAAACTGATAAATTACTATATTCGAACATAATTTTTACTTAAATAAACCAAAACAGTCCATTTATTAACACGTTAATATGTGACCAATGGGCACTTGTTAACAAAACCATTAATCAAATATAACAATTTAAAATCACTTGATGAATTTTAGCATGTACCATTATGAAACAAGCTAAATAAAGGAGTACTAGCTAAGTCAATTTGCTCACTTTGGCCCCTGTATACCATATCGATCTGTCGTAAGATTTAAAGTAAATTCTGTATATTGTGAGCAGGGGCCGAACAGGACACAATGATTGTGGGGTGCGTTTACGAAAAATTATACAAAATGCGAACATAATTTTTTGGGATCAGTGCATTCTGAAAAATTATACAAAATGTGGAACATAATTTTTGGGATCAGTGCATTCTGAAAATCGAGGTTTGTACAAAATTAACACTACTGTTGTAATTTCATGGGTGTCCTTATTCCCGAGACCACCCCGGTTCCGTCCCGATTGTGAAGACAATCGTGATTAATTTACGATTTTAATGCCAACATAATCATCCATGATATTTATGAACAAAATAAGAAATGGTACTTGGTGACAAAGGACAATGATAACAATTTTACATTAAATTTTGAAACTACTCAAAGTTAATGTTCATATCATTATTTACCCGTTCTAGTTTTGCATAATTGAAATTTACTGTTTTGTGTAACACCCAATCGGTTTTTTTTTTTTTTTTTTTTTTTTACATATTTGTATTAGTATTGTGAAAGTTATACTGCATGCCTCGCCTAATCTATTAACCGTACGTCAAATGAAAATATAATCTAAGTAAAATCATTATATTTACTGTTTTATTTATGTTTTTAATGGTTTATAAGGTTAAAAAAATGAGAGGTTGTGAAAAAAAGAAGCCTTATGTCATACTATGAAATTTGTTCAGTAGGCTTTAAAAGCATTCATTTCCTTTTTGTATCATAAGTTCATAACTCTATACTAATGTACAAATATATAGTTTGACTTTTATAGTAAAGTAGTAAACTAGTAATAAACTTGACATGAATTGTGATGCCATATTTTCTGAATTACTCAAAAAGCTGGATTGATACCCTTTTTTTCATTATTTTGTACACTGTAACATAGTATTATTAATTAATTTCATATCATATACAATACTCTAAAGTTGTCAAAAACTTAATGCAAAAATCAGCATTGTTGGAAATACTAATATTATGATATTAATGCACATTTATTCTAACATCAACACAATTACATTATAAATCAAATATACCTAATAATAGAATAAGAAAAAGAAAAAATAAACTAAACATGTCACACGTACATAAATAGGTGCTTATACAGATATATACACACACGCATACATTCAAATATTAATTCATGCATGCATACTCACATGAACATATACACACAATACATCATAACTATATAAAGTATAAACACATGTATATATATAATATACTTATACATAAACACAAGTATACATACACAAATACATATGAATTGTTGAGACAAGACCAAAACCAGTGGTTAAACATGTTTAAAGAACCAGGAGTAAGCAATCAATGGCATCTTAAATGCATACATAAAGAAATCAACCAACCACATACTTCAGTACTCTTTGCTTTAATTTACTATAGTACCCATCCTCTATCTCTTTTTGTCTATATAAACCACTACACCATCTCTTCAAAGCTGCACAAACAAAATGGTGACAAAACCAAAACCCTAATTTCATGTCTGCTTTTATTATGGGCATTTGCTCTTGGTTTGACTACTGCTTCTTCAAGATTTCAAGATGAAAAAACTTTTACTTTTACTATACTCCATTCCCTGGTGCAGGCTTTCCTCCCATTGGTAAAATTTACAACTTTTAGATTTTTTTTTTTTTTTTTCCTTACTGGACTTTATGTATAGACTTTTGTTGATTCTTGATGCATTGTGATTTTTTGGTAGTTTCTTATGGCAATCCACCGCCTTTTCAAGCAAATGATCCACCCTTCGGTAAAAAAGTTTACAGCTTTTGAGTGATAACGTTTTATAAATTTTTTCTGTAATTTTTATATGAAAACTTATGCACTTTTTGTGGTTTTTATGTAGTTTCTTATCAGACTCCACCGCCTGTTGATGCAAATAATCCACCCTTTGGTAAGAAACAGCTTTTGAGTGATAACGTTCTATAAAATTTATCTGTAATTTTTACATGAAAATTGATGTACTTTTGTGGTTTTATGTAGTTTCTTATCAAACTCCACCGCCTGTTGATGCAAATGCTCCACCTGTTGGTAAACTATTCTAGCTTTTTAACTGTTTTATTATTAAACTGATTTTGTGTTCTTTATAGAACTTAATGTACCCTTTAATATGTTGATTTTTGATACATGTATGGTGGTCATTTTGTAGTTTCATACCAAACTCCACCACCTGTTTATGCAAGTTCTCCACCCGGTGGTAAACACTTTTCGAGCTTTTGAGTGACGATGTTTATACAAAAATGTGTTACTTATAAAAATTTGTTGTGCCATTTTGTTGATTTTTGATTTATGGTTGTTTGTTTGTGTAGTTTCGTATCAGACTCCACCTCCAGTTCGTGCCAGTGCTCCACCCGTTGGTAAAGCTTGAGCTGATCATAAGTGACATAATCCTACAAAAAATTTTGAGTGTCTTTTTTTTTTAATTTCAAAATTTTAATTTGCCTATTCAAGAAAATGATCCACCCTTTGGTAAAAAAATTTAAAGCTTTTGAGTAATGTTTTTAACAAAATTAATCTGTAATTCAACTATTTTTTATATGAAAGCTGATATACTTTTTGTGGTTTCTGTAGTTTCTTATCAAAGTCCACCTCCTGCTGATGCAAATGCTCCACCTGGTGGTAAACACTTTTCGAGCTTTTGAGCCACTGTGTTACTAATAAAATTTTGTTGTGCCGTTTTGTTAATTTTGGATCAATGGTCGTTTGTTTGTGTAGTTTCGTATCAAACTCCACCTCCAGTTCGTGCTAGTGCTCCACCCGTTGGTAAAAACTTCGAGCTCATAAGTGACATATCCCCTTTTTTATTTTATTTTATTCTAATTTGCCTATTCAAGCAAATGATCCACCCTTTGGTAAAAAAGTTTAAAGCTTTTGAGTGATGGGTTTTTAACAAACTTTATCTGTATTTCGACTATATTTTATATGAAAATTGATATACTTTTCGTGGTTTTCTGTAGTTTCTTATCAAAGTCCACCGCCTGCTGATGCAAGTTCTCCACCCGGTGGTAAACGCTTTTCGAGCTTTTGAGTGACGGTGTTACCTATAAAAATTGTTTGTGCCCTTTTGTTGATTTTTGATTTATGGTTGTTTGTTTGTGTAGTTTCGTATCAAACTCCACCTCCAGTTCGTGCTAGTGCTCCACCCGTTGGTAAAAACTTTAAGCTCATGAGTGACATATTCCTATAAAAAAATTGATTTTTTTTTTTTCAAAATTTTTATTTGCCAATGTTGTTGATTCTTGATATATTTTGGTATATTATGTAGGTTCTGATCAAAATCCGCCGCCTGTTCAAGGAAGTTCTCCCCCTAGTGGTAAAAGTTTCGAGCTTTTTAGTGACGATATCCTTATAAAACTTGTTTTATGTTCCTGAATCTTAATTAATGGTTGTTGTCTGTAGGTTCTCATCAAAATCCGCCACCTGTTCAAGGAAGTTCTCCCCCTAGTGGTAAAAGTTTCGAGCTTTTTAGTGACGATATCCTTATAAAACTTGTTTTATGTTCCTGAATCTTAATTAATGGTTGTTGTCTGTAGGTTCTCGTCAAAATCCGCCACCTGTTCAAGGAAGTTCTCCCCCTAGTGGTAAAAGTTTCGAGCTTTTTAGTGACGATATCCTTATAAAACTTGTTTTATGTTCCTAAATCTTAATTAATGGTTGTTGTCTGTAGGTTCTCGTCAAAATCCGCCGCCTGTTCAAGGAAGTTCTCCCCCTAGTGGTAAAATTTTCGAGCTTTTTAGTGACGATATCCTTATAAAACTTGTTTTATGTTCCTGAATCTTAATTAATGGTTGTTGTCTGTAGGTTCTCGTCAAAATCCGCCGCCTGTTCAAGGAAGTTCTCCCCCTAGTGGTAAAATTTTCGAGCTTTTAGTGACGATATCCTTATAAAACTTGTTTTATGTTCCTGAATCTTAATTAATGGTTGTTGTCTGTAGGTTCTCGTCAAAATCCGCCGCCTGTTCAAGGAAGTTCTCCCCCTAGTGGTAAAATTTTCGAGCTTTTTAGTGACGATATCCTTATAAAACTTGTTTTATGTTCCTGAATCTTAATTAATGGTTGTTGTCTGTAGGTTCTCGTCAAAATCCGCCGCCTGTTCAAGGAAGTTCTCCCCCTAGTGGTAAAATTTTCGAGCTTTTTAGTGACGATATCCTTATAAAACTTGTTTTATGTTCCTGAATCTTAATTAATGGTTGTTGTCTGTAGGTTCTCGTCAAAATCCGCCACCTGTTCAAGGAAGTTCTCCCCCTAGTGGTAAAAGTTTCGAGCTTTTTAGTGACGATATCCTTATAAAACTTGTTTTATGTTCCTAAATCTTAATTAAAGGTTGTTGTCTGTAGGTTCTCGTCAAAATCCGCCGCCTGTTCAAGGAAGTTCTCCCCCTAGTGGTAAAATTTTCGAGCTTTTTAGTGACGATATCCTTATAAAACTTGTTTTATGTTCCTGAATCTTAATTAATGGTTGTTGTCTGTAGGTTCTCGTCAAAATCCGCCGCCTGTTCAAGGAAGTTCTCCCCCTAGTGGTAAAAGTTTCGAGTTTTTGAGTGATAATACTTAAAAAAGGAGGTGATAAATACCACATTAATTTTTTTATTTTTTATACCATAATGTCATTATAACTAAAGTTAAGGTTGTGCACAATTATATCGGGTAAAATAGTTTTACAACAACTTTAATGGCATGTGGCAAAATAATATGGTTTAACATAAATCACCTCCCATGAAATTTTGTGTTCATTTGTTGATGTAATGTAACCTTTTTACGGTTTTTCTTTTTTAGTTTCTAATCCAAATCCGCCGCCTGTTCGTGGAAACAATCCACCTGCTGGTAAGAGTACAAAGCTTTTAAGTGATAAATTTCGTAACATTCACTTATAGATTTCATCGACTAGCATATTCATAATACATGATTTTTCTTGTTTAGTTTCTCATCAGAGTCCACCGCCTGTTCACGGAAATGATCCACCGGCTGGTAAATGTTCCTTAATCTCTAAATTATGTATATGTAGAGTTTGTGTGATTAACTTCTTTTTTACATAATTTGATATGCCCTTGTTGGTTTCGCTTTTTGTTTGTAGTTTCATATTATAATCCGCCACCCGTTCATGCGAATACTCCACCTGCTGGTAAAGCTTCTGGTCTTTAACTTGAGCAATAGTTTGAAATTAGAGTGTTAACTTGAATGTACATTTTACTGATTTGGGATTGAATGGTGCGTTGATTGCAGGTTCTTACCATAGTCCACCTCCTACTCATGCAAATAATCCACCCATTGGTAAATATTACACTTCTTTATAGTAATTAGTAGCAAAACTTTTGCATATTTTTGGTATATTATGCGTGTTATGTTAACATTTTATTTTCGAACTTATCTATTCAAGTTGGAAAGAAGACAACTAAAGGAAATATTAAATGATAATGGTATTATGTAAATTATGGAATAAAATAGTAGTAATTAAATGCAAGGAAATATTGATTTGTCTGTATTTTTAATTTTGAAATGAAGGGAGATATAAATAATTATTGTTATATCTACTAATCTACATATATGAAGGGAGATATAAATAACTACTTGTCACTGTTGATTTATTGTTTGGAATTTTTTATTTAAAGAAAGATGTATGTAACATGCAAACAGAACAAAGAAATATATATTGGGGGGAAATTTTAAATTTTTTTAAAAGTTGAAATATTGGTAAAGTTAAGTTTGTAGTGTCGACATGGTTGAGATTTGAGAATATGTATACTTACCGAACTCTTACTTTTTTGTTTAAACAACTCAATAGATCTTTGGATTTATAATGGTCGTTAACTTTTAATTGCAGCTTCGAGCCCACCACCCGTTCATGCAAATGATCCACCCTCAGGTGAATGTTCAAAAGTTTTGAGTGATAAATATTTATTCGATGTAGGATTTTGTGAATTTTAAGTTGTTTGTAATGTTTATTTGTAGCTTCAAGTCCACCACCGGCTCACGCAAATGATCCACCAAGAGGTGAAAATAAGATTTTTTAGAGTGATAAATTAGTAATGTTTTAGTATTGCCATTTTTCTTACTTGATTTACGGCCTTTTGTTTGCAGCTTCTTACCAGTATCCACCTCCGGCTAATGCGAATAATCCACCATCACAAGGCACACCAATGCCGATTGAGCGCACACCTCCTAATGGACACGGGAATCATCACCACCATCGTGGGCAAAGACCACCCACCAACTGCGGAAGCCCACCAATAACTGTTGGCCACAACCCTACTCCACCACCTCCTGCCGGATATCATAATGATCCTCCGAAAAGTGGAGGTGGAAGTAGTGGTAGTGGTAGCCATGGTGCCACACCTGTTGTTGCACCTTCAAGTCCACCTCATGTTAATCCTCCCTCCCCCATCGGACATCACAACCCTTCGCCACCTAGCAGTGGTTGCTCTTGTGGACATCCCCCAAGCTCAACTCCAGCTGTACCAGTTGTAGCACCGGCCCCTATTGGACATCATGATCCTTCCCCTACACCACGACCACCATATCACAACTATCCCCCACCTTCTACCACCACCCCACCATCCACTACCCCTTGCCCACCCTCCGGTGCCCCCTCGATCACCCCACCAACCACCGCCCCCTCTACAACCCCACCCTCTGCGACTCCCTCGATCACCCCACCATCAACCACCCCCTCGACCACCCCGCCATCCGCCACCCCTTCCACAAACCCACCGCCAAGAACTCCATATACTAACCCACCATCCACCACTCCCTCCACCACCCCACCCTCCACCACTCCTCGATCATCCCACCATCCGCCACCCCTTCCACAAACCCACCGCCAAGAACTCCATATACTAACCCACCATCCACCACTCCCTCCACCACTCCCTCGATCACCCCACCATCCGCCACCCCTTCCACAAACCCACCGCCGAGAACTCCGTATACTAATCCACCATCCACCACCCCACCCTCCACCACCCCTCTATCACCCCACCCTCCGCCACCCCATCCACTAACCCACCACCAAGAACTCCATACACTAACCCACCGTCCACCACTCCTCCACCACCCCACCCTCAACCACCCCTTCTATCACCCCACCCTCCGCCACCCCATCCACTAACCCACCACCAAGAACTCCTTACACTAATCCACCATCCACCACTCCCTCCACCACCCCACCCTCCGCCACCCCATCCACTAACCCACCACCAAGAACTCCTTACACTAACCCACCATCCACCACTCCTCCACCACGCCACCCTCCTCCACCCCTCCATCACCCCACCTCCTCCACCCCACCATCCACCACCCCTCAACTACTCCACCATCCACTTCTCCTTACATCGACCCACCTTCCACGACACCACGATCGCGCACACCCTCTGCCCCACGGTCAAGAACTCCGTCTATTACACCGCCCGAGGCCGGGAACACATTCCCATCACCTCCAACTTTCCCTGATATCATAGGGGGCACATGCACGTAAGTCTTTATAAATGAGTCAATGTTTATAACACTTGTGTATAACTTTATAAAATGATGTTGCTAGAATTGTAAAAATGTTAATATTTATTTTATTTTTACTATGTCTCAAAATAATTGTTCACAATAAAAATACACAGTTTCAAAAATTATAACAATTTGTGTTTTTTGTTTCTTACTTTTTTTAAATGACAGTTTTAACATCAATTAAGTGGTTATTCTTTTTTTTAAAAACTTGTAATAATAATTTCAAGTAAGAATAAAATCAAGCAAACTTCTATATCAATTTTTAATTTGGGACAACCCAGAAAAGGTGGACAAGTAATTTGAGATGAAAGGAGTACATTATGTGTATATTTTGGAAGCTTTCAACTGTATATAATTCGTTTTAAGCTGATAAAGCCTCATCACACTCAAATATGTAAATATGTAATGCAGTTTTTGGAGGAATCACCTACATTTGCTTTCTGATTTATTCGGATGGTGGCGTAACACAATCGGTCGGTCCATGGGCTTAGGGAACATTCCTGGATTTCACTCAACCATGAGCTTGCAAGAAGCACTTTCAAACACTAGAAACGATGGTATTGGTGCACTTTACCGTGAAGGAACCGCTTCTTTGCTAAACTCCATGGTCAACAAGAACTTCCCCTTTACAACGAGCCATGTTCGAGACAGTTTTGTGGCTGCACTCTCCTCAAACAACGCAGCCGCAGCGCAAGCCGAGGTTTTCAAGCTAGCCAATGAGGGTCGGCTCAAGCCAAGATTTTAACACACTTCATCGTACCGATCCATGTTTATTTATCTAAGTTAATTTCTTTTTGTTTGTAATGAAATTTCGTAGTATTTAGAAAACTATTATGATATGATGTTCTATACCGTACCATGTTAACATGGGTTATGAGAAGTTTTGGGAGTTTAAGATTGAGATTATGATTTTGTTTACTTGTAACAATTTGACAATGGTCAAATTATAGTCCAAGGCTCCAAGCCATTATGTTAGGGTTGGTGGAATGCACTTAAGTTTGTCATAGCAGCTTACATACCACTGTAGCAAACGTTAATGCTGTGTACGTACTATGATGTGAAACAACAATTTTAACTCACATACCAAATAATTGAAAAAATAAAACTGACATAGAGTTAAAATTTTGGGACTTTGTGTCTCGTATCCTGGCCGTTTTTAATGGCTTGTGTGGTATGACTGTGTCTTTAAATGTTAAATCGTACGCCTCTTATGTTAACACGCAGGTTTTGTTGGTTCATCATAAAGATGCATGCCACTTTTCAAGTAACAAGTATATATCACCAATCACTCACCTTTGATTCTTTTGCTCTTTTTTACGTTAGGTTCATGTGAACCGTACACTTTATATTAATGTGGTAAATTAACTAGCCAGTTATGTATAAAATTTCATAGTTTTAAAATCACAAAAGAAGTGTATCATGTCATGACCCACCTCCCTAGAAAACATGGATTATAACATATATTTTTGAGTAAACTACACCATTCGTTCTTGTGGTATACGTTTACCGTCAAGGATCATCCTTTGAACAAAAAAAATACACCTTTAGTCTTTAAGTGCGAAACGTTACTCAGCGTTGGTCCCTCTCACTAACAGCCTTTATTAATGTTCGTTAAATGCCTACATGAGATACTAACATGAGGGTATTTTAGTCTTTTTCTCCTCCATTCTAATATACCCTTATATTTTCTCCATTTAATTTATTCTTTTCATGCTTTTCTCTCACCTTTATCCCACATTTACCCAAATCTTTCTTCTCCCACTTTTTTCACTAGATCTTAAAATCATCTACAAACACAAACACAAAGTTTAGATCTTTAATCACAATTCTCCTTTTGTTATATTCTCATAAATCAAAAATCTATTTCCAAATCAACCCCAGAAAAAAAAATTACTATTTTCACAAAATATTATCTTTATCTTTCTTCAAGTCTTCAAGCACACCTGGTAGTAGTGACCGATGACAAGGGTGGGTGACGACGACCAGCGACGGTGGTTGGACGGTGTGTGGATGTGTACGGTGGCGGTTTCCTTGTTGGATGGGTGGTGGAATATCATATAAGTTTTAAAATCATACTAACCATCATTCTCATCCCCAAATGAAATGTTGGCAGTCAATGCACCACAAGATTTAGGGGTTGTTTAGATAAAAAATTAGATGTAATAAAGGGACTTTAGGATATATTGTTTGGATATGTTGTTGTTTTTTGAAGTTGTAACAATGGCAATTACTGCTGGCTGTGTGTTGGTAAATATATGACCAAAAAGGACTTTCTTGTGAAAAAGATGTGTTCTGAGAATAGAGTAAAAGTCTCCCAAGTTAAATACCATTTTATCATCTGGCTATCACTTTTGTTGCAACCAATATGAAACTGATTGTTTAAGAGGATTAGAAACAGTCTCTTTATTAAAAAAATGAGGTATAGACGTTTTGATTTTATGAAAATGGGGTATAGATATTTATGAAAAATGAGGATTGGATTTTCATTAAAAATTTACGGATGTTACGCTGGCATTTTTTATAGATCTTTTGTTAGTTTTGATTTATTTGTTATTGGAATTGATTTTGTTTATGAATTTGATCAAGATGATTATGTATGTGATGGTGAATGATTATTGGTTATGGAATTGAATTATTATTTTGATTTAATTGGATTGTATGGTGCTTTTAGAAATAAGATGATGATGGTAGGTGGTGATAAAAATGAATTAGGAGAGATAGTGGTGGGTGGTGATAGTTGGAGAAGAAGATAGGTAAAGGAAGAAGATGAAGTTAAAAATCAAAGGAAAAAGACTAAAATATCCTCACGTGGATTGGCTTAACGCCCGTTACTGACGCCAGTTAGGGTGAGAGGCCGTGCCAGTAACGTTTGTGACAGGACTAGCAGTGCATTGTTTTTTGTCGAATGACGATCCTCGACGGTCAACGATATCTGCAAGGACGAATGGAATATTTTACTCTATATTTTTTTCTCCAATTTAGACACTTATTTTTATTGCTTTTTTCTTACTCTTTTATACATGTAAACAAATGAGGTTTTTCCTTAGGTTACCTCACGAGTATTCTTAAATGTATCGATACACTCATCATGACCTTTCCCAACACAAAAATAGAAAAGCAAAGTTACTGTAAAATTGACCAAACCACCTTCTATTTTGATTTTGATTGGCAACTCCAAAAACTCTATTTTGAAATTGAGCTTTCTTGTTCTAACCAAAATAGCCTTTTTTTAAATACTGTAAGGCATTGCAATTAGATTAAATTAAAATAGCTTGCTCAAAAGTCAAAACCTGCCTATCTTACAGGCCGAGAAATGGGCTCAAAGTTGCAGAAATAGTATGAAGAGACAAACTACGAATAGTATGATGAGAGTATGAGACAAACTACCGTTTTTTTTTTTTTTTTTTTTTTTAACAGGAATCATTCCATTTCAAACCTCACAAATGGAGGAAGATACAAACCTCATGAATGGAGGAAGATCAACATAACAAGTTACAACGGAACCAAACAGGTTCGACCAAACAAGACAACACCATAATAGTTGCGACATTTCTGAAGAACACCATTCAAAGGTGGGAATCACCCAAGTGAAATTTTGGTAATACAACCATATAAAGCGCGAGCAGACAAAAGACACTAAGACAAAATACGTGGCATCCAAAAAGGAGCCGAACAAAAGCCTAACAGATCAAAATCAAACCCCACGCAGTGCCGTGCGATAACTGACCAGCGGATCCGGAAGAGAAGAAGCCGGATGCCATCGGATCGAGCGAAGCGGCGGTGGCGAAGAACGTCAACAACGGCGTCGGAGGAGATGACGGATCCAGTAAAGAAACCCTTTATTAAAGAGAGAAAAAAAAAAGAAACGATCCCGACGGTAACCGTAGCCGACCGTCGGAAAGGATCGGATAAAGATTGAGTTTCAACCATGGAAACCATCTCAATTGTTTGGTAAATGTCAATTCAATTTAAGAAGTGTTGAATTGTTGCAAGAATCATTTGATGTGGTGACCACAATCTCTGTTTTTATGCGCAAAAGTGGCTATATTCTACATACGGCATAAAACTTGCTGATTCTTCTAGCCATGAGCGAATACTTTTTTTTTTTGCTTTGTTGGAGTGTATCATGCAGTCGACTAATTTTCATGACACATATACATAGCCAAACCAAATTTGTATTTTGATACCTCATGGTGTACGTGTACACATACATAGCCAAACCAAATTTGTATTTTGATACCTCATGGTGTACGTGTACGGTGTACCCCATCATGCGGCTCGAAGCCTAGCCTCCGAATGATGCACACATAAACACTCGAAATGTTCATTGACGTAAAACCTACTAGGATACTGTAAAGGAATCCGCCAGTACAAAAGAGTCCACTCACTCTAAAACGATAACAATCACTGTAAAAAGATCCAATCACTTACTCACACCACTCGTTTGCAAATAACAATCACTCTAAACGGATCTGTTAGATCCGTTTTGAGAGAGAGAGAGAGAGAGAGAGACTGTCACTTTTGTGAGAGAGCGAGATAGAAAACTAGTGGTGTAAGTGTGAGACAAAAAACGAGCGGTATGCAAAGGGGTTATCAGAGTGGGTGGGGGGGTTATAACACAAAAACAAGGGGAGGTAGTGGTTTTACATAACCGGTTAAAAAAAGAGTTTTCTTTATTTTTTGTTTATTTTTTTATTTTTTTTACAAATGAAAATAATAGTTGTTATTATTTGTTTAAAAAAATAAAAGTTGTAATTTTTTTGCAAGAAAAAAAAAAGTTGTAATTTTTTTGTAAAAAAATAGTCGTTATTAGTTATATTTAGTACGGGTGGTCACGGTTTGGTTTGGTATATTATTTACTTATTATGATTTTTGTTTAAGATATAATTGTCATGTTACTTTATTTTGCATATTTTAGGAGTTTAGTTCTCACGAGGAACTAACTGCTTGGGTACAAAATATAGCTCGAGAGATCAGTTTTGTTATTGTTAAAAGAAGAAGCAAAACCAAGAATGGGTATATGTACAAAATCGTTTTGTGTTCGAAAAGTGGGGAGTATAAGCGTGAAGGTTTAGAAGATGAAATTCAACGGCAAACTAGTACCGTTAAAACCAAATGTCCATTCAAATTAGTGGCAAAATATTATAAGAAAAAGGTATTTGGATGTTGACGGTGAGCGTGATGAGCATAATCATGAATTTCTTTGAGGCGTTGCATGGTTTCCCATATGCTCTGCGATTAAAAAACGATGAGTTCAATTTGATGCAACAATTGTCAGAGTTTAACGTAGCACCACATCATATACTTTCGTCAATAAAGGAGCGTAATCCGAATAATGTGTCTAGCGTTAGAACTATATATAATGCACAAAATAAGATCCGTGGAGCCATAATAGGTGATAGAACTCCAATCCAAGTTCTTTTGTCACATTTGATGCGTTCAGGTTATACATATTACGAGAGGGTAAATGAGGTCAATAATGAGCTTGAGGAACTATTTTTTGTTCACCCCACGTCATATGCGGTATGGTGTACATTCCCATAAATCATGATCATGGACTCCACATACAACACCACGTTGTTTAAATTGTTTTTTTTTGAAATTGTCGGAGTTACTTCGACAAACAAAACATTTTCAATGGCTTTTTGCTTTTTAGACAAAGAAAAAGGACCTAAATTTCGTTGGGTATTGCAATGTGTGAAGGAGGTGATAGACGAAGAATATTACCCCGTGTGTTATCGTCACTGATAGAGATTTAGCGTTGATTGGGGCATGCAGAGAAGAATTCCCGAACGCTAACAAATTACTTTGTCGATGGCATATTTCACAAATGTGCTTCAATATTGTAGACCAAGAATCGTAACGATAAGAGTATGATTCCATTAAAGGAACATGGGATTGTATGGTTAAAGCTCAAACATGAAATACTCTTGCACTATCATGAACACCTACAGATTATTGGTCCCACATTCGGTACTTATTTATTAATTTATTTTTATTATTATTTAAGAAATAAGTACCGGAATGACTTTTTTATTAATTATCTACTTTATTAATTCAATTTTTTTAGATATTTCTTCGTATTTGAATAACTGGCTGCAAGGATATCAAGACATGTTTCTCGCGTTTATTACTGATCAATATCGCAGCTACGGTCAGTCAACTATGTGTAGAGTTGAGAGTCAATACGCGTTGTTGAAATAATTATGGGGACCACACAGTCCAACTTAGACACGTTGTTGACTTCGATCGATAAGATTATCATTGCGCATGAAACTGCCATAATAGAAACTTTAAAAAGAAGCAAAAATGCGAAAAAATATAAATTTAATATATCACTATTTCAAGAATTGTGGTATAAAGTTTCACATTATGCTTTGGAACTAATTTTCGAAGAACTCCAACGGCCGAACAATGAGGAATGTGGACATTAGTTGCGGTCAATTTATAGGTTACCATGCTATGACGAACTGCTATACAATCGAATTCACGGTAATTATATTAAATAGCAGGGTACACGCGCAATATGGCGGCGGGTACCACGTGCCTATATTTTGCGGCGAGCAAATGTTATTAGGTTACACGTTTTTCTAATAGGAAGAGGGGTTGGGCGAGGTTTAAGGGCCAAAAGAACCTTAGATGGTTGAATCTATTGTGTGTAAAGTATGATTAGTTTGTGTTGTAGCTTTTTTGATTTTTTCATAAACCATGAGTTCTTTTTATATTAAGATTTCATAACTGACATTTTAATGTATATCAATTACTTTTTCCAGTTTTATATGTTAAAAGTATTGATATGGTGGTTACACATTTTTTCCCATTAAATCACTTATTTGATCATTAATATGACGGTTACAAGTTTTGAGGTTACAAGTATTGATCAGGGTTTTGAAATCCTTCCATAACAAGCAAGTTTAGGAGTCTAAATTTTTAAGCCTTGCTAATTATGGAATATTCCCAAATCTCCCACATATATAATAGAGGAACATCTTGAGTCACATATGCCACTTGGCAAGCATAAATGCCATGTCGGCAAGAATTAATTACGTGGCAATGCCACCTATTTTTTACACACGCTTCACACAGAAACACAACCAAGAACACACGCCATTCACAAACGAAACTCCCAATCCTAATCTTCTGCAACACAATCAATTCAATTTGTATTGCCCAAAATTAACCTACACATACGTTTCAACAAGAAATCAATCTTAATCCTAAAACAAGTCTCGATTCATTCGTTGAAAATCACCATAGAGAATACGAATCGAAACGCACAAAATTATCGAGAATGATTTATCACAAAGTAAATCAACTTTAAATTCATGTCATTCTTCTAAGGTAATTTTTATTTTTAGTTTTGTTCCGATTAAATCGAATTAGGTTAGCCGATTAGTTTTGTATGACTAATTAGGGATTGGATTTGTTAGTATAGTTTCGTGTTTTGGATAGAAGGCTTTCAAAAGGAAGACTATAAAGTGGTTGATGAATTTGCATACCAAGTGTTTGATGAAAGTCCCGAATAACTTTTTTTTTGAAAATCTGTTGTATTGGTATATATCTTTTTACGTGAAGAAATTACATATCAAGTGTTTGAGCTATTCATAAAAACCTATCAAGTGTTCGAGGAATTTCCTAAATGCAGTTAATAAGTCACTTTAGCTACAAGTTACGACTTAAACTCAATTGTTAAACTAATAGCGATCGACCTATATAATTATGGGATGTCAGTAAATGTAATGTTGGCACTAGCGATACTAAAAAGCTCATAGAACATATATAATATTGGTCGTGTGATAATTGTTTGAAAATAAGCGAGATTAGTCGGATGATATCGTGAGGTAGAAGTAACAATTGCGATTTTGATTATTTTATTAGCCAAGCTTTGAACTTTTGGAGGTCGGACTTAGAATTTTAAACTAATTATTAGCAATATGAATCGGTAGTTTTTCAAAGAAATTGAAGTGATAAGAATAAATTATGAACAAGTCTTGCAAATGGAATAATGTTGGCGTCAAAGTCTCAAATCGTAGTCGATGTACTTTTTTAAAACATGTTTGATCTGAAAGTATGTTAATTTTGATGTTATCATGTTTTATAGGCAACAAAGCTTCAAAGAAGTCGGCTTTAGAGACATTTTTGAGAAAGTTAAGGTAATGTCGTATCCGTGCTCTTCAATTTGTTAATACTTTGGTTAAATGTTTGGCTTAGATTTTAGTTAACACTTTATATATGTGCATTTTAGACTATGCATGTATGCGTTATCGGATACTTGAAACATGGTTTGACCAAACTATCGCATTCTATTCACTCTTATATTTTTGTTTCGAATTAAGTATATTGTTAAAATCATGCTCTTATGCGAGGTTTCACGGGCAATGCTAACGGAAAGCGAAGTATTAGTGCTTGCAGACAATCGAACTCAACTCTTAGATAAGTGACCTTGAAATGATGGTACGATTCCTTAAACTTTAACTGTTTTGTCTTCATACTTGCTGTTATAAAGATTCTTTGTTTTTCAAAATTCGAGTTCGAATTAAGTGTGTTGTTAAAACTATGCCCTTATGCGTGTTTTCACAGAAGTAGGTCACCACTACAAGGTTCGGTGAAAAACTTGCAAGAGGACCTTCTTGTTTAAGGTAGTCGACCGACAGGAAAAGTAACATGGCAAGGTTAGAGTAGACCATCACCGTAGTTATTATCATTGTTATTGATATAAGTAAGCTATACTAGATGTAGAATTCTAAATAGTGAAAACGAACACTCAAGATACACGACCAAAGACCATTTGTATGACACTAAACCCGAACTTCTTTGCACCACTATTTGATGTGCTCATACCGGATACAAACCATGGTCAAAATTCCTTTACAAAATTACTTCTAACCAAATTTCAAGTTTTTTACGTTCAAACTTTTGCTAAAGAATGCACTTCGCCTATTAATATTTGCGCCATTATCAATAATGTAGAGATAGAGATAGAGATGATAAATGTAAGTATGATTGTCCTCCTTAATCAAGTATTGTTTATTTTCGGGAATCATATGTTGGCAATGTATCCATTTTCGATGCAATGGAAGAACAACTCAAGCGGTACCGTTGTTACAAATATTCCACATTATATGATGTCTTAATCCAAGTTACAGTCCACCGTCCTTTTTATATGTTTACTGATAGCTTCTTCCTCTTTAGCTTAATGTCTTTTGTTTTCTAATGTTTAAAATGTTCTATTAGGACTTTTTTTGCCTTTTATTAGGAAGTCCATTTAGGCATATATTGTTTTGCACCATGTAAATATGTTTGTGGTACGATAAATTTAATGAAGTGAAAACTTCACCCACCTAGACATGGTTTCAGTGTGTCTCTAAGAATTTGTGAATTAAGTTTTGGAAGAAAGTCGACCTATGATTCGGGACTCTTTAAAATCGGTTTTTATTTTTATTTTTTATTTATTTATTTATTTATTTATTTTATCTTTATCAGTCAAGGATACTACATGTCATTTAACTTGTGGTTATTTCTTTATTGCTCAACTATTGTTGGCATTGCACCTATTTTCCTTTTTGCAACTCTTTTGTACGAGATCTTGCTTTCTTAAGAGCCTAATGTTTACTTTTAAAATTGAACCATCAGGGTGAAATTGTGATTTTCATTTCAAACCACCAATCAGAAGTAGATCCAGCTGTTATTGCCTTGCTGCTCGAAACGAAAAATCCTTATATTTCTAAGAACATAGTAAGCCCGATATATTTTAGAACCATGTATCTTTAAAGTGCTTCTATTAGTCCAATATTTGAATGTTGTTATGCGATCTATGTGGCGGGGACAAAGTTATTACAGATCCTCTTTGCAAGCGATTCGAGAAGGAACTTAAGGTGCGTAACAAACTACAATGTACTTGAAATGATACAGAGACAACAATTTAAATCTGAACTTTATCGGCGGGGATGCCGAATATGTTGTCCTTGGACCATAGTCTTCTCAACTCGCACACAAAAGTTCATAAACGTAAATTTTATATGACCTAACATTGCGGTTCCAACAAGTAGCTATAATCATTAATTGGAAAAAGGAACTATTTAAGTAATAGGCAAGTCGCAAGAAGATGATCTACAACATTTATAACTAGAGATGCCATTTGACCCATTTACATACGAATAACTTGGATTATGCTAGAACTCTAACAGTTATGCGGTTATAGGAAAACAAGCAAAATAATAACAAAGTGTGTTTTTCATCCTCTTTGATATATTTTTAGTTCTAAGATTATAAAATTAGAGCAACTCACTTATACGCAACCACCCAAACACCAAAATGATGCCATTTTCCTTATAGTTTTATAGCATCCAATGGCTATTAAATCATGCTTTCCATGTTTGGTGTTTGAGTGTTCCTTGTCCATAATGATGCGAACACATTAGCTTTATATTTCTATTCGTGGTAGGTTGTATTTGACCATATATTTATCCGAACTTACATTGGTCGTGGATCAAGATCCGTGAATGGAATATTGCAGTTCCTCGGACCCTCGCAACATATGCGGATGCAACGTGGTCTAGGTTTACTTGGATAATCTTTGGTGATCCGTACTAATTCAACTTAATGAACATAATTATATATTCTTCATTTTATCTCGACAACCTCTTTTGTAGTTGTCATTTATATACCATTCCAACGTTAAACTTAATAAAACCTTTGTCCAACTGCAAGAATTGATTGCTAAGTTCGTTGAATCGTGATTCTAACTTGAGCATATATGGTGATTCCTTTTTGAGGTAGTAATGGAGTTGATCATTATGTAGTCTTTCATCAATCATTTTAGAAGTTTGTCGTTGTTGAGGTTTTTGTTTCTAATTTTCAATGTTATTTGCTTTATTATTTCAGGTTGTCTTCCTTTGGAGGGTGTACTCAACCGGAACAACTAAGCCTGATGAGGGGGAGCGACATAATTTATCTATATTAGACTTTGAGACACAAGAAACATAATCCATTTTTTTAGGATAAGATTTTGAAATATCTTAGGATTTCCTTTCCCTCTCCACCTTTAACAATTCTCTACACCCAAAACCCTCTACTTCTCATTTCAGTCCCCCCTAAACTTTAATTATTTCTATGTCGAATGCTTTCAAATGAGTATCACGTCAACTATGACCACAGGCGCCTTTTCGCACACCGCTTCCTTCCATTATCACATCAGTAGTTCATGTTCCACCTCGGTCTCATAGCTCCATCTTGTCGTATATTAATCATGGTCGCAGACGGATTACTCCACCTAGGTGAGTTGAGGTCCAGCGTTTATATGTTTGTGTTAGTGTATTATTTTTGAGTTCTTTGTTTTGGAGTATAATTTGTCGATTTACGTATAGGTTAGTTGTTAGTGGTAGCCGAGTGGTGAAATGCGATGAGGGGACCGGAGATTGGACCAGTGCGATAGTGATGATAAAGTAATGCATCCGTTATTGCCTTTTTCGATCTTTTTATTTCGAGTGTTTGAATATCTTGAACTTCGCCTTTATTAATGTGGTTATAAGGCTATTAAAACGAGGTTTTGGTTAATAATGTGGCCAATTAAAGATTAAAACTTCGATAATAATATTGAAACGCGCTTGGTGAGCAACAAAATGACATGATTTTCTAACATGCTCTTTAGGAAAAGAGGTGCACGAGACGATGAAAGTCGCATAATCAACAAATTCAAGTGGTTCGGTTATTGAGGATGATAATAAAGAAAACGTAACCACTTGATTCATATACTCATCTTTATGTAACTAGATTATTGATTTTAGATGTAACTAAAAGGGTTTTTTTTAGGAAAAGAGCCAACTTAGTCGGTTGGAATCACTCAACAAATTCTGGATAGCACCAAGGCTCAAGCACCGATTAGGTGTCTACCAATCTACTATGCTTTTGAATATTGTGATTATTTCTTAATCGATAATAAATTATGGTCATGTTAGGATAAAGGCAAAGTTAGTCGATTGGATACGCTTAACAAGCTACTAAATAATAATGTTGTGGAAGCTAAAGCGAAGTCACAACGGTATATTTCTTATACTATTGAGTATTAGCCAGAACCAAATGAGGTGATTGATTACACGGCTATTTTTACAGGCAGGTTTATATGTCATAAAAAAAATTATTTATAAGGTCTTAATGATACGGGTGGAGTACTATTCAAAGGAAACTGCGTGGATCGGGCTCTTGTGAGTTATGAAAAGATAGACAAAAGATTGCATGTTAGTTTAACTTTACGCACAAAATCATCCATCTTTTTACCATGGAAAAGGTTAATTTGGTAATTTCTTTTCTTTGTGAAGGAGACGTTTGGGGATCAATATAAGCTTTTCCTTCTTATAAATCCCGAAGATGATAACCCGTGGCGGTTGTGGTTCCCGGAAAACCTTACAACCGTAAACAATCGGTACTAATAACTAATGTGGCTTAAGATTGTATGAAGATGCAAAGTTTTGGTAGCCACAATTATGAAGATGCAAGGTAACCAAGTTTATAAGAAACTTCTTTCTTAATATAGAAATATACTTTTAATCTTAAGTTGTTATAAATAAAAAGGGTAATCACGTGAGTCGATTTTTTTACACAAAAGCGGACCAAATCCACTACGAAAAGCTAAAATGCCCATGAGACATTTTTTGTGATGAAACAATCTACTTTTGAGATTTTACCTTTTTTGTGCTTTGCTCAAGCAGTGTAGTGCTCATGAGCACCTCATAACCGCATGTACGCGAAATTTCAGTGATCATGCTTAGGGAGTTTTTATGAGGTTGTGTAGAGAAGTGGTCAACCTCAAAAAAGTAGGTAAATTGTCAAAAGAAAGGTAAAATCTCGACAAGTGAGTAAAACCTTGATAATAAATGATTTATCGGCATTTTCACCTTTTTTACCCATTTTTTCCTTGATAAATCAAAAGCCAAGACACTCTATAATAGATTAGTATCTGTGTTTTTAAAATTGTGTTGCTTTCACACATTATTTATGTCAAAAGACTTATGGATAACCGTGCCATCTAAAATTGTGTTGCCATCTAAAGAACAAAATTTATAACACATATGCAAATATGTCACAGATTACCTCCCTTTGTTGAACAAGGAGAGTGAAAACATTTTTTAGTTTGAACTTGCCAAGTTGGAATGAGTTCCAAAGTAGCACTCAATTTGCTTTGGCTGCAAAATGTATTTTATTTAGTGAAACCAAAAGCAATAGTCTTGGTCACACACTTACATATTTGTGCATATTTTGTAGCTCTCAAGATTGGATGGTGTTCTTGAACATACCTGCCGCCGACACCGTTATAGATCTTAGGTATGTATGCAACAAATGCCCTGCTCAAGATACTCTTTTTACCCTCTAATATAGAATAAACTTGAATGCCCAAAGACGATAAACTATAGGGCACAAGATATAATGATTTTAGGTTACATTAGATAGTGGAAATTCGCATTTGCATTAGACTTTCTTATGAGATAGTTATTCCACTATTATAGTAATTCTAATAGTTATAAAAGTAAGTATTCTCAATGTATTTAAATACTTAATTTTGATATTTTTCCCAAGGTTGCAACAATTTTACTAAGGCTCTTCGTGAATGTGAGAGTGAACTTATGGAGTCGCACTAAATATCGAATCAAAAGTAGATGGAGCGAGAGTTGTGCCTTAAAACATTCATGAAAGGTATATCTAAATATCTTATGTCTTACGGACCAACCTATATACATTCCAGATTTACCGAAGGTGCTTATATAGTTATATAAATAAGAAAAGCTATCAACATGTCACTAAGGAGCATCTTTAATTTGTAACAAACTTTCGGTTTCGATCACTCAAGGCTAAATCAAAATCATAAAAATCATTAATATAGTGGAAAAGTTAAACGAAAACCTATAAAATAGCTCCGAGTAAGTTGTATATACATATTTCCTACTTAAACTTGTCAATTTTCATTTCGACATGGTATGGACACTCATACTATATCATTTCGTCTTTTTCCGTTAATATCAAGAAAAGAAGCCTGTACACGAACTGAAGCTATTGTGATGAAAAACTCCGAGAGCCGATAATTGACATCCATTGTAAGTCTTTTGACAAAAGTTTATGCCATCTTACATATCTTCGAGAAAGTTTGAAATATGCGTTTAGACAGATTTATATGTTTTGACTTATAGTTAAAATCAAGAATTATCTATTTTACCTTCGTATATATCTAACACATGTTATATAATCTACTTACATTTGCATCTAATACTTATTGAATGCACAGATTCGATTCTTTGAAGTGGCCGAGGATTGTGTGTTCGCTTTGATCATGAGCTTGGGACCGATTATTCGAGACTCTTCAAGGTACTTTCTCATGTTAATTATAATGTGCGAATGTATCTCACGATGCATAACAAGTCGGAATAGAAACAGTTGACCCAAACACCCTTTATAATCGGTCTCATCATGTAGCTAATGTTTCTTAGAACATGGGTGAGTAGGATGAGATAGCTAATCCAATTGCCGGGTTGAAGAACTACGAGAATCATAGGGCGAGCATCAATTACTCATGCGAAGATATATAGCAATTACTCATGAAGATTATGTTTGTTTTAGTTTTATTTATCCTTGCATACCATGATGGGATACATGTTCTTGTTGCATGATTGCCACGGATTCCAGATCGTAAAGGGTGTACCTCAACATATTACAATTATTTAAGTTGCATACAATTTAATTGAGTTTGATAAATTAATACCCTAAATAATGGAGTCCTCCACAAACATACTAATGTTCCCACCATAATGTACGATTTAATATCGTGTGTTGGATTAGTTATAATAATCAAGTTTGTATCGATCACATATGCAATTGATTGTCTTCAAAAATACAAAGACAAGCATATAACTATTACACTCAATTCATGTTCGACAATTTTAATCAATAGTACACATGAAGTTAGCCGTTCATCATGAGGGTCATGAAGCTATATATATATTTTTTGAACAACATTAGATTAAAACGAGAGAAAAGTCTAGCAAAACGCTAGACTAAACAACAGTACAAAGGATGTTTAAGCCATTCAACCCAAGAGATATTACTCTTTGAGTTTCGATGCTTAAACCACAAGAAAGAATACAAGATAATATTATCTACTAGATCACGTTTGAACATTCTACCGGAATCAAATGTCATCGAATTTCTGTACCTCCATAACATCCAACATGTTGTCAACCCGATAACATGAAGCTATATATTATTATTTCAATACCAAAGCTCTATGAACAAAAAATACATTTAAATCATACTAATAATAATATTAGCTACATAAATTAGAAGTGTTTAATAAGATATCATTTGAGACTCGCCCGGCCATCGGCCGGGTCATGAGACTAGTCCTTTATATATTAGTATGGATTTATGACTATCAAGTTATTTTCCTCATTAATATCAGATCGCCAGTAAGCCCAATAACAAAATTGGCCACGGTCCGGAATCAAAGACGCACGCGGAATGCCCAGCAGACCAGGCCCATGGCCGCGAAAATCTTTATGTGTTCGCATCCGTGATTACTGCGGAACCTTGCCCGACAGGGGTCCCACTCCGGCCACTAACCTTTTATAAGCGAAATGTTAGGAAACCATAGCATTAACCTCGCCTATAAAAGGAGATCTAACTCTCTTATAAGGTACAACTTTCTTTCACATAATAGCACACACACTTTTATTATCTGACAAGAATGCATACTTACTCTCACGTCGGAGCTTAATCGTGGGGTCTGTCCCCATGGTAAGACTAATGGTTTGCTTTCATTTGTGTAGGGATCCAATCTATCACTTGATTTAATACAGATTCAGCCCATCGGTAGCTTGTTGGCCCAGCCCAACACGCGTCCTGTTAATACAAATAAGCCGTAAAAACGCTTATTTATATTTTACGATCTTCTAATGTTTTGTCGATAACAAACGTAAAATTATTTTAACGAAACAAATAGAATACGCAAATAGTTTGAGTTAATAGTTTCCTAACACACTTACGCTTTCACATAAAACACTAAAACAAGGTTAAGTGATTTTATGATTTAGATATATATGTACAACAACTAATGTTTACATATTGGGTTAGCACATACTTAAACTAAATATACTAAAATGGGTAAAAACATGTATATACTAAAATGGGTAAAAACATGTAAATACTAAAATGGGTAGAAAGCGGAAAATGGTATTGACCCATAACCCATGGTTTTATATATACCACTTAACCAAGTTCATTGTATCTAGAATGAAAACCATGGATCAACCCATAACCCATGACCCATGACCCATAACCCATAACCAAAAATACCCATGGGCAAAGAGGAGCGTTCCACGGATCCCTAGCTTTGTGCTACCCGGATCCCAAGTGGAAGGGATCCGTGGGATCCGGAGCGATGAAATTTTCTCTATAAATAGAGAGCCATTTCTTCCTTTCTATTCATCACTTCACACATACTTCCCCAAAGTATTCTAACCTCAAACCTCGGATCCAAGTGATCTAAGTAGTTTGTCTTTTTTTTGTGTGATCTTCTAGGTTCCTCTTAAAGGATAGATCACCACTTCTTGAAGACGTGCAAGCTCAAGTCCATGAGTTGCCATGCTTCGTCATCATCAAGACAACGAAGGTTCTCTTGTTGATAGTTCTACCTTTCTCCATAGATGTTGGGTTGAAGGCATTAGTGAAGAATGCCGAAAGTGTCAAGATGAAAGCATCAGTGAAAGGTGCTCATCATCCGTGTCAAAGCATTAGTGAAGAATGCTAAAAGTGTCAAGACGAAGGCATTAGTGAAGGGTGCCAAGCATTGTGTCAGAGGCATTAGTGAAGGATGCCGATGAATCAAATCAAGTAGCATTTGGGAAGAATGCTTAGGTCGTATAATTGATGAAGTGCATCGTTATACATATAAGTAGTTGTTTATTTCCAAGGATGGTGATATCCTTGATGATGTTGTAACAAGGAGTAGATCTCCTTGATATTAGGTCTTGTGTTGTGAAAGGTAGTAGTTCCTCCATAGTAATGGAACTAGGTGCTTAGCCTAGTACCTAATAAAGGGTAGGCGACGTTGTGATAGGATTAGTTCTCCTAAGGTGTGAAAAACTCGGTGGTTAGTGATAACGCTACACGCGTCGTTCGGGTCAAAGGAACTTCCTTTTCTTGAGCAAGTTTTATAACACCTAGGCGTTGAACCTAATCGTTGTAGTGTAGTAATTAGGGTAAGCCACGGTATTGATATCGTTCTCTAGGGAATAGGAATGCTAGTAGGGAGTTACTACGCTAAGGTTAAGGTTGAGGAAGATTATTTTTTATCTTTTTATATTTTATGAAAAATGGAAAGGTATGAATCTCGGGTATTGGATTTGGGGGGTTGGTATTTCTACCGATTACTCTACTATTATCTAATTATCTAAACTAAGGTTGTAGGAGTCTAGGTCTAATTAATGTGTGTTCGTATGATAGTTTAAAGATGTGTTTACTTAGTTTGTATTACTCCTTAATTATCTCCTATTGATGGTTGAGTGTCACGTCTTATTCCTAGTTGCGTTGTGTGTCTAAAGTTGTAGGGTATGCGTTTCTCCCTAACTCTTCGAACTTACCAAAGGGTCTTGTCTAAAAAACCACTAGAGATTATAGACTCCTACTCTAAGGCGCTCTTTGGATGGTTTAGCCTACAATTACTCGGTAATTATACTCTAAGGTTCACAAAGATGAATCAAGCATTAAGTACACAACGAATGACCTATCGCACTACTAGATCATTAATCAACTAAGATAAGAAACAACCAATCAATATTTAATAATTAAGTTTCATACTTCCTAAGCAAACACACAAATAAATTAGCGGACATGGAGAACATGCAAGCATACACACAAATAATCAAAGACATAATTGAATTAATGAAGTAAAGACTTATCTTGGTGTAAGATAGGGTTTAAAACCCTAAAATCTTGTACAAGACACCTTAGGTTCGGTTTAGGTTTTACTCCAAAGACTCTCCACACAAAGACCGAAAAATTCGGATTCTATATATAAGATTACAATTGCGACGACGTCACCTTATGTTTAGTGGCCCGTCGTGTCGCCGCCATTAGGGTTTCGTCTTGGCCACGTTAACCTTGCGACGGCGTCACCTTATGTCCGTGTGCCGTCCTCTTCGACCGGCGTCGTCGAGGATTGCATCTAGGCCGTCCGAGTAGCGACGGCCTACTCTTCACAACTAGACGCCGTCTCTTGAAAACACGAGTTTTGGGTTATGGCCGTCGCAATAATTTTGGGACGGCGTCGCTGTCTTAACACTGACGCCGTCGCTTATACTTTCGACAGCGTGAGTGTCTCGATTTCGACTTTGGCTATTTTCTTCATATATTCGCCCTTTTCGTCCAAATAAGTGCCATTCCGGCATTTTGCATTCACGAGACCTAAAAGTGAAAAGGAGCGATATTAAGCAATAACGGATACAAAGTGATCAAATAAGGACTTAAACGACCCTCAAAATGGTACCTTTAAAACCTTATCAAATATCCCTACACTTGTTATTTGCTTGTCCTCGAGCAAATGTGCTTTTAGCCAATTAATTTATAAGTTAAGGGTCATGAAGCATTAATTCAAAACGGTCCACAACACATATAAGCCCATAAAAGTCATAACAAGCACGGAAATTACATACTAGCACCTCACATGGGGTGTTTGGATACTCACATCTCTCTCGGGTGTATATATGAAATATAACAATATAGGAAATGGAAGATAAACACTCATTAACCGATCCTAGTACATAGATTACCATAGGCTTGAGAATAGATCAAACCTCCATCGCTTTGGCGTAAGCACCTAGGAAAGACTATCAAAGAGGTCTTTTAAAGGGTTGTAACGTTAGGCTTACGGTTAGGGAAATAAGGGTTTGGTGGGATAGGCTATTTAGTGGTGGTAAGTCAAAAATCTCTATGTTAAATGCATATGAAGAATGGCGTTGCTAAGCCAAGACTCGACACTCTAAACTCTAGATAAGCGAAATAAATAAACATAAATTTAAAGATTGATGTAGGATGGTAGCCCGTATGTTGGTTTTTTTTTTTTTTTTTTTTAATCACTCTATTTTTTCTTTTCTCTTTTCTATTTTTTCGATTTTTTTTTTTTTTTTTTTTTTTTTACCATCCTCTACGATAACATTAAAATACTATGGATTTGAGGCATATCCCTACACTTGAGTTTTTTTACTCTAACATTAATTTGACCCGTATTGAAAGATCAAAACACTTGGGGTACATTATTATGCAAACAAAGAGAATTTGAATTTAACGTTCCTTCCGTTATTTCATAAACTTTAACTTTTCCCATGAATCCCAATCGTCCCAAAGCGTATACAAAGGATATGACTCGACTTAGCAACTTATGCAAGCAACTAGATAATTGAACTAAGGGTTTAGGGTGATAACAAACATTTGCACTAAAAGTGAGTGCATAAGGGGTAGGCTAAGGCGATTTGGGTGTATATTTAGGGGTGGGGTGTAAACAATGCTCTTCATTGATATTCGGAAAATCGAAACATCACGAGAACCGCGAAAAGGATAGGCTCGAGGGGTTAACTAGGGGTATCGTGTACTAAAGATGAGTACAACGCATAGGGTGTGGGGAATTACTCAACCGAAGTGGAAGAAGTAATTATATTACAGTGTCAAACAAGGGTTATCCTAATGCCTCTTATCATTTAGTTATTCCTAACTACACAAGTGTAGCCTCACTTGCGATCTCGGAATGCATCACAAAACAAGTTCTAGAATCTAATATACTACGGTTCACACTCTAAGCATTAAAGATGAATGCTTTTAATTCCTACTAATCTAAGGCGATCCTCACATTTTGGGTGGAATTTCGGTGGTAAGGGTTTTGTGCTAGTCATGCAACTTCCTATCAGTGAGGCGCTTTTGTTAAGACTAATGGCCCACTCTTATATGTCATGAAAAATTTTAAATTTGGTGCCAAAATTACCCTAACCGACATTTTCTCATGGTTTATTACACAATCACATTTGGACAAAGCAAATAGTCAAGGATAAGCATAGTTTCAAAGTTCCGTTTTATTTTCCTTCCTACACTTAAACCGAACATTGTCCCCAATGTTCCCGAAAATATCAAAGTTATGATAAAGAAGGTAATTAAAAGCGAAAAAACTAATACTCCCGATTAGCTCGGTAGGATCCGTGTAAAGTGGTGGTTAAATTCTTTTCAAGAAGAATTATTATGAAAAGCTCCTTCCAATCTTATGTAACTTCTTCTTGACAAACTAAACCTGCACACTTGAAGAAAACAAACGAAACCTTCGTAAAATCGGCGGTAATAATATATATAAGACTCGATTTAAACTAGGATATAATGCTTGTGGAATGGATGTTTACTGAATTTCTAAGAAAATTAAGACACAGAAAATTCCAAAAATTTATAAGTAGCTCGAAAAACGAGAAAAAGTAATCGATGTTTTACTCCTCCTCACGCCGTCAGTTGCAATCTGACGCCGTCGGTTATCCCGACAAAAAGCGGTGCGATTTTGGAAAAAATTCGGAAAATTTACATCTTTAGAATCGGAAAATTTCGAAAAACATCCATTATGACTCGATACAAGCATTTGACTCGAACAAACAAACATAAATATCTTTTAATTAATTGTTGTTCTCATGTTTACGTTTCTTTTGAAAACGTGTGTAATCCTCCCTACACTTATCCCTTATGTAAAATACCTTTATATGTAATTAAGACGACGTTAAAAACAAAATAAAGCATTTTACAAATTTAAACATGAGGATAAACAATTAATAAAAGATATATGACACTAACAAGCAAACAATTAAGCATGGGTTGCCTCCCACGAAGCGCTTTTCTTTATTAAAGAGTCTTGTAGCTAGACTCGTGAGTGGTGCTCCCACGTTTCCTCACCACCGCCTCTTGACGGCCTCTAATGGGGATTCCATGTTGTAGAAGTGCCTAAAATGCGCTTCTCTAAGAGTTCATCCTCTCCCCAATCGGTCCTCAGATTCGGGTCCTAGGCTCAAGCAATCCTTGTAGAATCCGAAAATCTTAGCCATAACATAATCAACACCTTTCTCCCTATCCTCATCATTCCTATAATAGACCGATAGTTTAAGTTCCTTTTCATCATTAGAGTGATGAAAACTTCTCAATCTTAAGCGGCATTTGGTAAGCTATGTCATCGGTCTTATTCTTGAATCGCACTACTCCTAATGAGGGTCATAGGTCATCCGGTGCTTTCTATGAAAGGTATTCCTAGAATAACATGGGACAAGCTAGGGTCTATGGCGTGCTAATATCATCCACAATTATGAAGTCCGTAGGAAACGTGAAACTACCTACATAAGCGGGCAATCCCTTAATTCTACCAAGAAAATTGCAACTAACATTAGGATCATTGGGGTCTTGCCTAGTTGGAATAGGCTTCTTCAATATCCAATTGTAGTAGGTGTTAGTCATTATGTTGATTGGGGACTTGCGATCAATGTAAGCTTTTGCCACAAAAGGTGTCCTATGACACATGGTATGTTAAGATTCCAAGGGTTCCCAAACTTAATTCGAGGACTTTTCCTAACATACATGTGACGGAGGTCACGCACTAAGTGAGGGTGGCGAGATAGTTCTTCTTCCGTATGAAGTTTGTTGAAATAGTCAATGTCTACTTCATCTACTTCCTCGGGTATTTCCTCATCCACAAGTGTATAGTCCTCTTACGTCATTTGTTTCATCGGGTTCAACTAAGGCGATGGTATTGACGAATTGGACATACTTTAGCTTGCTTGGATCCTTAATCTCTATGCACGAAGGCTCGGGAGTTGAGATAGCACTAACCTTCTTATCACTAGCTATGGCTTTCAAAAGGTTGTCTATTTTCCTATCCATCTCGGCTTGTTGATTATTAAAGCGGTCCGAGCTTAGCCATTGGGTTTCTTGGGATGCAACTAGGTTTTGCAACATCCTTCGATGTTTTGTTGGTTAGGACCGTTAGGTGGGGCCATGAGAAATCATTAGAAGTGAATTCTTTGGTTTGTCCCCAATAAAAGTCGGGCTTGTTTTCCATGCTTCACGGGTTTCATTGAAATTCCTAGGTCCGGTGTTGTAGGAATCTTCCTCCGCTCCATTAATCGCGAGGATGCGTAGTCAATGAAGCGTGTTCGGGATCGGGTGCTAGTGCTGCGTGTTATGAGGATTACAAACGGCTCACACGAGGAAGAAGCTTTGTTCACATGGTGTGAAGATTTAGGATTTTCGTAGGAACTCATGAGGAATTTAACTTGATCTTCAAGTTCGATCATCCCACGGTCGGGAGGAGGCAAGGAGATTGCCTTGACGGTTTGGGCGACTCACGGGGTCATCCCAACTTTCGTTGTCATAGAGGCGAGGTCCTCTATTATTTCCCATGATTCTTCTGCGGTGAGATCACTAAGTTTTCCACGGCCGCTTGGTCAATGGATCGCTTAGTGGGAAAGTTGACATGATCATAAAAGATTTGGACTTGGAGCCAAAGATCAATGCCGTGATGAGGACTTTATGAAGTAAGTCCTTGAATCGGGTCCATGCTTCAGAGAGATTCACCTTGACGTTGTTGGAACATCAAGATGTCATTCCTAAGCTTAGTGGTTCTCCCCGGTGGGAAAAATTGAGCAAGGAAGCGAGAAGTAAGATCATCCCAACTTGAGATGGAGCCGTGGGAAGTCGCTCAAGCCAATTACTAGCTTGGTCCCGTAGAGAGAATTGGAAGAGGCAGCGCGTGGTCTCCCGAGTAGTAGCATCAAGGTCGATGGAATCGGCGATTTTGAGAAATCCCTCGATCTTGATTTGGATCTTGAACGAAGTCCATGGAATGCACATCCGTTTTGCACCAACCGGATGGTGTCGGATCGCAGGCCGTAGTTTGGGCTTGGTCGGAAGCTCAATGGTGTTCCTATAGCCTAGGTGGCTCGGTCTCGAGTATTCACCAAGAGTACGGGCTCTTGGCGGGTCATTTGGTGGTGGGTTGATGAGTGGTGGTTGGTTATCACCTTCCATGATGAAAAGTGATAAGATTACGAACAAAGGTCACGAAGAAGGGGATAGACTAAAAGGAAGCTAAAAATGAGAAAAAGTTTCTTGGATAGGAATCAAGCAAAGAAACCTAAGCGAGGTGGACTACTAACTAGCTATTCTATTCCCGCGTGGCGCCAAAACTTGATAACGCTACACGCGTCGTTCGGGGTCAAAGGAACTTCCTTTTCTTCGAGCAAGTTTTATAACACCCTAGGCAATGAACCTAATCGTTGTAGTGTAGTAATTAGGGTAAGCCACGGGTATTGATATCGTTCTCTAGGGGAATAGGAATGCTAGTAGGGAGTTACTACGCTAAGGTTAAGGTTGAGGAAGATTATTTTTTATCTTTTTATATTTTATGAAAAATGGAAAGGTACGAATCTCGGGTATTGGATTTGGGGGTTGGTATTTCTACCGATTACTCTACTATTATCTAATTATCTAAACTAAGGTTGTGGGAGTCTATGTCTAATTAATGTGTGTTCGTATGATAGTTTAAAGATGTGTTTACTTAGTTTGTATTACTCCTTAATTATCTCCTATTGATGGTTGAGTGTCACGTCTTATTCCTAGTTGCGTTGTGTGTCTAAAGTTGTAGAGTATGCGTTTCTCCCTAACTCTTCGAACTTACCAAAGGGTCTTGTCTACAAAACCACTAGAGATTATAGACTCCTACTCTAAGGCGCTCTTTGGATGGTTTAGCCTACAATTACTGATAAGGTTTTAAAAGGTACCATTTTGAGGGGTCGTTTAAGTCCTTATTTGATCACTTTTGTATCCGTTATTGCTTAATATCGTTCCTTTTCACTTTTTAGGTCTCGTGAAGGCAAAATGCTGGAATGACACTTATTTGGACGAAAAGGCGCGAATATATGAAGAAAATGGCCAAAGTCGAAATCTAGACACTCGCGATCATTTGAATGTAGAAGCGGCAGCGTCGGGAGCTATTTGCGACGCCGTCGGAGAATTATTGTGACGGGTCGAACTCAAAACTCGTGTTTTCAAGAGACGGCGTCTAGGTATGAAAGAGTAGGCCGTCGCTACTCGACGGCCTAGATGCGATCCGACGACGTCGAAAGTCGAAGAGACGGCGTCGCGGACATAAGGTGACGCCGTCGCAAGGTTAACGTGGCCAAGACGAAACCCTAATGGCGGCGACACGACGGCGTTACTAAACATAAGGTGACGCCGTCGCAATTGTAATCTTATATATAGAATCCGAATTTTTCAGTCTTTGTGTGAGAGTCTTTGGAGTAAAACCTAAAACCGAACCTAAGGTGTCTTGTACAGAGATTTTAGGGTTTTAACCTATCTTACACCAAGATAAGTCTTTGCTTCATTAATTCAATTATGTCTTTGATTATTTGTGTGTATGCTTGCATGTTCTCCATGTCCCGGCTAATTTATTTGTGTGTTTGCTTAGGAAGTATGAAACTTAATTATTGAATATTGATTGGTTGTTTCTTATCTTAGTTGATTAATGATCTAGTAATGCGATAGGTCATTCGTTGTGTACTTAATGCTTGATTCATCTTTGTGAACCTTAGAGTATGATTACCGAGTGATTGTAGGCTAAAACATCCGAAGAGTGCCTTAGAGTAGGAGTCTATAATCTCTAAGTGGATTTGTAGACAAGACCCTTGGTAAGTTCAAAGAGTTAGGGAGAAACGCATACCACAACTTTAGAAACACAACGCAACTAGGAATAAGACGTGACACTCAACCATCAATAGGAGATAATTAAGGAGTAATACAAACTAAGTAAACACATCTTTAAACTATCATACGAGCACACATTAATTAGACATAGACTCCACAACCTTAGTTTAGATAATTAGATAATAGTAGAGTAATCGGTGAAATACCAACCCCCCAAATCCAATACCCGAGATTCGTACCTTTCCATTTTCATAAAATATAAAAAGATAAAAATAATCTTCCTCAACCTTAACCTTAGCGTAGTAACTCCCTACTAGCATTCCTATTCCCCTAGAGAACGATATCAATACCCGTGGCTTACCCTAATTACTACACTACAACGATTAGGTTCATTGCCTAGGGTGTTATAAAACTTGCTCAAGAAAAGGAAGTTTCCTTGACCCCGAACGGCGTGTAGCGTTATCAATTACTCGGTAATTATACTCTAAGGTTCACAAAGATGAATCAAGCATTAAGTACACAACGAATGACCTATCGCACTACTAGATCATTAATCAACTAAGATAAGAAACAACCAATCAATATTTAATAATTAAGTTTCATACTTCCTAAGCAAACACACAAATAAATTAGCGGGACATGGAGAACATGCAAGCATACACACAAATAATCAAAGACATAATTTAATTAATGAAGTAAAGACTTATCTTGGTGTAAGATAGGGTTTAAAACCCTAAAATCTTGTCTGACACCTTAGGTTCGGTTTTAGGTTTTACTCCAAAGACTCTCCACACAAAGACCGAAAAATTCGGATTCTATATATAGATTACAATTGCGACGGCGTCACCTTATGTTTAGTGACGCCGTCGTGTCGCCGCCATTAGGGTTTCGTCTTGGCCACGTTAACCTTGCGACGGCGTCACCTTATGTCCGTGACGCCGTCCTCTTGACTTTCGGCGTCGTCTGGATTGCATCTAGGCCGTCTGAGTAGCGACGGCCTACTCTTTCACAACTAGACGCCGTCTCTTGAAAACACGAGTTTGGGTTCTCGCCCGTCACAATAATTTTGGGACGGCGTCGCCAATAGCACCGACGCCGTCGCCTTCTACTTTCAAAGAATCGTGAGTGTCTCGATTTCGACTTTGGCTATTTTCTTCATATATTCGCGCTTTTCGTCCAAATAAGTGCCATTCCAAGATTTTGCCTTCACGAGACCTAAAAGTGAAAAGGAACAATATTAAGCAATGACGTATACAAAAGTGATCAAATAAGGACTTAAACGACCCCTCAAAATGGTACCTTTTAAAACCTTATCAGTTAGCCTAGCACCGTATAAAGGGTAGGCGACGTTGTGTTAGGTGTGGTTCGCCTTGGTGTGAAGGAACTCGGTATTTAGCTTTGTACCGGAAAAAGGTTAAGCGACATTGTGAAGACTTCTCCGCCATAAGGAGTTGGTGTAGTGCTTACGAACTCTCGAGTAGGTGACTCGGGGAATGGAGTAGGGCAAGGAAGGTGTCCTTGTAGCCGAACCACTATAAATAACTTGTGTCGTGGTGATGTGCCTCTTACTCTTTATCTTTCATTACACGTTTATATATCTATCTATCAACGTCCAACATAAACAACCAAATAGATTGACATAAGTCGATCTAAATATTTAAAAGGATGTTTTAAATTGGTAAAACTATTCACCCCCTTCTAGTTTTCCACACGTCCTATACACAATTCGAAAGTCATTTAAGGATTTAATCCTTAAGTTTTCAAGATTTTTATATTTTTTGAACTACTTGAGTTTCATACTTAATCTCATTTTCGTTGGAAATTAGACGAGTTTCGAGTTATGTTTTGGGTAAGGATCCAGTGAGAAGAAAACTTAAAATGAGAAGAATGAGAGATAACTATAACCGCATATTTGAGATGCATCGACTTGAATGCGATGCATCTCTATTCATTTAGATGCATCACAATTAGTTTCGAAAGTGATTTTGAAGTGCAAACGATGCAAAGTAGTACTAGCAACAAATTTGACTCGCAGAAGACGAAAAATACATAGGATTTGTATAACTTGATGAAATGCATCTAATATATGTATATGCATATAATTTTTAGCTAGAAAATATATTGTGATGCATCTAAAAGATTAGGGATGCATTTAAATCAAATCGATGCATCTCTAATGTGTAGTTATAGCTATTTCTCATTCTTCTTATTTTAAGGATTCTTCTCATTTGATCCTTAGTCGTTATGCTTGTACCTAGTTTGAGTTATCCTTTACGCATCTATGTGATTAAATCCTATCGGGAATCTCAACATGATTTCTAGAACTTTACATTAGGGGTTGAAGGGCAAATGAGTTAAGCTTTTATCAAGTTTTCGGTTATGCTTTTACCGAGTTTATTTTTGAGTAAAGGGTTTTTCCAAAGAAATTTTACCGAGTTTATTATTCATTTATTTATTTATTATACCGAGTTTTGAGTTATCCTTTTGCAATTCAATGCGGTTGAGCGATATTCTCTATTCAAACAATAAGAAAGTAGAGTTGAGATCAACATAGATCTCATATTTACCTTAGATCCAATAAATCAATATCAGCCATTCATTTTTTATCAAAGTTAATAAAAACCCATTTTCCACATTTTTTTTAAAACAACATATCTTGCAAATGGTAAATCTTCAATATATATAAAAAATACACAATCGCGACGAGAATTAAATTATCTTTCTATCAATATGCAGTTTTCTATATTTTCGAAAACATTTTTTTCAAAAATTCCGCCTAGAAAAATCATTGATTTTTAAAAATCGAATCATATATGATTTTCACAAATCATATATGATTTTTACAAATCATATATGATTTTCAAAAATCATATATGATTTTCACAAATCATATATGATTTTTCTGGGCCAAAATTTTGAAAAATAAAATCGTTAAAAATATATAGTAGTGCATATATATAGAAAGACAATTTAATTCTCGTCGCGATGGTATGATTTTTATCGCGTAACAATTAAAGGTTTGCGAGATATTTAATTATTTAAAAAAGGGTAAAAGTTTATTTTAATAAAAAAATGAATGGCTGTTATTGGTTGGTTGGATCTATGATAAATTTGAGATCTATATTTAACTTTTGCCAATATATCTCATATTTACCATAGATTCAATAAATCAATCTTAGCCATTCATTTTTAATCAAATTTAATAAAAAACCATTTCCACTTTTTTTTTAAAACAACATATCTTACAAACGGTAAATCTTCAAACTATAAAAAATACACCATCGCGACGAGAATTAAATTATCTTTCTATAAATATGCACTTTTCTATATTTTCGACAAACTTTTTTTTTTCAAAAATTCCGCCCAGAAAAATCATATATGATTATATGATTTGTAAAATCATATATGATTTTCAAAAATCATATATGATTTTTAAAAATCGAATCATATATGAATTTTAAAAATCATATATGATTTTCAAAAATCATATATGATTTGTAAAAATCGAATCATATATGATTTTCACAAATCATATATGATTTTTCTGTGCCGAAATTTTGAAAAAAAAAATTGTTAAAAATATATAGTAGTGCATATCTATAGAAAGATAATTTAATTGTCGTCGCGATGATATGATTTTTATCGCGTAACAATTAACGGTTTGAGAGATACTTAATTTTTTTTAAAAGGGTGAAAGTTTATTTTTTTTAAAAAAATAAATGGCTATTATTGGTTCATTGGATGTATGGTAAATTTGAGATCTATATTAAACTTTTGCCTACACTAAAGTAGTGTTTAATAATGACTTAAAAAAGTCTTAATTCATAAATAAGCAAGTTTATTAATTCATTAATTCAATGTTTGTTTTGCGTTTAATTTAATCGGATGACCTCTTAGAAAATGCCATTCCATAGGAGTGAGGATATTTATATTAGGTCATCACTTCTTAACCTTTAATTCAACACTTATTTCAAATAAAATGGTATAACAATAATTTTTTCTAATTCAGACACTTTATTCAGCACATAAAACAAACAATTATTTATTTATTTACAAACAGACAATATATATCCAGACAGACACTTTTATTTAACAGCACTTAATAAAAAACCTAAACAAATAGGCCTTAACTCGAGTGTATATATTCACTAACGGTGTGTTTCTTTTTTCTCTTAATTCTATTTATTAAGGATGGTGTGGACCCAAAATTATTAATTCTTTTTATTTGAAAGGCCCACTTAAGCCTCTCTCTTCTCTTTAAAATGTTAATTAAAACTCTGTTCTAAAAGACACGTAATTCATTAAAAAAAATGAAATACGCCCTAAGTCAGTCTCCACACTTAGCAATATCGGAGGATTGAGAATTTATATCTCACTTTTTAGGTACGGTATCTTTGATTCTTTTGTTAAACGATAATCTAAACACAATTCACTGAGATTTATTGGAGGATACTGATGATAAATAGCATACATGTGTTAATCATGAGATTAAGGAATTTTGATGAATTAATTTGGATTTACATAGAGGTTGACGACAAACGAGTAACAAGTCGTGTCGCTAGCTCTTTTAGATGGCAAAACTAATTCACTTGAAAACAATATTTGTGGATCTAGGTGTTATAATATTACTATGCATAACACGTTGAACTCTGTTGACGAGCTTCACTGCCTCACCCGCAAGAAAACCAAAAGTATCAAATGCGAAAAAATAAAAACATGTTGATCGTTAATGCACGCTTCCTCGTGTTTTGGCACTTTGTACGAGGCGGCTTTTAAGCGCTCTATCCCACTTCAAAACCCCGACTACTCAAACCCACGACAGAAGAAACCCCGGTTAAATCCACACACGCATGTTTCGCTCCAATCCATCCGAAAATCAAAACGTCTGCTGGTATGAGTGTGGATATTCTATTCAACAGTTCAGTTAAAAAACTCATAGGTGCTTTTTTCTTAGCAAAGATTCTGGCACGCCTACATACGTCAAAAAGGACGTCCCTAACTATATTGTGTATGTACTTGAAGCCTGGGAGCTCTTTGTAATGAACTGCATGTCCCCAAAGGAATCCAAACATGCCTTACAACAAATTGGCCATATCTCATCTACCGAAAATAAATGAATCACAAGGCAATATTTAAGGATAGTACGATATTCCATTAGTGACGTATGTTGACCTAGCTCGTCTATAGGGATAACTAAAAGAAAATCCTGGGCATCTGGTGCATTTAGATACTCAAAATCTGCTTTTTGTTTCATAGTGATGTCGAAGTGGACTTCTATATCCTTGATCATTTCACTATAAAATGCACTCGCCAATGTTTGTTGGGGTATAGAGTGGGCGGTGTCCTTATATATGAAACCACTAAAATCAAAGCTTGGCATCGTATCACGAAGACAATCTAGAACACGAACATTATACTACTTTACATTTATTGGGATTCTTAGCTACAGTCCTTTGCTACAGTGGTTAACTACAGTGCTAATATGGGCGGCCTTTTTACCCGTGTTTTTGAGCGGGGCTCCATTTAGTTAACCTGCCCATTCTATGCATCTCTACTTACATTCTCTGTTTCATCTTAGATCCACCTGGGTATCTTTCCGGGGAAAACCCCCCGCGTGCCTTGATCAACCTAAACACTTTTGCATGTTCGTATACCGGTTGGTGAGGAGGCTACAGTGATTTGTACTATGGAAACAATATTTTTGTTCGTTTTGTGGATCTCCGTTGGCCACATGGTCTTTGCTACAGCGGTGGCTTTCTTTTGGTCCAAATATTTGGTGTGTTTGGTGAATCTGACGGCGATGTTACCAATTTCAATTATTGATTGTGGAAAACCCTAGCTGCATATTTTCTAATTTTGGACAAACGATTGAAGGTCTGATTTTTTTTTTCTTTGTTTAGGGCTTATTTTACTTAATCTTTATGGTAGTTATGGTATCGTGTGTTTAGTTTCGGTTCTGGGTTATCTTAGGTTTATTTAGGGTTTGGTGTTATTGCTTGCCATGTCTTAGATAAGGGTTACGTATGCCGATTATTAATGATCGAAAAATCGAGTTGTGTCTTTTAGATTAGCAAAGATTGATATAGCGAGTCATGTTTTTCACTTTTCTTTTTGCCCGCTTTCTCTTCTTCATGCTTTGTGGGCTATGTTGTGTTTACCTTTCATTGTTTGGGAACATTGGATACTTGCTGTGATGTTTTTCCTTCACTTTCTCGCTAGCTTTGTTGTAGCGAGGTGATTGGCTCCAAACGGTCAAGTTTAATCACACAAGCTAGCCACTTGTGAATGGCTAACCGTAACAAACTTAAAAGCGACTCGTACAAATGCAATTTAGATCGGAGGAATATAGTGGATTCACGGGTGCGTTAAGTCCCACGGAGGATGAATTGGTGTTTAACACGAGACGGATGTCGAATAATCACTAAGGATAGTGATCGATGGATTTTGATGGATAATTATACCTAAAGAAAAGTTTATAAATTACAATGACTTAAATGCAAATTAAAGAAAACGAGATTAGGAACCGCGTTCTTGCGGGTTATTTTCTTTGCTTGTATATAATAGGAGATGCAAATAACATTATATTCATCCCCAAAAAGAGTAGCTCTCCTGAACCTGCCCACTAAGACAACATACTCAACCAACCAGCTGAACTAAGACATTGGACCAACACATGATGAATTTGTTAATATTCGTGAAAATGAACATGATGATACCTTAATAAATGTTATTGCACACAGTAAATGTATTTTTTAAACAACATAACCACTAACCTCTTTGTGTCTAGCAGTCTCTTCGTCCTTGAGATCACCCTGCTCATTTATCGATTCGATGATCATCGCTTGGAATTTCTACTCCAGCTTGCTAAAAAATCAGTTCAGTTGGTCCACTTTCACATCCGATTTCCATGTCTTATTCAAACGTTGTGATCCGGAGTCTTGTCGGGTCTTGCAGACGTTGCATGTGAAGCAATAACCAAAAGAATTCAACTACTTGCAAAATGTAAGTGAGGCATAATGTGGTGTATGTAAGGCATAATGTAGCTCAATTGAACATTAAAAAAAAGTAATTAAAGTCCGGAAAAACCGCTGACTCGAATCACACAAATTTATTTAACAAACTTACCAGTAACTTAATGACTTATATACTAAACACAGTTCAATTTCTCAGTACAAACTATCATCTTCAACAACAACAAACCCATCTATTTAAGTAGCGGTTGCCTTGATAGGAACTGGTCAAATATAATATAAAACTTAGTGCGTCCCTCTCGTTCTCTGAGTAAGGCATGACACTCTAAAACATTTTCCCAAGTCATTCGCGATGCACATTAAAGTCGGGAAAGAAGCATAAAAGTCAACCTCATGTTTCGAAATTTAAAGTACAACATATAACCGCTTAACTTCTATTCATGTACAATTCTACACAAATGACCAATAACAAATCGCATATTAATTTTTCCAGCCCTTGGTAAAATGTTTTTTCACATTCATGGTCACCCTACAATACGCAATGCAATGTAATACACAGGAATTAAGGTAAGAGGTCGTGATCTTTGACTGCTCGCAAAGAAAAAAAGTGGCCTATTTTCTTCCAATGGCGTGCTATTCGCGAATGAAAATACAACATAGTTAAAACGCCATTAAGAAGTGTAGTTCTAAAGTGACGTATACACTATGGGTATGCTTATTTCTGGTTTTCATTCAAACACGAATTGTTGTCAACGTGCACCCTTTTTTTTATCATTGTTCAAAGAAAAATGGAGGCTTTAACAATATTAGGTCTAACAAAATTTGTTGAAATCATTACAAATTCTAACAACGATGGTATGCACAATGGAGGATCAATACCGTTCATAGGATTAGGTGGCGCTTTCAAGAATTCTGACAGTTGATAGAAGTTGTTGCCATTTTTTGACCGTTTTTGAAAACCTGTATATGTGTTTACTTCCAGACAAATCTGGCCAGTAGATGATGCCACGACTACGACCTGAAACAAAAGATTATTTATTTATTTTAATCAAATTACATTGTCTTTTATAGTTTCAACGAAATGTAAACTGAGTAAATGATACAGTTTTCCTAACTCAGAAGGATACCGGATATACATTTTAAACACCTGTCAAGAACAAAGTTTGAAAGCTAATATGAATGTGTACCGTGCGAAAGGCAACTCATCCCAATAACTCGTAACATTTTTTTTTTTGTAAAAAATTTAGTTTACTGATCTGTATGACGTATGATTTATAAATAGTGGGAAATGTCACATGAAATGTAGGATACATCAGCTCTTGCAAGAAAATAGGGCCTAATAACTCAGAATACTCGTATATATTACCGGAGCCAAACAGAGCCATAAAGGTATCGGCTGCCTAATAACTCAGAAAAAACGGCTGACAGCGTATTCATTATAACTAAATTTTGTTTCCATCAATCACTTTTCTCTTTCTCTTCTTTTCAGTCAAGAATTCATCTACATGTCTGTTAGTCATGTATTCTACCTTTGATGATGCTAATGTCCATTCAAGAATTGATGACATACAAAACACCATGTAACGAAAAAATATTACCTCGTGGCATCCACTGTCCATCTGGTTCAAGCTCCAGCCTCGTGGCATCCACTGTCCATAAATTCAGTTGGCATATTCGTTACCGGGACTCGCTTTTCTTCAGTGGAAGGGGCACCTACAACAGGGGTGGTCGTCCTTGTGAGAGCCTCAAAAGATCCTTATTAGTTAATCTCATCGAAGAATTTAGTTGCATACGTAGTAAGCTTATACCTGTAGCAACATCAGGTAAACCTTGAAGGTTGTCATAAACACATCATTTTGGTCCAATTCAGTGTCAAAATACAAAGCAATTTTCTAGTCATTGATACAAAACTTTTAATTTGAATGACAAACAATTAGGTTCAATAATACGATCACCAAAACTCAGTAAAGACTTATTTTCAGCGGATCTTTCAGTGTCTTGGCATGCTATTAAGGGCTGGTTAGATAGCCTATTTCAGCAGTCATTCGGCGTCTTAAGCATGCTATTAAAAGCTGCCTGGGTAACTTATTTTGAGTAGCCCTTTCGGTCACTTGACATGTTATTAAGGGCTGTTTGGATAGCATATTTCAGTAGTCATTTGGTATCCTAAACATGTTACTAAGGGTTATTTGGATAGATTATTAGAAAATAGGGTCAATAATCAAGTAGGGCTATTTGGATAGCTCACCTATTAAATCCAAAATAAGCTTACCCGTAGTATTGGTCGCAACCTTAAAAGGTTGTCGGCCAACATGGACACAATCCCATGGTTTATCAAAGCCTATCAAATAATCCAAATAGATCGAACCTCTACGGGTGCAATCTTTTTCTCTCTCAATCCAAAAATCACCAAATAATCCAAATAGATCGGACACACTTACATGGAATCTGAATTCTACATTGTCTTTGTAATCAAGTAATTCCTTCCATTGTTTCCCAATGCTCATCTATAAAGAAGGCAAAATAATCTTATAAATGAAGTATCTGCATAAAGTAAGAATTAACTAACATATCGACGTAATTGCCATAGTGCCATACACGAGTCTTGGCAACATTCAAACCCACAAATCAAGATCAACCACAAATGAAGAGTAGGCATTCCACCGCTCAATCGCCTGCATAAATTAAAATATAAGCGATTCATGTATAAGTAGCATTATACTCTTAGACGGAAAATGACTTACAAAGAAATGTTACATATTCTATCGCTGAAAATCCTGAGTAAGAACTTCCATAAGAAACTGCTGCTAACATAATGAAAATATTAGCATCAACGGCAAAAATGGGTTTTGTTGGTAGCACAACCGTTTGTGAGGGGATATGAGATTTTACTGTCTTGCTACCAACTAAGTGGTGCATTCAAGTTAACTAAAAAGGAGACGGGCATATGGGTTATAACCTTCATAACCTTCAACAACTTCACCAAACACAAACCATAAAGAGGAAGGACATCATAACCTTCACGAAACTGAAATTAGTCAATATAAAAGAGGAAGGAGATCATGAAGTTTCTGGGCAACCGCAAGATTGGTGTTCTTCGTGAAGTTTCTGGGGTTTATGATTTTTAGGTTTAATAATAAGAGGGCAAATGTGAGGCGGTGATGTTATCCGGGTTTGTTTACCCGAGTTATCCGGGTTTTGTTTACCCGAAACGACAAAGAAACACTTTTTGTAACGTTTGAAACGACAAAAAAATGGTGTAAGAACTGTAGCTTCCACTCACAGTTAACCGGGTTGGAAACGGGTCGGTACTGTAGCAAACGACGTCGTTTTGCTCCTCCATTAATAAAAGTTATAATTAAAAAGTTAAAATATATTAAATAAACGCTATCACTATTTTAAAATCGATGAACGATATAAAACCAAAACGTCGTTTAAATAAAATTACGTAAACGTACAAAATAAAGCGTGAGTTTTAAGAAATAAAATGCCTACAAATATGAAAATGATATTTTTACAATCCTAATAATAAAAGAAAATTATTTAGAAAAAGAAAATTATTTTAAAACTATTTATTTAATTATTATTAATTAAAAACTATTTATTAAGTATTTAAAATGAACTAAAATATAAGAAAATATAAAATTAACCTAGAAAAATGCAATTATAACTTAGAAAAATCTAAAATATGATAAAACTTATTTTAAAATTTAAAATATATTTTTAGACTTTATATGTATTTATTATGAATTTAATACTATTTAAAACTAATTAAAATGCTAGAAAATACTATTTAAACCAAGAAAATTATGGAAAAATATTTTTTTGGCTTTTTATATTTATATTAATCTAGTAAAATTGAAAACATATTTTTTTAAACTTTTTCTGATTTATTTGTATTAAAAGCTATTTAAAAAGGCTTAAAAACTGTTTTAAATAAGGAAAAATACTAAACAGTGATGGAAAAATCTGAAAAATTCGGGAAAATACTAAAATATTATTCTTAATCAATGAAAAATATAAAAACATATGCTTATGTGTGAGAATATGAGGCTGCAGTGAAACTGCTTATTAATAAGCACTTCAAAATAAGCCAAAGTCCACAAATGGACACCAAATGAACACATAAGCTAACTAATGCTAAATTAAGTCTATCTTAACTATTTAACAGTACTCTTGATTATTAAATAAGCTTAAACTAGTTTTGAGCTTATGAGATTATTTAAGCAAAACAGTGATTAGGTGGCCACTTTAAGCTATTGCATAAACAATCCTAATAAGCTAAAGGGAAAAACAGATATAGGGACCTAAAGATCACCTAGCTTACTACACTTGGACCAAAAATCAGCTCCTCACAAGCTTGAATGAAGCTTGTGCAAGGGCTGCAATATGCCTGTGCACACTCAGAGTATGCTGAGTGTGTGCACAGGGCATGATTTTTGAAGAGGGGGTCAAAAGAAGCTAGAAAATAAGCACTTAATAAGCTAAGCAAAGATGAACTATTATTTTTCTAATTTAGTTAAGCAACTAAATATTACTATTCCAAAAGGCGATGGACTAAATCTAATATTGAGATCATGATAAAATTGTGAAGTTTATTAAAACCCGACCAAAGTAAAATTTTGACTTTTTAACTTATGAAGCGGTTTGACTATTATGAACTTATAATTAATCCTACTTACTAAATATGTTGTAATAAGCTATGATAAGATAAAATTAAGCTAGGTTAACAGATTTTAAGTTACTTTAATGAGATTTGTAATCAAAAATCCTAACAGTTAACTGTTAAGGTGATATTGAAACTGATTTTGACTATTTAACAAGTAAAGACTATGTTTAATGGTTTGGTGAGCTAATATGTTCAATTATGACATATATCGATAAGAACAAATCCACAAACACCCTTTAACACGCTTTAATAAGCAAATCCAAACAAGAAATTAGAGACAAAATTTGAACTCCAAGTGATCCGGATCATGCAATTTCATCACAGAACCCAATTTATAACTATTCTAATCAAAATCAACCCACTCCAGCATCAAGATCAACCCAAATCCATTTGAACCCAAGAGTGATCTCTGTTGACTTTTGTTGACCAATTTTGGTTTTCTAATTTAAAACACTAGAGTATATAGCGAGCTCATGAAAGCTATAACAAGCTTATCGAGCTTGTTGGAGAGATAAAGAGCTTATGAAACTTATAATAAGTATAATTGACTTAATACTAATTATAAAGAAACATGAAAACTTGAAATCTTATTAAACTTGGAATAAGTTCAATACAAAGTGACTTTTAACTTGAAACAAACTTGATTTTACACTAAGACTTGAGATTTGAGCTAAAACAGATATTTAAAGAACTTTACACTACAAATTTGGTCTAAAACATGCGACCCTGTTATCTCTGTCTTCTTTCTTCTTTATAGATGACTTCTAGGACTCGTGGGTCCCACTTGGTCTTTCCGTCAATAATCTCAGCCTTTGGATGGGTCAAATTCATCTTGGCCTTCAAAACTGCTTTTGGCGCCAAAAGTCCTAAAGTTAACGTGAGGCAGTTTTGAGCAATTAAAGAACTTTGGAGGGATGTGTTGGAGGAGGGGACAAGTAGGAGAGTAGGTGATGAGCTGGTGGTGAGGTGGAAGGTGGTGAAAACCACTGGTTTTGGTTTAACAAGTGTGGGAGAGAAGATGCTACAGTGGTGGTGGTATTTTGGCGCGCGTTGACCATTTGACCGAGTAGTAATAAAACGGGGGTTGGTTGGGCTTGGGTAGGAATTGGGCCAGCTGGTGTCTAGGATTGGACTTGGGTTGGATTTGTTTTGGGTTAAGGATAATAAAGGGTGTCCGTTTGGTTTAGTAACTAATCACAAGGACCATTGTTGTAATTTCTCCAAACTTGAGGATTGAAATTGCCAATCTTCCAAAGTTCACACAAGGACCATTCCTGCCATTTATGATTAGTACAAGGACCATATTTGATGATTTCCCATTTATATAAATCCAATGACTATTTTTGACAATTTTCAAACTCCAGGGACCAAACTTGTAATTTTCTCAAAACATATCATAAAGGACCAATTATGCCACAATTGAATAGTACAAGGTGTAGTTTGAATAATTTCTATTTTTAAACTCACCAAGGACCGATTTTGACATTTTCGAACTTGAGGGACTTTTACGCCTTTTTGCCCAAAGAATCATTCAAGGACCATTTTGACAACTTAGAATATTTCGGGGACCTTGAATGATATTTTACAAGTTTTTGAATTACCGGGGACTAGTTTTGACAACTTTTGAAACTTGGGGACTAAAGCGCCAATTATGCAAACTTGATACGTTTTCATCCGATTTTGATATTTTTGCATTTAAAACACATAAAACACTTGTTTGTGATATTTTCATCATTTGATGCATTTACGAGTGTTTTCGGATATTTTTGCGGTTTAATGGTACAAAATGATGAGTATTTAGACACTCATCAATCCCCCATACTAAGATATTGCTAGTCCCTAGCAATGTTTTTAGAAAACTTAATGGATTTTATCTCTTTACCAAAAGCCATTACTTACGGAGTAGCCAATTGTTTTAGTTCAAGTAAGAACTTTGGTACAATGATAACCAAATGATTTTGAGCAAATCATAAGTCAGAACAGATTTGATTTGTCTTTACCGTGCCGTTTGCTTCGGACTAATAACTCTTAGATAAAATATCTTTGGTAAGTCGATTACCAATTATGGATTTCAACGCCTTTACCACAAGCCATAAACTTGCGGGCTAGCCAACTTTTCACTAGTTTAAAGATATGGTGAGTGAACACCATACAATTTTGGGCAAATTGCAAGCCATAAACGGATTTGAGATATCTTTACCAAGAGCCGTTTGCTCTGGATTAGCCAGTCCTTATGTGGGTTAGACATGGTGGGTGATTACCATTTGTTGTGTTTAGTACATAGTACTTCCACTAAAATAAAATTTTTAAAATTTGGCCATTTTGGGGAAAAAGGGACTAAAGGGTACATTTATGATCAAATTACTTTGAATTTCCCCCCACATAGAAATGAATATTGTCCTCAATATTCAAAGTCCCGCTATTATGTCGAATCCTTGAACATAAAAAGATAATATTACTAATTAAGTGTAAAACACAACAATTATTCTCTTTTTAATATTTACAATTTTCATTTATTTTTAAGATCTATATACAACATGTGGGCATCTCCCCACACTAAGGTGGTACACACGGTGAAAACCCATGTTTAACTCTTGTTTTGATTAATGAGTCGCTAGCTTGACTCGACCCGAATTAATTTGTTCATGGGAAGTAAGTGGAAGAGACAATCTCCATCGGACTTTCATTCAAGATGTTTGTATAAACATTGAAGTGCGTGAAAGTTCCACACCGATGAGATATACATAGAACCGGCTCTAAAATGATAAATGAAAATGCCGGGATAAAAAATAGTGTCTTCATTCCCGAATGAGAAAAGGACAGGAGAAGCCACGGGATAGGTGAAGAAGAGAAAGAAAATCATGATAATAATCTTGACTAACTCATCATCATCAGAAGGGGAATTCATGATAGCATGAATTTCATATTTTAAGCTCAATTGGTCTACACATATCCCGGGTGTGTCTAGATCAAAGTAGAAGTTATCATACTCCGGTAGAGATATGATATGAGTGAGTTCACAGGAGAACTCCTCAAAGGTGAATGATTCATATACGGGATTGATTTGAGTGGGTTCACTGGGGAACTCCTCAAAAGTGAATGATTTATAATCGGGGAGAGAATTATGAGAATGAGAAGTGGTAATACCACTAATCTTCTCTCCCATATGATCAAAATGGAACGTTTGCAATTCGGGAATAGAATCATTGAACAAAAGTTCACTATCCTCAAAGGGGATAGGATATGAAGTAGGCTTTTCATTAAAAGCCTCGATTCTAGAAATGAGAAGATTAACATTCAATAATGTAAGATGAAGAGCTTCGTCTTGGATTATTTCTTCATCATTCTCTTCTCCTGTCGACAAGCTCGGAAGGTAATTCCCCGCATAACTTATGTCTCCACAAGATAAAGAATAGTCCTCATCGAGAATCGAGAACATCTCAATATGATCATTTTGGAAGACAAGAGGAGGAGGATATCACACATGGTCAAAGTTCCCGTGACTCTCTCGGGATTGGGACAAGGTCCTCAACACTAGACTTTATGAATTCGTCCGATTCCTTTTCGTGAACAGTGTCAAGATGCTCGTCCCCGTGTTCGAGAGTGAGTGGGAGCTTGGTGTGATAGCAGTTGTTTGAGAATGAATCTCAACTTTGGGATATCCATCGATGAACTTGATGAATCTTTATAAAATTTCGGGATACCAAGTGCATCCTCATCATCACCGTCATCGGGAATAAAACGAAATTGAGAGCTAGATCATGCGCTTTTTTTGCAATTGATTCCTAATAGATTTTTCAAAGGCAATTTGGGAATTTATTTTAGCATCCTGCTCTTGACTAGCAATTCTTCCATGGATTTCTCATGTGAATTTTGAATGACGGGACATTGTGGGAGTGGAGATTTGTCAAACCGGAAGGTTGACATTGATAATCATCATGAGGACCCCCACAATATACACAAGAAAAAGCGGGAACATTATGAAATCTTTGTTTTACTCAACTCTCGTTCTTTTCACCGACTCGGAAGTTCTAGATAAGTGTCTTGTTGGGTTTCTTGAGGAGTTTGAGTCATTTGGCACCGGAGGGTGGTCGTGATAGTCGTAATTGTTACAAGGAAATGGATTCCTGTTTGACAATCGAGTGAAATGGGGACCTCCAGTTCACAACAAGAAAAGCTGTTGAGCACGGATTGGTGAATCGTATGGATATTGGTCATAACCAAAGTTCGAGCATCAGGAGAACTGCTCATAGACAAACGTGTTTCCGGATTGACACTCAAATCCTTGGTGAGGACCTCCACAAAATTCACAGCAGTTATGTTGATTATATGAACATAAGTCGGGTGTGGTGGGTAATGGAAAAATTTGAGGGTCGTTAAATGAGTTCGGATTAGGATCATAATCAAATGAATTCCTCGAACCACAAAACAAACAACTCCCGTTCGAATATCATTACCACCCGTACACACGTACACCAATGACGATGGTGAACCAAAAGAGGCTCACCACAACCGACACAAGGAATAAGCGATTCTATTTGAGAGTTATGAGAAGGAATCGGTTCATTCAAAGAATCAACAAAACCAACATGGTGATCCGAATGACTATTAAGACTCGAAGAACATTTTGAAAAATCGGGAGGTGGGACAAGTGGTGTGCTCGAGAGCTAGCAATTTCCACCACTTCCGTTATGGTCTCCTGTTCGGTTCTTGAGAAGCGTGAAGATTAGGCAAGTCATTCTTGCTAGTCACCGATCTAAATTTCGCATGTTTGCTTTTAACCGTAAATTGTGAAAGTGTAGGATCAATTTTAGGCGGCTTAGGAGCAATCGAGGGTTAGATTTTGGATAACCGTAGGTTGGACGTGTTAGCACCTCCATTATCGAGAGGAAGTACCGGTCCTTTGTCACCCGGTTTCTCGTTCCATTTCCTATGCGAATTAATGGATCATTACGAATAACACTAATTCTTGACATTTGTGATAAAGTATGAAGTTTTTCAACTGCTTCCGAATTCGTCGTGTCGAGAGATTCCATGAGAATAGAAGAAGTTAGAATCAAATGGATGAGGGTAAAGGAATAAAGAATCAAAAAGGGTAAGAGGGTAAAGATGAATATTTTTGGATTTTTGGATAAACATTTTGTAAAAACAAAGAATGAAAATATTTTTGGTGTTGTTAACACTTTAGGAAAAGTGTTAATGAACTTTTGATTTTTAAAAATGTTTACAAAAGATGGTATATGTGCAAGTGCAGATGCGGAAATGCTTAAAACACGCTTCTGACCTCCCCCAATGGCACGCCAAAATTTGATTGGCTCCAAGCGGTCGAGTTTAATCACATGACTACCACTTGTGAATGGCTAACCGTAACAAACTTAAAACATTTCGAAGCAAATGCAATTTAGATCGGAGGAATATAGTGGATTCACGGTCGTTAAGTCCCACGGAGGATGAATTGGTGTTTAACACAGACAGATGTCGAATAATCACTAAGGATAGTGATCAGTAAGGATTTTGATGGATAATTATACCTAAAAAAAAAGTATATAAAGTACAGCGACTTAAATGCAAATTAAAGAAAATTAAAAAGTTAAAATATATTAAATAAACGCTATCACTATTTTAAAATCGATGAACGTTTAAAACCTAAAACGTACGTTTAAATAAAATTACGTAAACGTACAAAATAAAACGTGAGTTTTAAGAAATAAAATGCCTACAAATATGAAAATGATATTTTTACAATCCTAATAATAAAAGAAAATTATTTAGAAAAAGAAAATTATTTTTAAAACTATTTATTTAATTATTATTAATTAAAAACTATTTATTAAGTATTTAAAATGAACTAAAATATAAGAAAATATAAAATTAGCCTAGAAAAATGCAATTATAACTTAGAAAAATCTAAAATATGATAAAACTTATTTTAAAATTTAAAATATATTTTTTAGACTTTATATGTATTTATTATGAATTTAATACTATTTAAAACTAATTAAAATGCTAGAAAATACTATTTAAACCAAGAAAATTATGGAAAATATTTTTTTGGCTTTTTATATTTATCTTAATCTAGGAAAATTGAAAACATATTTTTTTAAACTTTTTCTGATTTATTTGTATTAAAAGCTATTTAAAAATGATTAAAAACTGTTTTAAATAAGGAAAAATACTAAACAGTGATGGAAAAATCTGAAAAATTCAGGAAAATACTAAAATATTATTCTTAATCTATGAAAAATTTAAAAACATATGCTTATGTGTGAGAATATGAGGTTTGCAGTGAAGCGCTTATTAATAAGCACTTCAAAATAAGCCAAAGTCCACAAATGGACACCAAATGAACACGAAGCTAACTAATGCTAAATTAAGTCTATCTTAACTATTTAACAGTACTCTTGATTATTAAATAAGCTTAAACTAGTTTTGAGCTTATGAGATTATTTAAGCAAACAAGTGATTAGGTGGCTACTTTAAGCTATTGCATAAACAATCCTAATAAGCTAAAGGAAAAAGAGATATAGGGACCTAAAGATCACCTAGCACTACACTTGGACCAAAATCAGCTCCTCACAAGCTTGAATGAAGCTTGTGCAGGTTCTGAATACTGTGCACACCCGTAGTATCTTGAGTGTGTGCCTGAACATGATTTTCAAGAGGGGTCAAAAGAAGCTAGAAAATAAGCACTTAATAAGCTAAGCAAAGATGAACTATTATTTTTCTAATTTAGTTAAGCAACTAAATATTACTATTCCAAAAGCTGATGGACTAAATCCTAATATTGAGATCACAATAAAATTGTGAAGTTTATTCAAAAACTGACCAAAGTAAAATTTTGACTTTTTAACTTATGAAGCAGTTTGACTATTATGAACTTATAATTAATCCTACTTACTAAATATGTTGTAATAAGCTATGATAAGATAAAATTAAGCTAGGTTAACATATTTTAAGCTACTTTAATGAGATTTGTAATCAAAAATCCTAACAGTTAACTGTTAAGGTGATATTGAAACTGATTTTGACTATTTAACAAGTAAAGACTATGTTTAATGGTTTGACTGAGCTAATATGTTCAATTATGACATATATCAGATAAGAACAAATCCACAAACACCCTTTAACACAATTTAATAAGCAAATCCAAACAGTAAATTAGAGACAAAATTTGAACTCACAAGTGATCCAGATCATGTGCAGCTCATCACAGAACCCAATTTATAACTATTCTAATCAAAATCAACCCACTCCAGCATCAAGATCAACCCAAATCCATTTCTGAACCCAAGAGTGATCTCTGTTGACTTTTGTTGACCAATTTTGGTTTTTTTCTAATTTAAAACACTAGAGTATATAGCGAGGCTCATGAAAAGCTATAACAAACATCCGAGCTTGTTGGAGAGATAAAAGAGCTTATGAAACTTATAATAAGTATAATTGACTTAATCTGAATTATAAAGAAACATGAAAACTTGAAATCTTATTAAACTTGGAATAAGTTCAATACAAAAGTGACTTTTAACTTGAAACAAACTTGATTTTACACTAAGACTTGAGATTTGAGCTAAAACAGATATTTAAAGAACTTTACACTACAAATTTGGTCTAAAACATGCGGCCCCTGTTATCTCTGTCTTCTTTCTTCTTTATAGATGACTTCTAGGACTCTGTAGGTCCCACTTGGTCTTTCCCATCAATAATCTCAGCCTTTGGATGGGTCAAATTCATCTTGGCCTTCAAAACAGCTTTTGGCGCCAAAAGTCCTAAAGTTAACATGAGGCAGTTTTGAGCAATTAAAGAACTTTGGAGGGATGTGATGAGTGTCTAAATACTCATCATTTTTGTACCATTTAAAGCGCAAAACATCCGAAAACACTTTAAATGCATCAAAATGATAAAAATATCACAAATAAGTTTTTATGTGTTTTAAATGCAAAATATCAAAATCGGTGAAAAAGCGTATCAAGTTTGCATAATTGGCGCTTTTAGTCCTCCAAGTTTCAAAAGTTGTCAAAACAGTCCTGGTAAATCAAAATAAATAAAAATATCATTTCAAGTCCCACAGGGATTCTTGAGTTGTCAAAATTGGTCCTTGAGATTTAAATTGCAAAATTACAACTTAGGTCCCTAAACTTTCAAAAATGTCAAGTTTGGTCCTTGGGAATTTGAAAATGTCGAAACTGGTCCATGTACTATTGAAACTTGTCAATTTTGATCCCTTGAAACAACTTTGTGAAATTGGCAAAAATGGTCCTTCAAATTTCAGAAATGACAGTTTGGTCCTTGTAATATTAAACCACACCCTAAGCCTTGTGACCCTGCCAAAACCATTGTGACCCTGCCATTCCCTTTTGACCCCTTCCTCTATTTTGGACCCCTGGTCAACCACCAGTCAAATACACCTTTGCCGCCCACCCTATTCACCTTTCTTCTCCCACTAGTCCTGCAACTCTCCCATCACTCAGGCACCTCTCACCTCACCTTATCTCCTCAAACCAACCCATAATCATCACATCTACTCACCCCCCCCCTCCAGTTGCAATTTCAGAGTCCACAGAGGTCAAAACCACTTTCCCGCCAAAACCAAATCAATGGCCAAAATCCACAAAAGTGATCCAATGGCCCTGGAACCAAGTGGGAAGTGATCAGAGGAGAGAGAGAAACATTTTGAAGTATAAAAAGAGGAAGAGAAGCAAGAAATAAAGCAGTAGTTAGTTTTTAAAATTTATGTATGTCGTTTTTATGTTTATGTTTTACTTAAAGCTCTAAATTGTAATCTCTTGTTTTCTAAGTACTAAACTTAAGTTCATTAATCATTGTAAGCTGCTCTTAAGTTTCAATTCAAAGTTTATTTGTGGTTTCATATTTTGATGTTCCTTTGTTTCAAAGTTTAGTTTCAAACTCTCACCTTCAAGCTTCAATAGCTTAATTTTAAGTCGAACAAGTTTACTTAAGCTTATTATAGCTTTTGTAAGCTTGGAATTCATCTCAAGCAACTTAGGTATTGGGTCACAAAAGTCAAGCTGTGCGAGATAATTGGTTCAAGCAGTTTGGAAATGGACATGGGTTGATGCAGTGCTTGATTTGGATTGGATTTGATATAGAATAGTAGGTATTGGGTCTGGTTTAAGCTGCAATCATAGCTGGGACACTTGTGAGTTTTGTTTACCTTATTTTCATTTTTAGTTCAATTTGCAGTTTGTGCTTGTATTTGTAATTGTGGACATTAAATGGTTTAAACCTGTTCAGTAGTTGTAACTAGGATAATTAGATTGAACTTCAGTGTTAGCTTAAGCCAAATCAAGGGCTAGCTTAGTTTAAATGTTCAAATCAGTTACAAAAGAGTGTTTGGGACAGTTGGTAAAATAAAGCTTAAGCTTGGATTTTTTCTTGAAACCTGTCTACTTAGTCTCAAATAGGATCATTTGAGTCATTTTAGTCATAATATTACCTCTGCAATCTCTAATAGTCAAACTCACATTAAATCTGTTCTAAGCTCTTAACTGTTGAGATTTTATAAAAGCAAAATCTTGATTTGTGCTAAGATATCATAGACATAGCTTGCGATATCATTTCATCATATAACATCACAATCAACCCACAAATTGGTTGCAAAGTTCATAAAAGTCAAATTATCACAACTTCAAAAGTCGAACATGAAAAATCCACTTTGAGCCCAACCGAGTTGATTTTTAATTGCTTCATCTCTGGGCCAAATCCAATGAAATTTTAGGTTTAAAAAGTTCAGTTGGTATATTTTCTTAATATCATTTTTTCATATTTTTAGTAATTTTTTATAAGCTTAAAAATGGCTTGTGCTTTTGGTCTATCTCCCTCACAAGACCGACTCGCTTAATCTTGAGTCACTGCAGTGAGTTCTGAGGCTTGCAACAAGCTAATAAGAGCTTGTCCAAAGCTCATTTGTGGTTTACTAGTTTTTAGCCAGGTCTTCTTGAGGTCCCAACATCTGATTTTCAGTTTCTTGCTTATTTAGTAGCTTATTTTCTTGCTTCAAAGTAAACCTTAAATCTGTTTTTGGCATAAGTTTTCAAAGCATCAAATCTGAGTAGTTTGTAGTCCAGAGGTTAAAGCTTGTTTTAATTTGTTGTTTTAGAGTACTTTTAGCATATTAGAGCTTCTGTGACAGTTTGGTGCTTATTTGGTACCATTGGCTTAAACCTAGTGCTTATTTATAAGCAGTTTCCATTGCAGTCCCATTTTCTACACACAAGCCACTGTTTTTTATATTTTTCTCAGATTCATAATATTATTTTAGAGTTTTCCTGAATTTTTCATATTTTTCTAGCACTGTTTACTATTTTTCCTTAATTAAAACAGTTTTTAGGCTTATTTAATTAGCTTTTAATACAATTAAATCGGAAAAGTTTCAAAAATAATTTTTCATTTTCCTAAGTTAAGATAAATATAAAAGTCAAAAAATATTTTTCTAGATTTTTCTTAGTTAAATTTGTATTTTTAAGCAATTTAAGTAGTTTTAAATAGTTTTAATTCATAGAAAATACAAATTAATCGAAAAATACAAAAATAGTTTTGAAAATTCTCTTTTGTTATTTTAGATTTTCCAAGTCATAATTTCATTTTCTAGCTTTTCTTGTATTTTAGGGTATTATTAATTAAGTAAAAATAGTTTTAATTAATAATAATTAGATAAATAGTCATAAAAATAATTTTCTTTTTCTTAAAATTTTCTTTTATCATTAGGTTTGTAAAAATGTCATTTTCATATTTTTAGGATTAATATTGTTTAAGTTTCACATTTTCGTTTTATGCGTCGCGTAGTTTTTAAGTTAAATTTGTAATAGAAAAATCAAAAACATCGGTTTAAAAATAGTGATAGCGTTTATTTAATATAGTTTATCTTTTAATTTCCTTTAATTTGCATTTAAGCCCCTGTAATTTGTATACTTTTTCTGTAGCTATAATAAATCACATCTCTTTTCTCATTCAAATCCTCTCGATCACTACACGTTTGATTATTCTCGCACAGCTCGTTGGGACTTAATGACCTGGGGAAACACTATACTCTCTTGGACTTCATTGCATTTGTTTCCGGGCTGTTTTAAGTTTGTTACGGTTGGCCATTCACAAGTGGCTAGCTTGCGTGATAAAACTTGACGGTCTGGGAGCGAATCAGGATGTGTTGGAGGAGGGGACAAGTAGGAGAGTAGGTGATGAGCTGGTGGTGAGGTGGAAGGTGGTGAAAACCACTGGTTTTGGTTTAACAGGTGTGGGAGAGAAGATGCTACAGTGGTGGTGGTATTTTGGCGCGCATTGACCATTTGACCGAGTATTAATAAAACGGGGGTTGGTTGGGCTTGGGTAGGAATTGGGCCAGCTGGTGTTTAGGATTGGACTTGGGTTGGATTTGTTTTGGGTTAAGGATAATAAAGGGTGTCCGTTTGGTTTAGTAACTAATCACAAGGACCATTGTTGTAATTTCTCCAAACTTGAGGATTGAAATTGCCAATCTTCCAAAGTTCACACAAGGACCATTCCTGCCATTTATGATTAGTACAAGGACCATATTTGATGATTTCCCATTTATATAAATCCAAGGACTATTTTTGACAATTTTCAAACTTCAGGGACCAAACTTGTAATTTTCTCAAAACTTATCATAAAGGACCAATTATGCCACAATTGAATAGTACAAGGTGTAGTTTGAATAATTTCTATTTTTAAACTCACCAAGGACCGATTTTGACATTTTCGAACTTGAGGGACTTTTTACGCCTTTTGCTCAAAGATTCATTCAAGGACCATTTTTGACAACTTAGAATATTTCGGGGACCTTGAATGATATTTTACAAGTTTTGAATTACCGTGGACTAGTTTTGAAAACTTTTGAAACTTGGGGACTAAAGCGCCAATTATGCAAACCTCGATCGTTTTCATCGATTTTGATATTTTTGCAATTAAAAACATAAAACACTTGTTTGTGATATTTTCATCATTTTGATGCATTTACAGTGTTTTCGGATGTTTTTGCGGTTTAAATAGATGCAAAATGATGAGTATTTAGACACTCATCACAAGGCTTTAAGGTTTTTTCCAAATTTAAATTTTCTGTATCAGTTTATTTATCATAGAATTACGCCCTCCTTTGATAGTTCATGTTGATTTAGTCAATGTAAAAATAAAAAAGCCTCTGCATGTTGGTCGGATTGGATGTCATACCTTATGGTTAAGCACTTTCTGCGTATTAGATTTTGATTAAATAGTGTACCTTCTAAAAAGATTTTGCGGGTTTGCAATGCTTTCAGGTCTTGCTATTGCGGAGTGGGTTTACTGAGGTTGCAACAGTTTTAAGCAGCGTTGCTAACAAATCACACATTTTTGCCATACTTAACTTTTCTGGTAAACATGTTTTGGCTGTGAGTTAGGTTTGCTGAAAAGCATGGTTTGGCAGGGTAACCATTTGGTTGCAGCCATGCTGTTTTTTAGTGCAGCCACCATTTGGATAAACTAAGTCGAGTTCTCAGAAGGTGGATGAATTCTACGAGTTGGTTAACCTGGTGGCTTTCCAGCCAAAGAAGCTACCTAAAAATTGCTTTTCTTTGTATTGATGGCTTAAGCGGGCACGAAACATGTCTTGGCGGGGTAGCCGGATGGTTGCACCCGTGTCGTTGTTCAAATTTGAGCCTCAAAACATGTCTTGGCGGTGACTAGATGGTTGCACCATGGTTGCAGAGATAACGATGTTGCTTTTGTGCTGTTTGACCTCTGCACCGCTATAACTATGGCCATTGTTTTCAACGCGACTCCACCTATGTTTGGATCATTATATTGTCAAATAATTTTATGGAGATATACCTGGTTGGATCTAAAAGGTATGAGCATAATAGAAAATATGTTCCGCGCTTTTGTTTCTGTCACTTGGCCTTTTGCGCTGGGGTTGGTTAAATATGATTTTCTGAAACTTTCATTTCATTCTTGCACATTACAGATGCAGAGAACGCTCCCGTAATAGAAAGATGTGCATCAAGGAAATCAGCAATCAGCTTGCAACGAACACACGAAATGGTAACGCTAAACTACCAATCACATCAAACAAGAACAGAGAGATTGTTCGGAATCATCATGTTGGCGTGTACGTGAAGCATTAACCGAAAGCACTTTGTCGAAAAACTCATCAGTCCGTGTGAATATGTCAACCAACGGCTCTTAGAAGAAACTCCATGTAAAGATGACCCGATAAGAAGAAGCTCGGTTCTTACATGAGTTAGGAGCCTTATGACCATATATTCTCAGATAAAACACAACATGTAGAGTTATCATACTTTTTCTCCCCCTCAAGAATTGCATACGGAGATGTCATTCTTGATTAAATAAGTGAAATCATCCAAATGTAGTCTATTTACACTTCTCCCCCGCAAAATTTGCATATGATGTCGCCATCGCCATTTTAATTGAGCAAGTGGAATAGGATTACTAGTAACGATAAGTCGGTTCACTGATGATTAGCGCCGCATGGAAAAAGCATGAAACATGTTGATGAGAATGGTCATGATAAGAAGATTTCTCTTCTTTAGAAGATAAAGCGCCCAAACGCACACTTTTCTTTTCTTTAGAGAACGAGGCTTGAACTGTTGTGTTCAAACGTCATTATCTCTCTCTTTTCTACCTCTCTTGGCAACCTTGTAATCAACCCCATTATCATTCAGTAGGCTCTTTGTCGTGACAGCTGATGGAGAAAACCCAATATGATGAATTTGACCCTGAAGTAGAATAACCCAAACTCGTGACTTAAACTTGCACATATGTATCCAAGAGCGGTGCCGAGAATTCATCCATCATTGAATCTCTAAGTACTCTATACTCTTCATCCAACCAACTGATTGGTGCAAAACCGTCAAGTTTTCTCACGCAGGCTAGCCACTTGTGAATGACCAACCGTAAGGAACTTAAAACAGCTCAAACACCAATTGCAATTTAGATCGAGAGATACACTGATTTCGGGTCGTTAAGTCCCACGGAGGATGGTACCGGTGTTTAACACAATCGATGTCGAGTAACCACTAAGGATAGTGGTCGGTAAGGATTTTGAGTTAATTTATAAACTACAAAGGCTTAAATACAAATTAAAGGAAATTAAAAGATTAATTATCTTAAATAAACGCTATCACTAATTTTAAAGCGATGTTTTTGGTTTATGTTTTTATAAAACTTAATTTAAAACTACGTGACGCATAAATAAAAACGTGAAACTTACACAATATTAATCCTAAAATATGAAAATGATATTTTACAAATCTAATGATATAAGAAAATTTTAAGAAAAAGAAAATTATTTTTATAACTATTTAATTAATTATTATTAATTAAAACTATTTTTAACTAATTAATAATAACCTAAATT